>OX940981.1:1212189-1588822 GCA_954871275.1 Leptopterna dolabrata | reverse complement strand
CTAACATGTTGTTAAAACGCAAAAAGTACCTATTTTTATACACATTTTCACTCATAACACCCCTGGGTATATTCCGATCGGGGCTGAAATGTTTCGGGACACAACTAGGGCCCAAATGGAGCATGTGTGCGAAAGAACGACTTTTTTAGACCGAAAATGAAGCCTGTACACGTGATACGGCGTACGGCGGACGGCGGAGGGACATTGCATTTTTGGAATCTACGCACCTTGAAACGGAAAAGAAAAAATTTTGAGGGGGTGTTATAAAAACTTTTTGCTGAGCGAATACATAGGTGTATTATTCACAGAATAATAAACCAAAAGGGTGCCGAGGTCGTGTTTTTGGAGGCCAAAATTGGTGGAAACCATCTAAAATAACTATTTCAATTACTGCGCGTGATAGAAAATATAAAAATGAACAGCGAAATTTCTGTAGCTATTTCCGATAGAATAATAAACCCATGTGACCAGGACTTCGCAGTGTTTTTTGGTTTATTATTCTGTGAATAATACACCTATGTATTCGCTCAGCCAAAAATTTTTATAACACCCCCTCAAACTTTTTTCTTTTCCGTTTCAAGGTGCGTAGATTCCAAAAACGCTGCAAAGTCCTTGTCACATGGGTTTATTATTCTATTGGAGTTCTAGAGATTTTTGTTGGCTGTTAAATGCATTGTTTCTTTCATGTGGAATGATTGAAATTGCTATTTCTGATGATTTCCACCAATTTTGGCCCCCAAAACATGAAATAGGTACGCTTTTTTTCTTTTTTTTTAGATCATCTTTGATCATTGGTAGTGGCATTTAATGGTCTTGATTCACCTGTTTACACTTTTTCCAATGTTATTATACACATTGATGGTGATTTCAGGCAGTTTTCAAGGTTTTTGACTCATAAAAAACCAATTTTGGGAGCTGAACCTTTGGTAAAACCTCAATTTCAGCGTCTTTGGTCAAAATCGACTTCATATTCGGTCTTCTCGTCCCCAAAAACATGGAAAAAGATACCTCAAAAGCTCATTTTACTAACATGTTGCTAAAACGCAAAAAGTTCCTATTTTTACACACATTTTCACTCATAACATCCCTGGGTATATTCCGATCGGGCTGAAAAGTTTCGGGACACAACTAGGGCCCAAATGGAGCATGTGTGCGAAAGAACGATTTTTTTAGATCGAAAATGAAGCCTGTACACGTGATACGGCGTACGGCGTACGGCGTACGGCGGACGGCGGACGGCGGAGGGACATTGCATTTTTGGAATCTACGCACCTTGAAACGGAAAAGAAAAAATTTTGAGGGGGTTTTATAAAAATTTTTTGCTGAGCGAATACATAGGTGTATTATTCACAGAATAATAAACCAAAACGCAATGTCCGTCCACCGTCCGCCGTACGCCGTATCACGTGTACAGGCTTCATTTTAGGTCTAAAAAAGTCGTTCTTTCGCACACATGCTCCATTTGGGCCCTGGTTGTGTCCCGAAACTTTTCAGCCCGATCGGAATATACCCAGGGGTGTTATGAGTGAAAATGTGTGTAAAATTATGTACTTTTTGCGTTTTAGCTACATTTTAGTAACATGAGCTTCTGAGTTATCATTTTCCATGTTTTTGGGGACGAGAAGACCGAATATGAAGTCGATTTTGACCAAAGAGTGGAAAATTGAGTTCTACCAAATGTTCAGCTCCAAAAATTGATTTTTTATGAGTAAAAACCTGGGATATCGTCTGAAATCACCATCAGTTTGTATTATAACACTGGAAAAAGTGTTAACACGTGGATCAAGACGATTAATTGGCACTATCAGTGATCAAAGATAATTTGAAAAAAGGAGCGTACCTAATTCGTTTTTTGGGGGCCAGAATTAATGGAAACCATCAGAAATAGCTATTTCGTTTATTACGCATAAAAGAAACAATAAATGAACAGCCAACATTTCTGTAGGTATGTCCAGGAGAATAATAAACCCACTTGACAAGGACTTTGCAGCAAGAACTTTCGATTCGTTTTTTAATTTGATGAGGTACAATTTTCTCATCATTATTCAGGAGAAATTTTCAACTTGGTTTCCAAAATCAATGACAGGCATCAAATGAAGTCACACTGTAGAGTTTTTCCCCTACGCCTCAGTTTGAATTGTTCACATAAAACTTCAAACGAAATTTCCTTAATTTATCCCCCCTCCCCCACCAACCATTTCAATTGATAACCAACTTGTTACAAAGCCCCTAAAGGTCGCTGAACCTAAGTAGGAAACTTGTTATATTCCCCAATCGTCACCTAATTTGGATATTCGTTTGTCCGTGAACAACAAATAAGAACCGCACTATAGAAAAATCCAAAATAACAAAATTAATATCACGGAACAACAAACACGGTTTCATGAAGCCATGCGTGATTATAGTCAGTGTGCCGTGTGATTCTCTCTCGTCTTGACGAATGGTTGGACTCCGGGTGGTCTCAAAAATCCTCAAATTCGTAGTGGAATCAATTTCAAATGTCATAAAACCCTACCTAACCCTTATATATTGAATGTTTTCGAGCTACGGCGTTCCAAAAATGTCAACCCCTATTTTTCACCCCGTAGGGATGACTGACAGTACGAGCTTCACGGAAAAACTAGGCTCCCAAACGGGACTTAGAAACCAGATTTCATTGATTTTGGTTCATATTAACTAAAGAAAGTGCCAAACATAGTGTTCGGCTCACGGACACATTTATTCTACTTTCGGATTCGAGTTTAGATTTTTTTTGCATGCTCGATTCCCAACGTTGAAATAATAAACCACAATACAGTAGAATAAAATACCCAGAATGTAACATCAGTGATTCCTCCATTGAAATTCACAATACTATTGGTTGTACCAACAACCAGACAGTGGAGACCAAAAACGAGCCTTCTTACCATCGACAATTATTCTTGTGCTTGGCTCAACAAAATAATGTTTCATTATTATTATTATTATGATTTTGATTTTGAATGGTTTTAAGTTACAGGTATTTGAAAAACGCTGCAGTCTTTGTCACATGGGTTTATTATTCTACTGGACATACCGACAGAAATGTCGGCTGTTCATTTATTGTTTCTTTCAGGTGCAATAATTGAAATAGCCGTTTATGTTGGTTTTCACCAATTTTGGCCCCAAAAAACAGGAATTACGTTTTTTTTTTCAAAATTGTCTTGATTCACCTGTTGACACTTTCTCTAGTGTTATTATACAAACTGATGGTGATTTCGGACAATTTCCCAGGGTTTTCACTAATAAAACATACACAGACATTTTGGTTGTTCACTTATGGTTTCTTTCATGTGCAATTATTGAAATGCCTATTTTTGCTGGGTCCACCAATTTTGTCCCCCAAAAACACGTATTAGGCTCAGCTTTTTTTTAAGCAGATTATTTTTGATCATTGATAGTACCAGTTAACTGCCTTGTTTCACCTGTTGCTACTACTTCTCGTGTTATTATACAAATGTATGGTGATTTCAGGCAATTTCCCATGTTTTTGACTCATAAAAAATGAATTTCTGGAGCTTAATATTCGTTACAACTCAATTCTTCACTCTTCGGTCAAAATCAACTAATATTCGGCCTTATCGTCCCAAAAACCTAGAAAAAGGTACCTTAAAAGCCCATGTTACTAGCATGTTACTAAAACAGAAAAAGTACCTATTTCTATACCCATTTTCATAACACCCCTGGGTATATTCCGATCGGGCTGAAAAGTTTCGGGATACATCTAGGGCCCAAATGGAGCATGTGTGCGAAAGGACGAATTTTCTAGACCGAAAATGAAGCCGGCGTACCGCGTACGGTGGACGGACAATGCATTTTTGGAATCTACGCACCTTGAAACGTAAAAGAAACAATTTTGAGGGGATGTTATACAAATTTGTTGCTGAGCAATTACATAGGCGTATTATTCACGGAATAATAAAACAAAACGAGAATTTGGTTTATTATTTTCAATAATGAACCGTTAGAATTGAGCATGAAAAAAAAACCCCTCTCCACCACCTCACCAAATTAAATTTTTTATCCGTCCGCCGTAGGTACGCTTTACTTCGCATTTTGCTTAGTTACCATGAACCCGAATGAATTGAATTTGGTTTATAGGTCTCGTTTGGGGTCTAGTTGGTTACTGTTAGTCATCTCTAAGGGGTGAAAAATGGGGGCCGAAATTTACAGAACGCCGTAGCTGGTAAACTCGTTAGAAGGGTATGTTTTTTCAACCGTAAATTGATCTCAAACTTGAGTATTTTTGAGACCACCCGAAGAAAAAATTTAACCCCCCCCTCCCCCCCTAACAAAATGTGATGGTTAGCATTTAGAACCTGAAAATGGAATTTGTGTCCGTCCGCTGTACGCTGCGGCACTTTTTCTTAGTTTACTATGAACCAATATTAATGAAATTCGGTTTGTAGGTCCCATATGGGGTCTATGGTCCTCGAAGCTCGGCATCACTGTCAGTCATCTGTAAAGGGTTGACATTCTCAGAACGCGGCGCCGAGTAGCTCTAAAGGGTATGGATAGAGGGTATGGGTCTAATAACATTTTCAAATTTGTTCCGAACTTTAGGATTTTCCGTTCACTGTAAGGCCCCTGACGTTTGAACCGAAAAGGTCTTCAACATGATTATGAATCATACGGTATACATCCAGCCCAGATGTCATTGCTAGGGAACAGCTGATTATACTGACGTGTGGCTTTATGTAATCGAGTTTCCGCGATGTTATTTCATTTGAAGAAAGATGGTACTTTGGATTTTGTTGATGGGTACATTTACAACGCGAACAAATTTGTTTCGGTGTCTGTCTGTGTGACCGCAAGTCCTTGCCACACGCATTAACTTCCTCCGACTTTGCTGACATTTTTCGGGAATCATGCGGGTTGAGCCCAAGATGATTCGCTATGAATTACAGAAAGATCGGATCACCGATACGACCATTTCGAATGCGCAAACGCAAATCCGAGTTGCTAAACTTCTCGCGAATCAACGGCCCCGTTTTGCTCATATTCAACTGGGAGCGTGGCTGTAGCTCTTAGATTACCCCTCATGAAGTACAGAACAATCCCTACTATATTATAAAAACGGATCTCTGTCTGTGTGTCTGTCTTTCTATGCACGGCCAAACGGCTCGACGGATATCGACCAAATTTGGCAAGAATATCCGGTAGGCTCCCAAGTTGTGCAACGTCGCATTTTCAATTCCCTGACCATAGCGGAACTATGGTCGACCATGGTCAACTCCTGAATGGCTTGACGGATATCGACCAAATTTGGCACGAATATCCAGTAGGCTCCCAAGTTGTGCAACGTCGCATTTTTAATTCCCTCACCATAGCGGAACTATGGTCGACCATGGTCAACTCCTGAATGGCTCGACGGATATCGACCAAATTTGGCACGAATATCCAGTAGGCTCCCAGGTTGGGCAACGTCGGAATTTTTCGGTCCCCTTCACCATAGCGGAACTATGGTCGACCATGGTCAACTCCTGAATGGTTTGACGGATATCGACCAAATTTGGCACGAATATCCAGTAGGCTCCCAAGTTGTGCAACGTCGCATTTTTAATTCCCTGACCATAGCGGAACTATGGTCGACCATGGTCAACTTCGTTAATTGAAATGGTAACCCCTATTTTTATCGCGTATTCGTAATCTACGTGAAATTCTATCTACGATCGACCCTTCGGACTACCCCCGCGGTCGACCATAGCGCATCCATGGGCCCCTCCATGGTCGAATCCCGAATTGCTCAACGGATATCGACCAAATTTGGCAAGAATATCCGGTAGCCTCCTAAGTTGAACGTAGGCGCATTTTTAATTCCCTGATCATAGCGGAAATATGGTCGACCATGGTCAACTCCCGAATGGCTCGACGGATATCGACCAAATTTGGCACGAATATCCAGTAGGCTCCCAAGTTGGGCAACGTCGGAATTTTTCGGTCCCCTACACCATAGCGGAAATATGGTCGACCATGGTCAACTCCTGAATGGCTCGACGGATATCGACCAAATTTGGCACCAATATCCAGTGGGCTCCCAAGTTGTGCAACGTCGGAATTAAGTACGATACTGCGTACAGCGAATCTCGGATAGCGAGCGAAGCGAGCGGTCATGCTAGTATCTTATCATTAGTAAGGTCACTGCCCATGCGCAAACGCGCATCCGAGGCACTCAATTTCTCACGAATAAATGACCCAATTTTCCTCAAATTCGGTGAGTAGTTGGGGTGTAGCTTCTACACTTCTTCAAAACGCTCGGATCATCGATGGCATTTACCCGATTTAGGGCTTACGTGGGGGAAACACGAGGGTTTGTATGACCACAGTAAAAAGTGTGTTTTACTTAGATGGGGTATATGTATGTACATTGCGGTAATAAGCAGTTGTGTAATAATTTGCAGCGTTATTGTAGGTTGTTGGGAGAAAACGTGTTGAGTGATTATTGGAACTAGTGTAAAATGTGCTTCAACCAGTTTATATTGTGTGGTCGAGAACCTATTTAGACACAAACATTATAATAATCTTTGTGATTATTTTGTCTACGAACCATTTCAGATCAGATAGGTATAAATTATCTGATCGTACTGTTGTACTAGGTACAGTATGATATGGGGGCCTACCGTTACGATCGAGCTTAGAAAGTTCTCGAAACTTCAATAACGAAACTTATTCGCATACGATAAGCCACTTTGGGTTATTATGTAGCGCTGAGTATCAGAACCTTATTCAGGTAGGTAAATACTGGACAGTTATTTCTGAATAAGAATGCACATTGAGGGATTACTTTGCCCAGTACTTCTGTTGCTACTACACAGTCTTTGAAAGTGAGCGATGACCCTTCCAAGAGTAGGTACATCGGTATGGTCCGCTACCTGACTAACCCCCACCATACATACCTCCTTTGTACAGGGAATTTCCATGCTCGTCGACTGGTCAGTCTGCACCGTAGTTCAGCCGTGAACTTATCGTCCTAACCCTCGGTTCGGTTTTCTTATTGCCTGCGCAACTACGATGCCAAATTATCCTCTCAAGAAGTGTTCAGTGCGTGGTTGCTACAGTAAAGGAAAGAATTCTGATTACAAGTTCCATCGCTTCCCCGACAGTTTGATATACCCGCAGCTTTTTCAAAAGTGGATAGACGCGTTGAACCGGAACGATTTCTTCCCTACGAGGAAGTCGTGGGTTTGTTCGAGGCACTTCGACGAGTCCGACTATGAAACAGTTTCTTATACGTCGATGGACAAGTGGGAATGCTCACGAACTGTCGACAGAGCAGTCCTTAAACACGAGGCGATTCCTCATGTGGATATGGATCCGGATGATTCGACTGAATGGAGCATGGAAATCCCGACTCAAGATTTCGAGAGTGATGACTCGCTTTGGGAAAAACAACCAGCTTCCCCTCCAGACGAATGCGATACCCTTGGCGCTGGTATGCCCGTGCAGGAAGCGCTAAATATTCGGCCGCAGAGGAGAAAACGTAAGAGAACGAGAAAAACGCGATCCAAACATTGTGATCCCACGTTATCTTTATCAAGTGCGCCAACAATCAGTAAACTACAGACATCTCCTGAGCGAATAATGGTATTAGAACCTACGCCTGAATTACTCGATCTGGTTGATTCAGATACAGAATTCGATGAAGCATTGAGAGCTGCAGTAGAATCGCCTCATACTGAGCAAGATCAACGTCAAACTGAAACCTGCAAGCGAATTGGACCGGGAACTTCTGCAGCTTCTCGACCCAGTAACGTACGTCCAGGCAATGCCCCAACTGAAGGGTCCTGGTATTGTGAACCTCAGCCTGCCACGAAACTACCTCAAATTGACTTGCAACTTGTATGGGACGCCTCCCCAGTAAGAAATTCCCAAAGCCCCAAAGCCTTTTCCGTCCAGTGCGAAATAGGTTTGGAAACGCAGAGGGCGGCAAGTAGGATTTCCCACATCGCCGCACTTGATGTCTTCGGGGAGCACCCTGTGCAGACCTACTATGTCAACGGCAACGCCGTTGATGAGAAAGTCCAGTGCGAAATGGGAGTAGAGTCTTTCCGGACAGCCTTGGATTTGGAGTCCTACTCCAGGGTACTCTGCTGCCAAAATGAGTAAGTCCCTGTTCTTGATTATTTCTCACAGCTAGGGATGTGCATACCAAGCCTCGAATCTATACGGCTAATACTTCGATGCCTCTTTTGGAACTTTTAAATAAGGGTGCCCTATATTTTTCAAATTTCATGGGAGGGGTACCAGTACGGTGCCTGTTACCTAGAAGAAACCAACCATAAACAAATCCGTTTCACGCCATTCCGACACCGTAGGTCTGTTTGTGTAATGGAATTTCTGTGCGATGCCAGATTCCGCATTTGACACTGCTTCGCGTTGGAGAATTACTTACGGTTTACTTGCATTATAGGTGGGTGCTAGGATCAGATAATTGTTAAACTTACAATTTTGGTTCATTCTTTTCTATACTGAATCGAGCACACACAAAATTAGGTAAACTTTATTGCTACAGAAGCTAAATATTATTGCTCCGTTTTCGACGATTGAAGAACGCCTGCCAAGTAGGTGGGCAGTAAGTATAGCTTCTATACAGTTAGTCTGGTTTTGTAAGTCGTAGAGCATGCTCAGCTCACGCAAGTTGTTCCACATCATCCTACTACCCATGAAATACTACGCATCAGTAATCTATTAAACTTGGGCAAAGTCGGACGAGGTATTCATGATTTGAATGTTTCACAATAAATTATACTGATATTCCAATCGTATTTACGCTTGAGAAGGCTCTGCCGAGCCATCCTAATACCGTTATTCCACCTATCACTGTAGGGGTTCGTTGAGTGGTCATTCAATGAAAATTTCCCCTACGTCGGTGGAATGAATGCGTAGGGAATATAGGGCGCTTTGTCGTTAGCGCATACGCAGATGCGCTACTATTACTCCATTTTTTTTGTAATTAAAGTCATAAGGAACCATTAGGGATCCAGCTTGCATGATCCATGAAAATGTCAACAAAATCGGTCAAATAGAAAACCTCAGTTGACAGCGCTAGGAATTTCAGGTTTGCGCATGCGCAGACGAATTTTTCGGGCTGATTACGACCTACAGTAGCCCATTTTGGTTCAAGTTGGTCCTTGAAGGTCGGCGTTATCAGTAACCTCCAAGTGGTGAAGATAAGGGGTGAACATTTCAGAAGATAAAGAATTTCAGAAGTTGGTTTTTCAACGGATTCAGTTTTAGAATGGTCTAAACGGATTTTTAGATGGTCATTTTTTTTCTTTTCGTCGAGTGCTGACCCCTTCCAGCCGGAATATAAAAAACCACAGTCATGCGGCATGGCTATAAGAGCGAATTTTCGAAGAAATAACTGATTTTATGTAAAATGTGATGTTTGGAATATCCCATTCAAATATGGGCAATCTTAAACTTATTGGGTAATTATAGGTATTCAAGTATGTACGTATATTGTAGTATTGGTACTACAATATACGTACAGTTACTTATCAAACATACGTACAGTACGTATGTTACGTATCCTTTACCTACTCTGTATTGTATTGGATATTGGTACATTTTTTGTTCCATTTTTTGCCGAGTAACACCTCGGTTTGTAGATTTTCCAACGCTGAACACGATGGTGAAGTCAGAATTGCGATATCCCATTCCGTTATCAGATTAGAGCAGACGAACCAGGAAGAACATCTTAAGAAATAACCACGTTCCTTCATCTTCAAAGTGCTCCAGTTTGAGAACGGAATGAGATATCGCAATTCTGATTTCACCATCGTGTTCAGCGTACAAAAACCTTTAAAATGAGGTGTCACTTGTTAGACTGCTTCATTTTGGGAATTTATGGGTAATTTTTCCCCCCTAAAACTCCCCAAAATTCCCCCTTAGAGTGACCCGATTCTGCCCATCTACGAACTTAGCCTGTCGATTGCCAAGACAGATTTTTCGTGCAAATTTGAACTTTTTATCTCAATTCTTTCGAGAGTTATCGTCTGGAATGACACATACATATATAAATATATAAATATATATATAAATATATAAATATATATATAAATATATATATATATATATATATATATATATATAATTTTTGGTGTCTTTCGGCAGTGAATTCAGGATGGTCTGAAACGGATTTTGGTATAAAAATCTTTCGGAAATTCGAGTTTTAAAAATTTTGGACCGAGAACAATAGCTTCCTTTTCTTCGAAAATTCGCTAATAATAGGGTCGCCCCTGACTATAAGAAGCCTTTGACGATTACGCCAACCTTCTAAAGGGCGTGCCTAAAAATTAGCTTAACGCGTCCCATAGCTTGATGCATAATCACATGTGGTATGCAATATGCAAAAAATATTTACCAGAAAATGATTTATTGAAAGACGCTTTACCTAATTTGAGTTTTGTGGGTAAAAAATTGCTAAAAATCACTGCAAATTAGTTTCAAAAACGCTGCGAAGTCCTTGTCACATGGGTTTATTATTCTATTATTTTATTGGTCTACAGAAATGCTGGCTGTTTATTTATTGTTTCATTCATGTAAAATAATTGAAATAGCTATTTCTGGTGGTTTCCACAAATCTTGGCCCCCAAAACTTGAATTAGGTACTACGCTCCTTTTTTTTCAAATTACCTTTGATCATTGATTGTACCATTTAATCGTCTTGATCCACGTGTTGACACTTTTCCTAGTGCTATTCTACAAATTGATGGTGATTTCAGACGATTTCCCAGGTTTTTGACTCATAAATAATCAATTTTGGGAGCTGAACATCTGGTACAACCTCAATTTTCCACTCCTTGGTCAAAATCGACTTCACATTCGGTCTTCTCGTCCCCAAAAACATGGAAAACGATACCTCAAAAGCTCATTTTACTACTATGTTACTAAAACACATAAAGTACCTATTTTTACACAAATTTTCACTCATATCTCCCCTGAATATATTCCGATCGGGCTGAAAAGTTTCGGGACACAACTAGGGCCCAAATGGAGCATGTGTGCGAAAGAACGATTTTTTTAGACCGAAAATGGAGCCTGTACACGTGATACGGCGGACGGTGGACGGACATTGCATTTTTGGAATCTACGCACCTTGAAACGGAAAATAAAAAATTTTGAGGGGGTGTTATAAACATTTTTTGCTGAGCGAATACATAGGTGTATTATTCACAGAATAATAAACCAAAATCTAACTGTGTTATAGAATGTTACGTAGAATTCACTCATATGGTCATGAGTGGAACTAAACGACTGGAACTGTTTAGAATCGAAAAGGCAGGGCCACCCGGACCCCTTCCAGCCGGAGTATAAAATAATAGGGTCGCCCCTGATTATAAGAAGCCTTTGACGATTACGCCAACCTTCTAAGGGGCGTCCCTAAAAAGCAGCTCAACGCACAATAGATTGATGTATAATCCCATGTGGTATGCAATGGAGACTCGAGGCAGGAAATTACTAGGTATTTCAATTTCCAAAAAATATTTGCCAGAAAATTATTTATTGAAAGAAGCTCTAATTTGAGTTTTATGGGTAAAAAATTGCTAAAAATCACTTCAAATTACTTTAAAAATCTAGCTATGTTATAGAATGTTACGTAGAATTCACTCATAATATGGTCATGGGTGGAAGTAAGCGACTGGAACTGTTTAGAATCGAAAAGGTAGGACCACCTGGAGCACAGTACCTACGACCAACCGTCGTCGTCGCTCCCCATGCCAATGTTCAGGGAGTGACAGAGTAAAGTACGTCAACGGGCTTGAGAATCGCAAATTGGTTGGCGGCTCCTCTCAATCACCGCCTCTGGTGAGGCCCCGGTTCGACTCGACTCCAGTTAGCAAGTGCGACAAGTGAAATGGCTCGACGTGGCGAATGTTGCTCAACAAAAGGTTGGGGAGAGATTGATGGACCACCCACCTCCAGTTGGTGATTGCCTCATTTCTCTCATTTTCAGGAACCCAAGTTCTTTCGTATAATCACACGATCGAATTGTACGCAGGGCCTGGAGAGAACTGCATACATATATATAAGTTCAGTGGGCAAATTCATTAGCGTATCCTTTGATAGTATTAAATTAGCCCGGTTGCAGCTCAGAAAGTCAAGCGATCTATCATCGATGGAGGATTATTGTTTATCAAGGTCCACAGAATGTAATGTTCATTTTAAAAATTTCACTCAAATTGTGATACCCTTCATAAAAAAATAAGCAAAAATCGACTGTATTTTCAACTTATTCTTATCCTAAATATCTGCTTACTTACTTTGACAATAATAAAGGTATTGCTCCTGAGGCATCCAAATTACTGGAGGCTTTATAACCTCTTTAGGGATGCAAGGAAAAAAGCTATTCTCCTGAATTAAAATACCCACTCGTATAAGTTTTTGTTTTAGCTTCCTGACGAAATTTGGTCCCAGTCTGTCGGTCAAATTCTCTCCGCAAATTCTTGTTACGCCTATAAATTATTATGAGGGATAATCGTAATGAGTGTAGTTGCGGCTAAAGCCCTGAGGATCTCTTATGAATTTCATACAAATGGGAACATTCCATGGCAGTACTCAGGATTGTTAATAGGCGAGCAAGACGCCATGAAATATTCGTCAACAATCATCATTATAAGGTCAGTTTCAATAATTTTGGGTTTTAATTAACCAAGGACAGATCCAGGCTGGGACGGAATATCATCCAACGCGATTAAAAACACGGCACTATTTTTAGCACCCCCTCTTACTCACATGATTGACCTGTATTATTTACCTGCATAGATGCCCCTTCTGCGTAGATCACTGTTTTCTGTGGTCATTACCCTCGAGCTCCCACCAGGAAAGCCCTAAATCGAGTACTGGAGCCGGCCCCTGAATAAAAGTTGTATACTAATGCGCGGGATTCAATCATTAATTATTTGTAGTTATTCATGAAACATAAGGCAAAAAATAAACCGTTGAGTAATAATTACCCGTATAAGTGCCCTCCCCAACCACTCTCCCCTCACAATTTGATGGGAATTTGGTTTGATGAGTTCCCCACAAACAGCCTTCACATCTCTCGATATCTTGGTTTTCTTATTTTTATACATTTCAGCTTAAATTAGGCGGCGACTTCAAAATTTTTGTTGTATTGGCTTTGCATACATTAGGCAGGTTTGTTCAGGATGAAAATTATTTTCACTTTTTAGTTTTATACAGCTTTTTTTTTAAGTCGGTTTTTTGTTTGTTGATTCAATAATTTTTTAGTCGTATCCAACGTCATTTTCAGGCCCAAATCAAAACCTTCCAGTCAGCCGATCCAAGTTTCTTCCGTCGTCAGACAGGAAGAGAACCAAACTTCTTCCTCCAGTCCACTGAAAGACCTCATTCGTACATCAAGTGACTTCGAAGTGCAAAATCTCGAAAAAAGTAAAGAACTTTTGGAGCGACAAAGGAGGCTCCTGGCACATATCGTGATCCAACATTTATTGAACAAGGCTGTCAAGGTAACTTCGAGTATAACATTCCATGTTCAAACCATTTTGTATTTCATAAAATCCAAAAATTATTATCCATTAGTTTGCTATAGCCGAAGTAATCAGGGTATTTTTTTTTTATAACCATTTTGATGCAGAACAAGGATTGTTGACACGTTCATATTAGTATAACCATTATCATGCTATGGTACATATTATCCTTGAAACCTTGAGTCGTTTATCTTTAGACTCTGTGACAACTACAAAAGCTCCAAAAAGGCTTTGTTGCTACTGATAGAAAGTATTATAGTAATAACATGATACTATAATTTATAATATAATCATTATGAAACTTGGTCAGATGGAATAATCGAGAATGGGTCCACCACACACACACCTACCCAAGGAATCTCTGGGTTGAAGAATGTCAGTGGGCGTGGCTCATCGAGGATTTGAATCCTCACTTATTTTTTACCCTAGCCAACATGTTGGCTGTGCAGTTTGAAGGGTAGTTAGGTAGTGTATCATTGGGTGAGGAATGAGGCACCATTTGTCTCACTCCCGTCACGTGGGCGTGACCATTGTGGATGCTGGAACCCTGGCAAAGTCGTCACTCCTTCAAAGAGCTCTTCAAGTGTCAATAAGATTACACTATTTTCCTGTATCAAAACCCGCCAACGATTAGCAATTTATACAAGCATATACAATTTATATTCATTGCAGGTGGATCCAGAAGGGTGCGCGTTGAATTACGTCACGTTGAAAACGTGGGCCAGCTACATCAAGGAGTTGTTCCCATCAGAGGTGGAGAGCAGGTGGTTCCGCTCTCCAACAACAACGAAACATCAAATACCAAATGGAGTCGTCGCAGAAGGTGGGGGTGCGATGATTGCACGTAAACCGTCAGGGCGACTCTGGGACAAGTACATCTACGAAAGGAAACGATTCGTGCTGTCCGACGGTACCCACCTGCCTCCGAGGAAGAAGAAGTCAAGATCAGAGCTGACCGCCGCCACCCTTGTTGAAACATCTTCGACAGACCCTCCACCCAACCGTGAGTTGATTTTCCTATACATTTCGTGCTCCAGCAGCTTTTGCAGCCCTTAGAGCGTATCTAATAGTCCCTGATAGTGTACCTAGCAGTCCCCGGCTAGTGTACTTAATAATCCCTAGCTAGTGTACCTAACAGTCCCTGGCTAGTGCACCTAACAGTCCCTGGCTAGTGTACCTAACAGTCCCTGGCTAGTGCACCTAACAGTCCCCATCTAGTGCAACTAACAGTCCCCTGCTAGTGTACCTAATAGTCCCTGGCTAGTGTACCGAATAGTCCCTGACTAGGGTACCTAAAATAGTCCCTGGCTAGTGTACCTAATAGTCCCTGGCTAGTGAACCTAATATTCCCTGGCTAGTGTACCTAATAGTCCCTGGCTATCGCACCTAATAGTCCCTGGCTAGTATACCTAATAGTCCCTGGCTGTGCCAGGTGCCTCCATCATGCGGATTAAAAAATGTCTAGACGATAATATGTTTCAGTTTCAGAACTCTACCTGGCTCTGACTGAGTGCCCTCATTTCTCCAAAGTCCAAGATTTCGAAACCACGGACACCAGGATCGGTATAGAGCCACTTGATCGCACCAAATCTGAAAGGGAGAAAAGATTCCTCCCGAATGAGATACGTGAGGCGTGGAAGGCTTGTTACCAGCAGAGGAGGAGCTACCTGGAGGCTGCTGGATTCTACCGGTACCTTTCCGTTGTCAGAGCAGTTACTTGTCCTGAAATCGGTTCTAACCTGGTGAGTTGCTCTCGCATCTATTATCATCCAACCTATATGATATCGCCTATACTTGCTTAGTGCATAGAAGAAAAAATAACCGGGCTAAAATTGGTGTACGTCTATTGAAGGTGCTTTATAATGACAAGTTGGGGGATTGGGTTCGACGAAAAGCTACCTAATTGTTTAGAAGTGCAGCAAACTATTTTACAGTTTAGTGTAAGCTGTAAGGCAATGAAGCCTGCCTTCGTGACGAACACCGGCATCAACTAGGTTTCAATACAGGTACTATCTGATTCACCTTTTCATAAGTTTTTATTGAGCCCAAAAAATCATTTTTCACAAATCTCAATTTGGAAATTTAATTTCATGTCCACCAAACCCCGTGGCATCAATAATATTAGAATTTTCAGTGGGAAACCGTCAATTATAGCTGTGTTGCTCCTATAAAATATTTCAGAAACTAGTTACATTTTACCTGTATAGATGCCTCTACTGCATAGATCACTCACTGTTTTCTGTGGTCAACACCTACCCAACTTCCTACCCCAGTGTTCTGCACATTAAAGCCCTAAATCGAGTACTAGAGCCGTCCAGGCAATTGCAGTTTCATAAAGATGCAATGGATGAAGAATTCTGTTATAAATTATTTGCTGTTATTCATTAAATAATGTTTGTCCAAGTTACAAAACTGACCTACCAACAAAATCCACTATAACCATCATTCTTCAAATGAAATAATATCGCGGAACTACCAACTCAATTTCATACAGCACTACGTGGTTATAATGAGCTGTTCCCTAGCAGTGATATCCGTCTGGATGTACCAGACAGATTCTGAACATTCTGCATTCTAGAATCTGTACCAGACATATTCTAGAATGTACCTTCTAGAACATTCTACATTCTGTGTATCTTCTAGAATGCAAAATGTACCTTCATTCTGCATTCTACATAGAATGTAGAATGAACATTCTACATTCTATGTAGAATGAACATTCTACATTCTATGTAGAATGAACATTCTACATTCTATGTAGAATGAACATTCTACATTCTATGTAGAATGAACATTCTACATTCTATGTAGAATGAAATTCTACATTCCAGAATTTGTACCAGACAGATTCTGAACATTGTGCATTTTGAAGCCAAATTTCATAATGTAAAATGCACCGGGTGGTCTCCAAAAATCCTCCAATAAAAATTTAGAGATCAATTTAAAAACCTTAAAAAAACATATCCTTCCATATTTTTCATCCCTTAGAGATGACTGACAGTAACGCCGAGCTTCGCGGACCAACTAGACCCCCAATGAGACCTGCAAACCAAATTTCATCAAATTTTGGGAGGTACTTTTTTATCATGCTCGATTCTAAAGGTATTGAAAATAATAAATCAAAATTACATAAAAAGAGGGTCGAATTCGAGTCCTTGTTTTTCAACCACCACTCAAGTACCTATAATTCAATCATTCAAGTCACCAATGTAGAGAAAGGGTTTGAGTAATTTGTTATTTGACAATTAATAAGAACAAATGAAATTATTAAGCAGTTGTATTTAAAGTCGTTTGCTATGTTAATTAGGTGTATGAAGTCGTTCACTGTTTACTCGATATTCCTAGCTGATTTCATTCGGGCTTTCAGGGAAATGCCTTGCAACGTATTCCGTTTTATCATGGTAGGTAC
Organism: Leptopterna dolabrata; assembly: GCA_954871275.1. Classification (NCBI taxonomy): domain Eukaryota; kingdom Metazoa; phylum Arthropoda; class Insecta; order Hemiptera; family Miridae; genus Leptopterna; species Leptopterna dolabrata. The sequence continues at coordinate 1,571,899 of OX940981.1, read as the reverse complement.
ATGCTTTTGCGGTGACTTACTGGCCAAAAAAGTCACGTTACGAAAAAGCGTTACAGAAGTAACTCCGACACTCACTCTGCCCACACTCGCCTCGGCTTCCCCCACTTATAGAGCTTACGCCTGCCTGTCGGGTGAGTCGTACCGAGGGACGCGGTCGTCCACCGCTTCACTGGTTCCCCCTTCGCTTCCGTTACACCACCACCCTGGTCTTCCCCATTCTAGAGCTTGTACCATGTTTCATAGTTTCATTTGAAACAATAAAAATGGCATAATCCAGGGTCAAGGGGCGGAGTTCGGCTCTACTGCTATTTATAATTACTATTATAGTTAAACTTGGTTTTCAGAAACAATGTCTATATAAAATTATTGTTATTACAAATTCTTGATTGTTACTTCAGATCGACATCGACTTCTCAATTGAACACCCCAGTGTTACCCAGGGTTCACTGAGAGCGCACTTGAAATTGTATGCACCGTTCATATACAACAAAGCGCTGGTGGTCCACGCCACATCATCGGGAGAGATCAAGGAAGCAATCAGACAACTCATCAACCTGCGCAGTCAAACGGAAGGTAAATATTCACTGTAATAGGAACACCTCACACGATCATGTGCCTACTTCGTAGCTATATCTTCTAATGAAATGGTGTTTGAGTTGGAAAACTGGTGTCCAACTACCTATCGACTGCTACATTGGGCAGAATGTGCTGTAAAGTAACCGAAGTTTTAAGTAAAACAACTCATGCAAAATGCGAGAAAGACGGAGACAATCGGATGGACTTGAATATGACGGTGGATTGATTTTCATTATTTTCTATGTTACGCTAGGAATCGATAAAGGATAGGCAACAACATCTTGTAATTTCTGAAGAAGCAAGGCCTTAATTTTTTCCAACTCACTGTAAATATTTACAAGAATAGGTACTTCTAATTTATGCTACCCAAGTACCTGTACCTACTTGGTCCAAAACAGTCATGTAAGTTTGAATCAGAAGAGCTCTGAAACGGATTTCGCACGAAATATTTAGAATTTTTGATATTCTAGCTTACTATTAGTTTCCAGTAGGTTATACGCGCAAGATAATCTGCCGGATAAGCGCCATCACTAACTGCCTTATAATAAATTCATCTCATCCAGTCTCGACGTCACAGGGGAAGGATGTTCTTAGAAACTTCTCATAACCATAGGTCAACAGAAAGAGGTGAAAAATAGGGTCCCGAAGTGACGTGTAGCACATAATATAATAAAGACCAAAAATTAATTCGGTTGAAATATTATGAGTTCTATAAATTGCTACATGTTTGTGCTTCCGAGATGGATCTCTGCTTTATGTCTCCCCTCTCTTCAAAATCAGTAGGTACCTATATTCTATTCCATGCTTCCGAGGATTGTCCCTTGGACGACTGAGTTGGTACCTACCTAGATTTCGAAAATGAGGTTCTTCCCGTTTTGACTGAGTGGGAAATTGAGCTCTCAGATCAGCTGAGGGAATATTTCCAAAAACATAATATTTATCCACGATTCAATATTTGTCCATGAAGTGAAAAAAATTATTCAGTAATTTCTTGTTATTGCAGCGGTTTCTGTTTATAATAAATTACGACTTTTTATTCGCCCTAACAGAATTCCTTGGAAAGCAATTCGACGGTGCTTTGCTCCTCCTACCCTACCTAATCCACGGAGGCAAGAACGGCGGTTACAAGCGATTGATCAAAACGGTCGCTGACACAATGTTTGTCTTACTCTCAAAATCACTCGAAGACGCCAAACGCAAGATCAAGGCCTTCCTGGTACAGTTTCCCGTCGACGTCTGCCTAACTGGCTCCAATAAACACATGGAATCCGAGGCAAATGTGCTACCGCAAGTTGTGGCCGTAGGCGACGACTGGTCGACCATACGCTGCTACTACGTAGTTTTGGGTGACGTCGTGTACACATGCAACGATTTGTTGGACGCGGTTCACGTTTGCTTCGCCTCTTTCTCTGCGTTTCAGCTTGAGTATCATCCGGAGATAGCACACGTGTGGCGGGTTGTTCAGAGGCTGTTTTATAATAATATGCAGACCAATGCAAAGACCAAATTGGTCGCAGGGGAGTTGGAACTTGTTGCATATATCGAAGAGGCCTCTTGCCGTCAGGTGGAGGTGCACTGTGGTGCGCAGATACCGTGAATCTGAATACTGTTAATAATTTGTGTTTTTTAACTTTCATATTACTTATTATGATTCATCCACGTAATATTATTTCATAGTAGCCGTATTTTATCTATGCAAGATCCACTCAATTCGTACATCATTTGCGATCTGAATAGTAACATAATAATATGTATAACCACGGCAGGAAATTATTGGGTAATTAGTTATAAACGGATTCCATAGGTACGCTATGAAATTAAAAGTTAATTCAATAAGTTAATTAAAGATTAAATAAGTTGTGAACAGGATTATTATTAATTTGCTTTTAGATTATACAACGCAACTTGAAATTCATTACAGCATTTAAATTAATAAATCCCTATATTTAAAAATGTTTTAGGTTGTTTGATTGTACCCTCTATTCCACGATTTTATTCACATCACTTCGATGAATTACTTCCCATCTTTTGTCAGTTTCATCGTGAGTTTGCGAATTGCTGGTAGTTGGTATTTTTCTCTCATACATAAATATTCCAACGTTGTAAGTTATCGTTTTTTTTTCCAATTTTTTTCCATGGATTGTCCAAAACATGTTAATAGAACTTGTGCGATTCGTGGAAATAATATTCAGCTCAACAAGGACAACCGTAAGTCGCGAAGATAGCTGTTTTCAACGTAGGTATTCAATTTATATCAAGTTCTTAATCATACTTTTGACGTCAACAGTAAGATCCAACAAGTCGATTGTGAACAGTTCAGATTATTGGTAGAAAATCGACATACAGTACTGGGAGTTCATCAAATACCGTGACTGAACACGATTGTGAATCATCATTAATAGATTAATTCATTTGTTCACACTGCCCTGAAAGCAATCAATCCAATGAGGGGCAACTTTGAGAACAGCTGATTTAGGTACCTACCTGCTGCGATTTCTCAATAAACTGTTATCCAAGGATTTTCATTATTTAGAGCTAAGTCAGTCAGAATGGGCAGCCATAGCATGCTGTATAGTGTTTATAATGCCAGCATAATAATATTTCATGTGATCATCAGTTTTTGCATATTTTCATTAATGAGCCTTTGGAATCAAGCATGAAAGCAAGATGCCTCCCTACGACAAAATTTGGTGGTTCGCCTTGCAAGGTACCTTACGTAGAATCCGAAAATTAAATTTAAAACGCTGCAAATTATTACACAGAGGTTTATTATTTATCTGTATAGATGCCCCTTCTGCGTAGATCACTGTTTTCTGTGGTCAATACCCCCGAGCTCCCTCCCAGGAAAGCCCTAAATCGAGTACTGGAGCCGGCCCCGGTATTAAATTTTCCACCAAATGTGCGGGATTCAATAATTTATTCAATCATTAATTATTTTCTAGTTATTCATGGAGCATTAGGCGACCACAGAAAATAGTGATCTACGCAGAAGGGGCATCTATACAGGTAAATAATAAACATTTGTGTAATAATTTGCAGCGTTTTTTTATTGCATTTTCAGATTCTACATACCGTGGAAAACATGCGTCTCCCACAGAGATTAGCAGTAGCTTGATTGAAATTCAGGGGATTACACCTCGAACCGCGCATTGACGCTACGGCCCAGGAATTAAAGTTACCTACAAATGCGCGGGATTCAATAATTCATTAATTAATTATTTTGTAGTTATTCATGAATCATAAGGCAAATAATAAACCGTTGTGTAATAATTTGCCAAACAATAATATTTCAACGGTTGTTCATGTTGCAAAATTACCTACCAACAAACTCCAGTCCCTTCAAGGTAGATGGTATAATAAACCGTTGTGTAATAATTTACCATTGTGTGATAATTTAACGTTGTGTAATAATTTACCATTGTGTAGCAATTTACCTACCAACAAAATCCAAAAGTCCATCACTTATCAAATGAAGTAATATCGCAGAACAAACAACTCGACTTCATAAAGCCATCCATGAATATAATTAGGTGACCCCTAGTGATGGTATCTAGGCCGGATTTATACCGTTTGATTCACGATCGTGTTGACGAAGCTTCTTGGTACACACGAACGGCTGGACGTACAATGCTCCGGGTGGTCTCAAAAAATTGTTTAGCTCAACACAAATTTAATTTCGTAAAAAAAAAACATACCCTTCTATCGAAAGTTTTCGAGCTACGGCGTTCGGAAAATGTCAACCCCTATTTTGAGCCCCTTAGAGATGACTGACAGTAACTCGAGCTTCGAGGACCAACTTGACCCCAAACGGTACCTATAAACCAAATTTCGTAAATTTTTGTTCATGGCAACTAAGAAAAGTGCTAAGTTCGGCGGACTTATTTTCCGGAATATTTTTATTGCATTTTGGGATTCTACATATCTTGAAACGTAAACCATCAAATTTAGAGGGGGGGGGGGTTAGCATTTTTTTGTTTCATTCTCGATTCCAATGGTTCATTATTAAAAATAATAAACCAAAAATGTTAAAACCTATAACCCTCAAGATTTGATGGTTTCTGTTTCAAGGTATGTAAAATCCAAAACGCTGCAAACTCCTTGTCACATGGGTTTATTATTCTACTGGACATACCTACAGAAATGCTGGCTGTTCATTTATTGTTTCTTTCATGCGTAATAATCGAAATAGCTATTCTGGCCCCTAAAACATAAATCAGGTACGCCTTTTTTTTGGTTTATTATTCTGTGAATAATACACCTATGTATTCGCTCAGCAAAACATTTTTATAACACCCCCTCAAAATTTTTTCTTTTCCGTTTCAAGGTGCGTAGATTCCAAAAACGCTGCAAATCCCTGCACAACGGTTTATTATTTTGTACAGAATACCCTTCTGTTACAGATCACAGCTCTCTGTATAGATAATCCGTCTACTTATATGATATAATATGTAATATTCTACACATATTATGTAGATCGCGGACTCTCCGTAGGATTGTACCTAACCCCGTACTCGTTACTAGGTACCTAGCTAAACCGTTGTGTAATAATTTACCTGTATAGGTTCCCCTTCTACGTAGATAGAATAATGAACCGTTGTGTAATAATTTGCCCATCAATAATACTTCAACCGTTGTTCAAGTTGCAAAAGTACCTATCAACAAAATCCAGCCCCTTCTTAGCAGATGAGCCGTTGTGTAATAATTTGCCATTGTGTAATAATTTGCCCATCAATAATACTTCAACGGTTGTTCAAGTTTCAAAAGTACCTATCCTGAAAATCCAGCCCCTTCTGGGTAGATGAGCCGTTGTGTAATAATTTTCCGTTGTGTAATAATTTGCCATTGTGTAATAATTTACCCATCAATAATACCTACTTCAACGGTTGTTCAAGTTGCAAAAGTACCTATCAACAAAATCCAGCCCCTTCTGGGTAGTTGAGCCGTTGTGTAATTATTTGCCGTTGTGTAATAATTTGCCGTGGTGTCATAATTTACCGTTGTGTAATAATTTGCCGGTGTGTAATAATTTGCCATTGTTTAATAATTTACCCATCAATAATACTTCAACGTTTGTTTAAGTTTCAGAAGTACCTACCAACAAAATCCAATAGTCCATCACTTGCCAAATGAAATAATTATCGTAGAACAAACAACTCGACTTCATACAGCCATCCTTGATTACAATCAGGTGCTCCTTAGTGATGAAATCCCGGCCGGATTTATACCGTTTGATTCACGATCGTGTTGATGAAGCTTTTTGGTGCACACGAACGGCTGGACGTACAGTGCTCCAGGTGGTCTTAAAAAATTGTTTAGCTCAAGACAAATTTAATATCGTAATAAAACCATACCCTTCAATCTAAAGTTTTCGAGCTACGGCGTTCTGAAAATTTCAACCCCTATTTTGAACCCCTTAGAGATGACTCACAGTAACGTCGAGCTTCGAGGACCAACTAGACCCCGAACGGAACCTATAACCCGAATTTCATCAATTTTCTTTCATGGTAACTAAGAAAAGTGGCCCGTACGGCGTACGGCGGACCGACAGAAATATTGGTTTATTATTTTCAATAATGAACCATTGGAATCGAGCATGAAATAAACCAAAAAAAATTCTTACCCCCCCTCAAAATTTGATGGTTTACGTTTCAAGGTATGTAGAATCCAAAACTGCAATAAAAATATTTCTGTCTGTGCGCCGTACTTTTCTTTGTTACCATGAAAAAAAAATTGATGAAATTCGGGTTATAGGTTCCGTTCGGCGTCTAGTTGGTCCTCGAAGCTCGACGTTACTGTGAGTCATCAATCTCTAAGGGGTTCAAAATAGGGGTTGAAATTGTCAAAACGCCTATACCATTTTTTTACGTAAATATTTTTACGGTTTTAAATAGTTCTTGAACTTGCGAGTTTTTTAAGACCATCCGGAGCATTGTACGTCCAGCCGTTCGTTCACAGTAAGGCCCCGAAATTTGCACCGACAGGCATTTTCGACTCCAGTGTGAATGAAATTGTATAAAATTCAAACCAAATCTCGTAACCAGAGACGCGCCCACGCCCACAATAGGAATTTGTGAATACGGCCAATCATTGGTAGGGATCACCTGATTATATTGGCGGAGTATGAAGTCGAGTTGGTTGTTCTTTGATATTATTTAATTTGAAAAATGATGGCTCTTTTGGAGTTTGTTGGTAGGTAGTGAAACTTGAACAAACGTTGAAGTATTATTGATGGGTAAATTATTACTACGGTAAATCATTACTCAACGGTAAATTATTACACAACGGTTCATTATACCATCTACGTAGAAGGGGCTGGAGTTTGTTGGTAAGTAGGTACTTTTGCAACTTTTTTCACTCCTCATCAACAATTTCTCTTCAGAACTTCATTATGTGTGTTTCTTTTTGTTAGGTACTGTTTGTCATCGGCAGAATTATTTTAGCAACATTTAACTCGTGATTTAGGTAGGTACCTAGTAACGAGTACGGGGTTAGGTACTAACCTACGGAGGGTCTGCGATCTACATAATATGCATAGAATAGTACATATTATATTATATAGACGGGTTATCTATACATAGAGCTGTGATCTGTAACAGAAGGGTATTCTATACAAAATAATAAACCGTTGTGCAGGGATTTGCAGCGTTTTTTTATTGCAGTTTTGGATTCTACATACCTTGAAACGTAAACCATCAAATTTTGAGGGGGGTGAGAATTTTTTTTTCCTTGTTCGATTCCAATGGTTCATTATTGAAAATAATAAACCAAAATGCACTGTCCCGCCGTACGCCGTATCACGTGTACCGGCCTCATTTTCGGTCTGAAAAATTCGTTCTTTCGCACACATGCTCCAAACTTTTCAGCCCGATCTGAATATAACCAGGGGTGTTATGAGTGAAAATGTGTGTAAAAAGAGGTACTTTTTGCGTTTTAGCAACATGTTGGTAACATGAGCATCTGAGATATCGTTTTCCATGTTGTCGGGAACGAGAAGACCAAAATATGAAGTCGATTTTGACCAAAGAGTGGAAAATTGGTTCTAACAAATGTTCAGCTCCCAAAATTGATTTTTTATGAGTGAAAAACCTGGGAAATCGTCTGAAATCACCATTAGTTTGTAAAATACCACTGGAAAAAGTGTCAACACGTGGATCAAGACGATTAAATCGCACTACCAATGATCAAAGATAGTTTAAAAAAATAAATTAATAAAAAAAAGGAGCGTACCTATCTAATTTGTGTTTTAGGGGCCAAAATTAACGGAAACCATTAGAAATAGCTATTTCGACTAATACGCATGAAAGAAACAATAAATGAACAGCCAGCATTTCTGTTGGTGTGTCCAATATAATAATAAACCCATGGGACAAGGAATTTTTAGCGTTTTTGGAATCTACGCACCTTGAAACGGAAAAGAAAAATTTTGAGGGAGTGTTATACAATTTTTTTGCTGAGCGAATACATAGGTGTATTATTCACAGAATAATAAACCAAAATGGAATAAAAAATTTTTTTCTGTACGCTGTCCTCCGTACTTCGCACTTTCCTTAGTTGCCGCGAAAGAAAATTAATAAAATTAGGTATGTGGGTCCCATTTGGTGTCTAGTTGGTCTGATAAGTTCGGCGTTACGTTCAGTCATATCTAAGGGGTGAAAGATATGTGTTCAAATTTCTATGGCGCCGTCATGTCGAATTGTTGACGTTCTTTAATAAATTGATCTCTAATTTAGGAATTTTTTGAGACCACCCGGAGCCTTGTTCGTCAAGCGGTTCGTTCACAGTAAGACCCTGAAGTTGCATCAATAAGCTTCGTCAACATTTTCGTGTATGAAATGGTATAAATTCAGCACAAAAACGCTGCAAAGTCCTTGTCACATGGGTTTATTATTCTATTGGACATACCTACAGAAAGGTTGGCTGTTCATTTATTGTTTCTTTCATGCGCAATAATCGAAATAGCTACTTCTGATGGTTTCCATTAATTTTGGCCCCCAAAACACAAATTAGGTACGCCTACGCTCTTTTTTTTCTTTTTTTTTTTAACTATCTTTGATCATTGGTAGTGCCATTTAATCGTTCTGAACCACGTCTTCACACTTTTTCCAGTGTTATTATACAAACTGATGGTGATTTCAGACGATCCCAGGTTTTTCACTCATAAAAAATCAATTCTGGGAGCTGAACATTTGGTAGAACTCAATTTTCCACTCTTTGGTCAAAATCGACTTCATATTCGGTCTTCTCGTCCCCAAAAACATAGAAAACGATATCTCAGAAGCTCATGTTACCAATATGTTGCTAAAACGTAAAAAGTACCTATTTTTACACACATTTTCACTCATAACACCCCTGGGTATATTCCGATCGGGCTGAAAAGTTTCGGGACACAACTAGGGCCCAAATGGAGCATGTGTGCGAAAGAACGATTTTTTTAGACCGAAAATGAAGCCTGTACACGTGATACGGCGGACGGCGTACGGCGGACGGACATTGCATTTTTGGAATCTATGCACCTTGAAACGTAAAAGAAAAAAGTTTGAGGGGGTGTTATAAAAATTTTTTGCTGAGCGAATACATAGGTGTATTATTCACAGAATAATAAACCAAAATCATTGCTAGGGAACGGGCTTCAAACTATCATTTTTCGAAGAGTTCTGAATATGTTTTTCCCCAATGGTTTAAGAAAATTCCTTATTCTTATATGTATATAAAATTTACGGGACGCAGTAAATTGCGGACGTAAGTTGTTAATCCCTGAAAGTAAACATTAAAAAGCGGACGGTGTTTTTGAAACATGTACGTTAAAATGCGGACGAGTCTGTCTTGTCAGTTTCCCACACTTGTGGCGCGATCGCGCTAGATCTCGGCGTTGATCTGCGCTGGATGCGTAGATCGCGCTAGCGAGCATCCAGATCGCTTGACAATGCATTCCACTAATCTATTCAGAAGTCCCAAACAACCTGCTCATTCACGGGATAGTTTCTGGGATTGTTCATCTTTTTTGAGATGCGAGCGCCAGCGAGCATCCAGATCGCTTGACAATGCATTCCACTAATCTATTCCGAAGTCCCAAACAACCTGCTCATTCACGGGATAGTTTCTGGGATTGTTTATCTTTTGGTTTATTATTCTGTGAATAATACACCTATGTATTCGCTCAGCAAAAAATTTTTATAACACCCCCTCAAACTTTTTTCTTTTACGTTTCAAGGTGCATAGATTCCAAAAATGCAATGTCCGTCCGCTTTACGCCGTCCGCTTTACGCCGTCCGCCGTACGCCGTCCGCCGTCCGCCGTATCACGTGTACAGGCTTCATTTTCGGTCTAAAAAAATCGTTCTTTCGCACACATGCTCCATTTGGGCCCTAGTTGTGTCCCGAAACTTTTCAGCCCGATCGGAATATACCCAGGGGTGTTATGAGTGAAAATGTGTGTAAAAATAGGTACTTTTTACGTTTTAGCAACATATTGGTAACATGAGCTTCTGAGATATCGTTTTCTATGTTTTTGGGGACGAGAAGACCGAATATGAAGTCGATTTTGACCAAAGAGTGGAAAATGGAGTTCTACCAAATGTTCAGCTCCCAGAATTGATTTTTTATGAGTGAAAAACCTGGGAAATCGTCTGAAATCACCATCAGTTTGTATAATAACACTGGAAAAAGTGTCAAGACGTGGTTCAGGACGATTAAATGGCACTAGCAATGATCAAAGATAGTTAAAAAAAAAAGAAAAAAAGAGCGTACCTAATTTGTGTTTTGGGGGCCAAAATTAATGGAAACCATCAGAAGTAGCTATTTCGATTATTACGCATGAAAGAAACAATTAATGAACAGCCAACCTTTCTGTAGGTGTGTCCAATATAATAATAAACCCATGTGACAAGGACTTTGCAGCGTCTTTTGAGATGCGAGCGCCAGCGAGCATCCAGATCGCTTGACAATGCATTCCACTAATCTATTCCGAAGTCCCAAACAACCTGCTCATTCACGGGATAGTTTCTGGGATTGTTTATCTTTTTCGAGATGCGAGCGCCAGCGAGCATCCAGATCGCTTGACAATGCGAGCGGCGGAATGGGAACTAAACTTCTTGCCACGTTCTGCGTATCATTTCATTCCTTGTGCATAAATACATCTGAACATTATACATCCTTGCCCACCTTTTCTGAAACATTTTCTGTCCGCATTTTACTAGTACAGAATTGGCCGCATTTCACCTATGAGAAACCAACCTCCAGCGAGCTCAACGGATTAACTTGTCCGCATTTTACCTACGCTCAAATTTACATCCTATTTAATCATACTAGATTATTTAATTAATCTAATTAAATGTGAATGACGGTTTAGCACTCAAAGGAGCATTGCAATATAATGCAGCACATTTCTCAGTCCCTCAGTGCTCACATCACTTGGGTCGATGTAGCCAGGCAGTGAAGATCGTCGGTACAGCTATTCAACTCTAAATTGAAGGAACACTCGAACCCAACCATCATTCACCGTTTGGAACTCCACTGACCTCCATCCCTTTCAAAGGGCGAGGGAGTCCAGGTGGGTCCTTTTTTCGAGGCATCAGTAGGGAGAAAAAAAAACCCAAAAAAAACGAATGATGAAGAAGAAGTGGAAAATCTAGACGCCGGCAGTCGCCTTTCTTTTGTCGTAAAACAAAAGAGGTGTATATCCTGGAAAGAAGGACCTCTCCATCTGCGCCCGGCAACCCTTTTCAGCTCAGGCCAAACCAATACCATTCCGAAGCGTTTGTTCCTTTCATGAATGTCCTTTCGACCTATTCGTCCACCAGATCCCTTCATTCATCCTCGACGTAATCCAGGACACTTCTGTCGCGGCCAATATCATTCTCCTCTAGTAACCCCCGAGTTATGAGCTGTCGGAAAGCCCTGAATCGAACAATTCTATCTCTTTGATATTAGTTACAAAGCGAAATAATTATGGGATGAGGCGGGCTATCTGTGCTATACATTCTTATACATAGGTGAACATCGTAGCAGCTAGAATCAGGATGGAAAAGCACATGTAACAATGTATCTACTATGAATAATCGGGGCTACTCGTACCTACGAGAGCAATCCTCTGTCAGTAGATATTTATGCTGACATGCCTACAACTGTTCACTCCGTCTGCCGATACAATGACGTGTAGGTAATTTATTTAACCCTTCAAGTCGAAACATTTTGGTCAGTGGGACTGCTGTGGGAGGGGAGAATTTCAGAAAAGGTGTATTGTAACTATGGCAGGAACAAGCTGGCCGCTTTAAACCTTCCCTAATTCTTGGAATACTAATAAATCAGATACCTACTGAAAACTTCTGAAAGTACACCCTGAGTTTTGGGGTGTAAAAAATAATATTCAGGACGATTTTGACAAAAAAAACCACCATTGAAATCTGGCAGACAGCTGTTCCCCAAACTGCTCTTCAAACGACGTTTCGATCTTGAACATAATTCGACGTAGAACAACATTCCTGCTCGTGCAACTTCGAAAACGCGCAACTATGAAAAATTCCGAACTAGGTACCTATTTATCTAGCTAAATTCTGTAGAGGCATTTAATAGTGAAAATCCCTCTCTAACGGCCACGTGACCACTGAAAATGTCCGCTAGGGAGGGGTGTCCGCTGGTGACGGATTAGATATGAAAACGCTACAAATTACACAACAATTCATTATTTACCTGTGTAGATGCGTCTTCTGTATGGATAGCTGTTTTCTGTGGTCAGTACCTACCCTTGCACTCACCGCGGAAAGGGGGGGGGGGGGCAACATTCCATGCTCGATTCCAAAGGTTCATTATTGCAAGTAATAAACCAAAATAATAAACCTTTGGAACGAACGTGTAGAAAAAAAATTAACCCCCTCCCATCCCATAACATTTTATGGGTTCTGTATATATATATATATGTGGAATCCGAAAATGGAATAAAAACAGTTCTGTCCGTCCGCCGCACTTCGCACTTTCCTTAGTTACCGTTTACCAAAATTAATGAAATTTGGTTTGTAGGTCCCGTTTGGGGTCTAGTTGGTCCGCGAAGCTCGGCGTTACTGTCAGTGAGTCATATTTAAGGGGTGACAAATAGGGGTTGAAATTTTCAGAACGCCGCTGCTCGAAAATTTTCAATATTATAAGGGTAGGATGCTTTTTTTTTAATTGACCTTGAGCTAAACAATTTTTTGAGACCACCCGGAGTATTGTACGACCAGCCGTTCGTTTGCACCGAAAAGCACCGTCAACATGATTGTGAATCAAACTGTGTAAATCCGGCCCAGGTATCATCACTAGAGAGCAACTGGTTATAATCACGGATGGCTGAATGAATTCCAGTTGGTTGCTCTGTGATATTATTCCATTTGAAAAATTATGGTCTTTTGGATTTTGATGGTAGGTAATTTTGTATATTGAAAAAACGCTTCGCTTCATGAATAAAAACAAATAATAATTAATGATTAAATTACTGAATCCCACGCGTTTTTATAAACTGTAATTCCCGGGCGCTCCAGTACTCGATTTAGAGCTTTCTCGGGGGAGCAAGAGGGCAGGTATTGACCACAGAAACCCCTGATCTACGCAGAAGGGGCATTTATACAGGTAAATAATAAACCTTTGTGCAACAACTTGCAGCGTTTTTGTCCCTGAACGGGTATTATACCTTAGGAACTGTGGTGAGGGATTTCGATGGAGGGGTCCCTTCCGGATCCTTTCCCGAGGCGTCGCTCAGCTTGTCGTTCCCCGTATTTATTGATTAAATCTAATATATAAGTCAGTGGTATCAAGGCTAAGGGGTACCACGACAGCGAAAAATAATGTTTTGGAGTAAAAAAAAATATATATATATATATATAAAAAATAAATGAGACTGTAACAAATGTCATTTCAGGTACCTATCTAGTTGTCTATATGCTTCAATTTTTGAATTGAATTGCCATTTTGTGCCATCTTTCCCTAAGGTAAGTATCGTAGCAGTGAGGATCAGGATGGCGAAGTACATTTATTTATTTATTTTTTGTTCACGTACATAGGAACTATAGTGTTCCCTCAGTGAACTGCAGTGTTTCCTCATAGTGTACATAATGTACAATTATATTACAGTAGGTATGTATAGTACATACAAGTAGGTACTACAATGAATTGTAGGAGACGGGGGACCAACCAGGTGTCTAGCATACCTCAATATTATGTGTTATCGCAGATAATTATGGTTGGTCTAATCGGATTGTTGGCTAAAGCCACTCACCCCTTGATCTCACTGGTTGGTACGAAGGCTTCATCAGGATTCGAACTTCCATTTTCACAGTAGAGAGTTGAATAACTCGATTTTATGATCTTTTGCAAATTTTGATCAAATCAATTATCTTAATCAATATCATATCATTTGGCTGTATTACCCAAGAGATTGAGGAATTTAGTTACCTCCGTAGTAGAATATAGCGTTTGTACCAGGAGCGTACAGTTCAGGGCACTTGGCGAAAACCCTTCAAAATTACTCAAAATAGTACAGGTGTCTGTAACATGGTGTCGAGATTTCCTCTCTGAATCCACTCCTGTGATATCATACTATGTTACCAAATAAACGTGGAGAACGCCGAGCTGGGGTCTCTCCCACCGCCAACCGCCTCAACCGACTTTAACGGTCGATTGTGGACCGGGGACGGGTGGAAAAGTCCCTATAAATACTCGCGCTTTTGGCACAGTTCAGCATTCTACGACTCGACCACCGACTTAGGGGGCTGTCGATCGACCCCCGTTACGATCGACCCCGTGTGATCGACCCCCGGTTCGGTTCCATGAAGTAGGGTGTGAACTACCCCGAGGAGGCGTTGTACCCCCGAACACAACACAAAATTATCCTTCCCACTTTTACAGACTTAGGACTGTCTTCTGGTGTCAGAAGGTGTGGTTAAAAATTTTGTGTGGTTGTGGTCATTCCCACCTTGTTACATACCTAACATTACATTCCACCAATCTATTCAGAAGTCCCAAACAACCTGCTCATTCACGGGATAGTTTCTGGGATTGTTTATCTTTTTTGAAATGCGAGCGCTAGCGAGCATCCAGATCGCTTGACAATGCATTCCACTAATCTATTCAGAAGTCCCAAACAACCTTCAGCTTTTTTTGTAAAACAAATTTGAAAGAATTGTAAAAAATCGCGTCTTTACCCAACTTGGTACCGCCTGCCACACGTTCCACGTTTGCCATCATTCGACACTGACTGAAAACACATCCAGACAACGAACGAAAGCGATAACAAACGGAAAGCAGGTGGGGGTCGACCGCAATCTTCTCTCCTTGGCGGGTCAAAGATTGAAGACCAAACCCGGGGGTACATCGCACTCATCACTCAACGTGCGGACGACCGAACTCATCACTTTTCGTCATTTGGGGGTCGATCGTCATTCCCCCCACCGACTTGCGACTTCTCTGTCGAACCTTTCCCTCTCGAACCTCTCTCTGTGTCGAATCCCTCTCTCTCGACCCTCTCTCTCGTCCTGTGTCCCAACACCTTAAAAGATTCCTGCTGTTGAAAACCGCGGGAGCACACCCATTAAAGATCTCTTGCTGTTGGTGAAAACTGCGGGTAGCACCTCCCTAAAAGATCTCCTGCTGTTGGTGAAAACCGCGGGGAGCATACTAACTCCTGCTGTAGGTGAAAACCGCGGGGAGTTATTCCACAAATCCCATACGAGCCTGTCCTCTCACTCTTCTCTCCTCATTCTTCACTCTCTTCAACACTCCGCTCCTATTTCGTGAACTGACTCACGACTTTCTGGTGAAACCTTCTCTCTCCGACCACTGTCGTGAAAACCCATCGTTCGCGACAAGCGGTGAGCAAACCTAACCGCTCACCACACATGGGTCTAGATTTTTTTACCATACTCTCCAGAGGAACCCGTCGTCACTAGCTGGGCAAGAATTTCGATTTGTACATCATCTGATCATCGAGAGATTATCCGTACATATTATTATACATAAAATGCTCTCGACGGCCTGATGATGATGTCCTTACATCGAATGCGCTTGCCTCTACCACGGGGAGCACGTATTTCCAAAATTCAAAGAGTCATTTGCGCTCGCCTCAACCTAGTAGTGACTCCTCCGGAAGGTATGATAATTCTTCTTCTAATACGCGCGCAAATAACTCTTTGAATTTTGGAAATACGAGTACTTTCGCCAAATTTCAAAACAGAGCATGTCTGACTACAGCAGCAAGTCTCAACTCAAGTCTGACCTCCAAGCCCCAGTTTCACAGATGTGACATTTGAACGCGGTTGACATAATATGTATTGATGTTTATATTCTATTATAATTATTATATAGTTTGTTCAAGTCATAAAGCACCGAAACGCGCGAACATCCATCAAAAGCGAAATCTGAACATCATGTGGGTTGATTGTAGCTTGGGAGGGATATTGACAGGTCGACGAGAGAAAGCAAGTTGTAAACTCAAGTCGCGGGGCGGGTCATAATCCTCAAGGGTCACGTGAAGTCTCGAAGTTTCCTACAACTTTGTGGGGAAATATTACTGGATTTCTTCAGCAAACGGATTTTGATGACCACCTTACCCTCTCGCGTGTGACAATAGGTACCACTAGGGCAGACGTAATAGTTCAACTTTCTCCTCCTGTACTCCTTCTGGAAGTTTCAAGTTGAAGAAGAAAAAAGGGAAATGAAAAAAAGTAATTATTTAATGGAAGAAATATACAAGTGAATCACTCAAATAAAAGGAATTTTCAATATCTAAAAAAATATTCTTACACCCGTCCCATTAAAGGGAATGATAAATCAATGGATACTTTCAGTTGTTTTACATAGGTGAAAATTGGTAAAAAGTTTTTAGAACATACTATACATACATACACCTACAGATAGGTAGGTATATTCTGTAGGTAAGTACCAACAAACAGGGGGTAGCAGGGAGGTCTCGTTTGGAGATGTTGTTGCTGGCGGATACTGCAAAGCGACCTTGAGGTGGGAGATGCGATCGAAAACGGATAGGCGCTAAATGGCACACGGTGATTTGCAGAGGTGGACTTCCGATTTTGAGATGAAATAATTAAGCGGAATTCCGACCCATCGCTTATGACAAGGTTTTCGTCAAGCGCAACCTTTAACGGAAAATATATTTTATTTTTAAATAAATTATAACTTTATTAATCTATAGAATATTACAGTTTTGTTAATATTGTATACAGCAGACTCAGCCTAATTTACGTGATGCTTGCACAAAGGTACAGCCCAGTGGCTGCCCTTAACCAGAATGCTTTCCGAACTTCATAACAGTGTTATAGACGTTACACTTCATCACTTGTGTCCAGTAGGTGATCTTGCGGGAGCTTCCGTTTTATGCGACGGTAATTTGGATGTGCAAGTGGATTTGCTGGTATAGCGGCTACCAATGGGTTGCTGCGGTTTGTCATACTGCTGGTGATTTTAGAGTACATCTCTTTGATCAAAGTTTCAACCACTGGAATGTCCAGGTATTGATGCTGCGTAGAGTTCCGTACAAACCATTCTGCTCCTGCTATGAGCCGGATAAGCAGACCCCATACTTAACCAACCATAGCGGGCGAATTAATGTAAT
Organism: Leptopterna dolabrata; assembly: GCA_954871275.1. Lineage (NCBI taxonomy): Eukaryota > Metazoa > Arthropoda > Insecta > Hemiptera > Miridae > Leptopterna > Leptopterna dolabrata. Next base: position 1,554,730 of record OX940981.1, on the reverse strand, counting down.
ATACAGTAGCCTTTTTGTGATTAATGGACGTGATGAGCGGCTGTCCAACAAATTTAGTGAGAAAAATTTTCCAACAAGAAAAATCCATACTCAGCGTGAGGCCTGAAGACTGAATACAGTTGCAGATCGAAACGTCGGCATTATAACGTGAAAGAGATTATGTGTTTGTTCACTAGTAGAATCCCATTTTGGTAGGTGTTGCAATAAAAGTAGTAATATGTATCAACAGTTTTGGAACAGAGTGTACCTACTTGCCTATAATTCGTCGGTTTACAAGTGAAATCCACTAAGTCACTTTTTTCACAATTTGAGTTACCTAAGGTGCTAGCTACATTGCTCCGGGTGGTCTCAAAAAATGGTTTAGCTCAAGACAAATTTAATAACGTAAAAAAAACCATACCCTTCTATCGAAAGTTTTCGAGATACGGCGTTCTAAAAATTTCAACCCCTATTTTGAATTCCTTAGAGATGACTGACAGTAACGCCGAGCTTCGAGGACCAACTAAGTAGACCCCGAACGGAACCTATAACCCGAATTTCATCAATTTTGTTTCATGGTAACTAAGAAAAGTGGTTAGTACGGCGTACGGCGGACAGACAGAAATATTTTTATTGCATTTTCGGATTCTACATACCTTGAAACGTAAACCAGCAAATTTTGAAGGGGGGTTAGCTTTTTTTTTTCATGCTCGATTCCAATGGTTCATTATTGAAGATTATAAACCAAAAGGGATTTCAATCCGAGAATTTTTTGGTTTATGTAATTATTCGTACGACCCTTCTCCTCAGTTTTGATCAAGATAAGAGGCAACACTCATAGAGAGAAACGGTAAGTCATTACTTCTCATGATTTTTTAATCAAGTGAAAACCACTAAGTCGTTTTAGTCTGGTGAAATCCACTAAGTCGGGTTCCTTTGTAGGAAAAATAGCTTTACAAGTACATACTTTTGAATTCAGCTAGACCTTCGAAATTCATAGGGTGGAAACTATACGCCCTAAGGCAGCTACAGTCGAAATTCCAATCCTCAAATCCATTTTCTTCCCTCAGAAGTATCTCAACCAAAAACTGAAAAATTTCCAACATTTTCTCGAAACTAACTTTTTTGACTTAGTGGATTTCACTTGTAAGCCGACGATATGGTATTAATAATAAATTATGAACATAAATCAGGACTCGTTAGGGGATGATGTTGTGGATGGATGCTGCAGTCATCCTGAAATCGGAGATGCGAAAAACCGTTCCCGGTGACTGTGGTCTGTGTCCTTCCGTCGGCAGTTTATACGACAGGACGTTTCATACAATCAAGTGACTCAGTGTGCCGATGGTTATTTTCCTGTTTACTCTCCTCCGTTTATGGGTTGTCCGCAGGTTTGAAGGCGGCATCGCCTCGCGTCCCTATCGCCGATGTTTATCTCGTTGTGGAAGAAGAATGCGGCGGCATTGGCTCGGATATGTGCCGCTGGCCCGATCCAAGTGGTTTTATTTGAGGTAGGTATGTTCCTATTCCTACACTGTTACATCTCAGGATTTTATCGACTCGTCGAATTAGAATAATTCTGAACCACTTTAAAAATTCACACTGGTCACCCAGATAACTGAATTCCATCTATAAAATCATATAATTTATACAATAATTAGCATAATATTATGTAACGAAACGTGTGATGTGATCTCGAAGTTGGTCACGCTTATGTGTATAAAAATTTCTATCAGTCACTAATTTTGACATGGATATGTCTTATGGCTGGGGGTCATTCCAAAAGTTGCGTGATACAAAAAAGTGACTTTTTTTGACGCAATTCCCGTGGTATTAGAGACTTGAAATTTGGCATGTCGCCTCTTTAGGACTTACACTTTAAGCAGCATAGGGCCGGGATCAGCTGAGTGGCTCCTGAAGCTAATTTCTATGCTATTCACAGTATGAAGCTGTAATTTGGTATGTAGCCTCCTTGGGACTTTAACTTGACACTGCCCAGGCCCCTAATCAGCTGAGTTGCTCCTGCAGCTAATTCACTCCTTTTCACTCTACGAAGAAATTATTGAATATGTTGCTCAAGACACTTGCTCAGGACATCATAACGCTGAGCAACTTGCTAGTGCTCGAAGTAAAGTGCACAAGCTGACACCTGATGAGACTGGCGGTTTACCATATACGTTGAAGCTTCTCATTGGGAAACCATGTATGATTAGGGCAAATATTGACGTACTTGACGGACTCGTTAATGGCGCAACTGGCACTTTTTTTTTTTTTTTTTACGAGGGAAACAGTGGGAAAATCTTGAAAAAGACTTGCGCTTTGGAGGGTCCGCACTCCGCAGCCGTGTGAGGTTTCACTCACTAAAAACCCACTAACCCTGATCCTCTTGACCTAATCCACCCCGGAATCACTTGTTCAGCATTACTTCGGAGTGGGGTCGATCACTGGGCGGAGTCACGCCCTCTTCTGATCTCTTCTTGCGGTCTCCAGTTTATTGCTCATCTGAGGATCGGGTCGTCCAGCTTTTTTGCCTTGAGGATTCGGACTATGTAGGACACAATCCTCTCCCAGGTTTTCTGCCTGGAAATCATCTTCCCGATCACATTAGTTGGTGTGATTTCGCCCTCCTGTTCTTCTAGGATCTCCTTTTCCCTGCTCCATCTGGAGCAGTGGAAAAACGTGTGTTCGGCGTCGTCGTTTGGTGCTTTACAGTACCAGCACGTTGTGGTGTCTGCTAGCGCCCTTCTGTGCAGATAGGACTGGAAGTATCCTTGGCCCGACAGGAACATAGTGATGTAGAAATCGACTTCTCCGTGCCTCCTGTCAAGCCATGGGCGCACCTGTGGAATGAGTACGCGTGTCCATGCCCCTCTGTCATCAGTTTCCCACTCATTTTGCCACTGCTGCAATGTTATTTCTCTCTCCTCTTTCTTGATAAGGGATCTTGACTCCTGTGCGGATCGCTGGAGGTAGATACGCTTCCTCTCCATTGCTAGGAGGTCGATTGGGATGGTGGCAGCAATGATCCCAATGGCGGGGAAGGAGACGGTACGGTAAGCACTTGCTATTCGTAGGGCTCCTCTCCTCTGCACTGACCGAAGGTGGTCTCGGTACTTTTTAACTTGTAGAGTCTCAGCCCACACCTCCACTCCATATAACATGATTGCCTCGGCTATGGTCATGAGCATCTTCCTTTTCTTGGGCGATGGTCCACCGATGTTTGCCATTAGCCTGCTCAGGTTTGCTGTCACTGCCGCTGCTCTTTCTCCTGCTCGCTTGATGTGCTCCCAGAAGGTCAGCCTGCAGTCGAGGGTCACTCCCAGGTACCGCACCGAATGAGATGAGTCAATGGTTTCGTCCTCCACCTGAAATTGGGTGACACGTTTGATGTGCCTCTTAGTCAGTACCACTATTTCGGTTTTGTGTACTGCAAGCTGCAACCCATGCTCCTCCATCCAAGGCATGACTCGCCTCATTGATTAGTTGAGCTTCCACTGGAGGCCCTCCAGAGTATGGTCTTTTATCACCACCGCTACATCATCAGCATAGCCCACCAGGAACACATCCTCTGGCATGTCCAGCAGGAGGATCCCATCGTAGCTCACATTCCACAGATCCGGCCCCAATATAGACCCCTGAGCCGCCCCGCTGGTGATCTTCTTTCTGCACACCTTCCCCTCGGACTCATACACTAAGCTGCGGTTCTTTAGGTGGTCACATATGACGGCCAGCCGGTAAGATGGAAGCCCAAAGCGCCTCTGGAGGGTGTTGATGATATCCACCCATCTCACAGAATTGAAGGCGTTCTTCACACCTAGGGTCACTACCATGCACATCTGTCTTGTACGGTGGTTTCCATGCTCAGTATCCCATGCAGCTGATACCACCTCCCTTATAGCACTCAGGGTTGATCTTCCCTTGACAAAGCCGTATTGCCTACTGGCAAGACCCCCTGCAAGGGCGATGGCTTCCATGATTCTGGGCTTGAGGAGCTTCTCAAATAGTTTTCCCGCAGCATCCAGCAGGCATAGTGGTCTGTAAGCTGAGACAGAGGATGGATCTCCTTTTCCCTTATCGAGCAGGACCAAGCGGGCGACTTTCCACTGGGAAGGGAACACTCCGTCCACTATTGTACATTCGGAGCAGCATATCCGGTTCGGTTCTGGTCACAAGTTTCAGGATCTCTGCAGGGATTCTGTCTGGCCCTGGCGCCTTCTTATTTTTAAAAGATGATACCGCTCTGGTCAGGTCATCCTTAGTAAATAATGGGATCTCTTGCCATGTAGGACAGCTATATGGAGGGTCTCCGTCTCGTTCAGGGTGATTAGGAAAGAGGCCATCCACTATTCGGTCCTGGAAAGCTGCATCCAGGTTGGCCCCACCTGACATGCCCTTCAGCTTTTTGGTCACAATCCTGTATCCCAGGCCCCATGGGTTTTCTTCTATTTCTTCGGTGAGTTCCTTCCACTTCGCAGCTTTACTTCTGGCTATAGCTTGCCTTAATCTTTTTTTAGCTGCCTTGAACTCAGCAGTTCTGGTGGGAAAGTTCGGGGAATCCCTGGTTGTCCTTTGAGCCCTACGTCTTAGTCTGAGGCATGTTCTTCGGAGATCTGCAATCTCGTCGTTCCACCAATAAGCAGGTCGCCTTTGGTCCTTTCCTTTCATAGGCATAGCTGCATTGCAGGCCTGCTGTATAAGTTTCATGGTTGCCTTGACCAGGTCTTCTGCTGTAGGGTATGTGGTAGCCTGAAGGGAACCCTTTCCAATGGCGATTATGGTGGAGAATAATCCCTCATCTATCTTTTCCACGTTCCACTGAGCTGTCTTACGATTTGGGGGCCCTGGTGGGGCTAGGGTGTTGTGGTCTACAATTGCGTACTCAATGTACTGGTGGTCGCTTGCTGTGTACCTTTCCGAAACGTGCCAGTCATTAACTTGGCCTCCCAGTCTCTCTGTTGCAAAGGTTATGTCTGGGATGGTACCTCTACAACCGGGCCTCCTGAATGTGGACACATTACCTCTGTTGAGAATGATCATGTTCAGCCGAGCCACCATTTCACTGATGGCATTGCCCCTACTATCTGTGTGATCCATCCCCCACTCCACAGACTTCGCGTTGAGATCACCAGCTACGAGTACATCACCAGATAACCTGCTAATCGTGTCCTCCAGGACCTGCAGCTTTCTTTCAAACTCTGCAGCTCGGTCGTTTGGGGAGAAGTAGCAGCTGATATATGTGGTGCCCCCTGCCTTCACCCACACAAATCCTTCCCCCACCCCATGTTCCGTGACTGCCAGCTTTTGAGGGTTTGTTACCCAAATTGCTGCTGTACCGAGGGTATCTGAGAACCAATGCTGGTTGTCTCTCCGACGGTACTGTTCACATAGAAGAGCTATGTCTGCTGGTCTTTCAAATAGTATCTGTTCCATTAGAGCGTGGGCCACTCTGCTCCTGTTCATGTTTCCCTGCAGGATGTGTATCATCCCCTCTTTTTGGCAGCCTCCAGTGCCCGCTTGAAGGCAGTGCACCCTGTTTTGCCAAGGGAATGGTCAGATGGCTCCCCAAGGTCTTCACAGAGGACGCATTTTGCAGGCTGGCTGCAGTTTGAGGCTCTGTGGTCACGCTCCCCGCACTTGAAGCAGGCATTTGCTCTGTCCGCCCCATTACAGTTTCTGGCTTGATGGCCAAAACCAAGGCATCTAAAGCATCGAACTACCTGGGTGCGCAGGCGTACTCGGCAGTTCATGAGCCCTATGCGTATGCGCTCCGTTGCCAACAGCTCCTTAGCACCCTTCATATCCAGTGATACAATGGCAAGTCGCTGTTGTCGCGTGTTGGGTGTTGGGCAATTGGCACCCTACGTTATATAGAAAGGGATACAGGCAGTAGGATCAAGCGACTGTGGTTATGCAAATTTAAGTAATTTCTGCCTTACTGCGAAATACACAAATATCCATGATCAGATGTTTTTCCCAATAAGTGAGAATTTTTTGCATTTAGCCTGCGGTAAAATAGGAGTAAACAGGAAATAAGTAAGCCCGTTCTTAAATATTATGATCCAACAAAACCTGTTACGCATCGCAGTGCGGTTTAGGAGCTGTATTGATTCAACATCAATCTCCGATTGCGTATGCCAGCAAAGCCTTGATTAAAACGCAGCAGTCATATATGCAATTATAGAAAAAGAGATTTCGGCAGTAATATTTGGTTGTGAACGGTTTTATCACTGTTGAGTCAGACCACAAACCTTTGTTCTCAATTTTTCGGAAGCCACTCCATCAATAGAGAGTTTTTCCTTACTACGGTGTCGGGACACCGTGGTAAGGAATCTAGGGGAACGCATCATGGATGCTAACTTTTTCAGGATGTCACGTGGTCTTAGTACGGTGTCCGTCGATAAAACGCACGGTGTCTTATCATAACCTGACGCCCAATTGTTTTGAAGCATGATGGCGGATTCTACTCCAGTGTTCCGTTGTGTTGAGTGATCATCCGTAGTGATCTTTTTAAGGATTCAAAAGATTTGTAGGTAAGTAAAATTCACTCATGTGTTTTGATTAGTTGGAAATCGTGAAAGAGTGAGTTGTGAATTAAAATTTGCTTTCGTATCTTGTTGTTTTGATCGTTTCAACTGACGTCTTGCTGCTTCAATTAGAAACGTAGCTTAAGTTTCGAGAGGAAAACAACTCGCAATTTTTGTGTAAACAAAAAATTTAAAAAATGACCAAAAATTAACCAATCACCAAAAATTACCGAAAATTACGAAAAATTGTTATAAAATGGCGAGGACAAAAATGTACCCTCCTCCCCTCTGCCGAAAAAATGCAAAAAATTACATACAAATACCAAAAAAAAAAATCCAAAAATTATGAGAAATTACAAAAAATGTCAATAATCACAAACAATTTCAAAAAAATTATAAAAAATTGACAAGTTATAAAAAATTACGAAAATTAATTAAAAATTACCGAAAATGTACAAAAAAACGCGAGTTGTTTCCCCCTTATTAAATGTGCAAAAAAAAAAAAAAATGTCTTGACAATTGAAAGGTTCAGTTCGTGGAGGGAAAAACGGAGAAACGCGTTTTATATTTATTTTCCCTTGATTACCCATATTTGAACACGCCTAAAAATACGATTTTTTCACGCAAAATAACGTCGTCGCAGTCAATCAAATTGTTGGAATACAGATCGATAAAACCGTTCAATTCGTCTTCCATAGTAAAGTAATAAATAAATAATAATAAATAATAAATAAAGTAATAAGTAATAAATAACAAACAAAAACTACTGCTAAAAAGCTAGGTCGATTGATATGTTGTCTTGATGAAGAAAAAGTAGGATTGAGTCAGCTGTTATCAGTGAAACTTCCAGGGATTACACGGAGAAAAGTTGTTCGTACGGCCGTACGATAAGGGGTTCGTACGGCCCGGGTGAAGCTCTGCTGCCACGGTGAAGCAGAGCTTCGTACGTCCCGTGTTAGCTAGTTCATGCGTTCTCCGCCTGGTTCGCGGTAATCGCACGGTGTTAGGACACCGTGCTAAGGCTGACCGTGGTAAGGAAAAACTCTCTAATGTCCTCAAAGGCTGCAGCGAATGCGCATGCAGCTCCAAAAATATGACCTCCCCTTGACATACAAGCCAGGAAAAGAAAATCATATTCCTGATTGTCTTTCAATACTTCATACGGACGATGAAACGTATACTTTTGAACCTGAAATTGAAGCACAAGTTGCTTCCATTTATCAAAATTTGAAAATCAGCAAAAACTCGCGATCCAATTTTGTGACAGAGACAACGATAGATGTACAATTGCAAAAGGCTCCAGTGCGGTCCTAATTTTAAGTGTATAACTTCAGACCCCGCGCGTGTCTCCCTGTAGGTGTTGTTCTGCGTATGTTGTTATGCCAAATGAATCAGCTATTTCAATTCAATTCGATGGAAACGTGTAAACAATCACTCTCCGTCAAATGTGACCAAACGCTTCTCTCCAGCTGTTTTACTGCAATATGCACCTAATTCCGTTGACAGCTCACCTTGCTTCCAAGAGAGTGTAGTAAATTGACGTTCGTGGAACAATGGACGTGCTATAATGGTAATCTTAGCATGGCATCTCATGGTTATCACTATTACTGTTATTATGTATGAAATACCTATCTGCTTCAAAATACTACAAAATACACAAAAGATTATTATTTCCTGCATAGAAAGGGATCCCTTCTGCGTTTTCTATGGTCAATACCTACCCTCGTGATTCCCTCAAGAAAGCCCTACTCGAGTACCGGACGTGGGGTGTACTACCATGACCCTGTCCTGTTTATATTACTTTCCCATTGTGGTTATTATTCTGTGAATAATTACAGTTATCCGCTCAGCAAACCTTTTTTTGAACACCACCTCAAATTTTTTCTTTTACGTTTCAAGGTGAGTAGATCCAAAAATGCAATGCCCGTACGACCTGTCATCCAACTCTACATTTACTTTCGGTCTAAAAAAAAATCGTACTATCGCACACAGACTCCAAATGGGTCCTCGTTGTGTCCCTTATCCCGGCAGTCGGATCGGAAAACACCCAGGGTGTTTTCGTGAAACAGTTGTGCAAATTTGAGTATTTTTGAAGTGCTTGTAAACTTCTGCTTGTGCGGTAAATTTACCATGTTTTTTAAGGCGAGGAGACTAAATAATATATGAAGTTGATTTTGACCAAAGAGTGGAGAATTGAGATTCTAACGAAGTTTCAGCTCCCAAAATCCATATTTTTATGACTTGAAAACCTAGGAAATTGTCTGAAGTCGCCATCAATTTGTATAATAACACTAGAAGTAGTATTGACAGGTGAATCAAGATAATTAGATGACACTATCAGAGATCAAAGACGATTTGTCCAAAATTGTAGCCTAATTCGAGTTTTTGGGGACTAAAAATTGTAGAACCTTCAAAATTAGCTACTTCAATTATATTGCACATGAAAAAAAAACAATAAATGAACAGCCAGCGTTTATGTAGGTAAGTCCAATAGAATAATAAACACATTTGACAAGGACTTCGCAACGTTTAAAATGAAAGCAGGTTCCATTCTAAGAATTTCCTACAATTAAGAGTTCTTTTTCTATGAGCTTTTCTATGAAGGGGGTTATTACCCCCTACCAACTCGTTTCCAGAGGTTAATTATTGAAAATAATAAACCAAAGATTCCTAAACTGAGGAAATTTCAAACACCTGAAAACTATAAATTTCCCCAACGATGTTGATGCGAAAATTTTCGAAGAACTAAAGATGAAAGGGTACCATCAAGTCTAACATTTATACACCAAATAGTTGTCTTTAATCAAAGAAAGTCCTAATACAACAGACACTTTTACATCATAGCTAGACAGGAATGAATCCTGTTGGCTCAAAGATACTCCAAAATCCTTGCTGTTGGTACTCACAGATCTTATAGTATAATAATATCAATAAAGATACTGGTCAGGATATTCCAAACGAAAGAAATATACACTTATTTGCAGTAGGATATAAGTATAACTTATGTTTAGGTCTAGGTCCTCGACGCCCCGTTGCTGGACATCCTAACATCTTGGTGTCATATTTTAAATTGAGGAATATAAGAGCTAATATGTACCTATATCATTATATGGTCATTTATACATGTCATAAGTGAAATATTTTCAATTTGGCTTGTTTCTTCTCTTTCTCCATTGTAGCATCCATGTATCTCTTTATTATGTACAAGTTAATAATGGACATAAATGGACATAATAAAAATTCTCTTTTTGTCTCCCGCAAGTGGTGTTGCTTTCATCTCCCAGTACAGACTTTTCATCCATGATATTTTTCAGCCAGATGTGTTGCTCACTTCAATTTTTAGGGGGAAGGCCTCTTTGTCCCTCTAGTTTCGCTTTTAACTTTTCCAACCTCACGAGTTTTCGCTCAATTTTTCTGCTTAGTCGATCCGGAATCCCCCTTCCCTCGGATATTTCTTTGTATTTTTGAATAGCTAGAGCTAAACGCTGGGCTATGTTTTTCTTGATTGTTGCCTTCTTCTCTGGACTTAGATTTTTCCACTTCTCGTTACTTTCATCACTGTTTATGGATTTTTTTGAGTCTCTCTCTACGGATTCGGTGTTTGATTCACTTTTGGACCTATCTACCGAATCTTCGTGTTGCCCCGATTTTACCCTCGATACCTTTGAGTCGTTTTCATCACTCCTGTTTTCAGAAGCGACGTCTTCCTTGGTAACTTCTGCATCTTCGGATTCTTCAGTTTCGTTGTTGCTTTCTACGGTTTCTTGAGTTTCCTTGGATGGAATGTCTTTTGAATCATCTTCTTCGGTCAAATCCTCACCTGAACGAACTGAACCCCATGGTCCTGGTCTTCCTGGTCCTGGTCTTCCTGGTCCTGGACGCCCTGGTCCTGGACGCCCTGGTCCGGGACGCCCTGGTCCGGGACGCCCTGGTCCGGGACGCCCTGGTACCGGACGCTCTGTTCCTGGTCGCCCTTGTGGGGGGCTAGGCAAACCTGATGACGGTGGAGCAGGAGCCGATCCTGCTTGCCCAGGCGATGTTGCAGCTGGAGCTGTTCCAGGTTGACCAGGAGATTGGGATGAAGAAGCTGATGGTTGAACAGGTGTTGGGGCAGGGGATAAACCTGACTCATCTGAAAGTGGGGCAGGAACTGAACCTGGTTGACCTGGTGGTGAGGCAGGGACTGAGCCTGATTGGCCTGGTGGTCGTGGCGCGGGAGCTGAACCTGGTTTCCCTGGCGGTGGTGGGGCAGGAGCTGAACCTGGTTGTCCTGGCGGTGGTGGGGCAGGAGCTGAACCTGGTTGTCCTGGCGGTGGTGGGGCGGGAGCTGAACCTGGTTGTCCTGGCGGTGGTGGGGCGGGAGCTGTACCTGGTTTTCCTGGCGGTGGTGGGGCAGGTTGGCCTGGTGATGGTTGAATGGGTACTGATCCGGGTTGACTTGGTGATGGTGGGGCAGGGCCCAAACCTGGCTGGCTTGATGATGGTGGGATAAGGGCTGAACCTGGTTGCCCTGATGGTAGTAGTTCAGGAGCTGAATCTGGTTGTCCTGGTGGTATGGCGGGGGCTGAACCTGGTTGGCCAGGTGGTTGTGGGGCGGGAGCTGAATCTGATTGGCCTGGTGGTGGTGGAGCAGGGGCTGAAGCTGGTTGACCTGATGGTAGTAGTTCAGGAGCTGAACCTGGTTGTCCTGGTGGTGAGGAAGGTGCTGAACCTGGTTGGCCAGATGATGGTGGAGCGGGAGCTGAACCCGGTTGGCCTGGAGGTGGTGGAGCAGGAGCTGAACCTGGTTGGCCTGGTAGTGGGGCAGATGCTGGAGCAGGTTGGCCTGGTGGTGGTGGAGCGGGAGCGGATCCTGGTTGGCCTGGTGGATGTGGAGCAGGAGCTGAACCTGGTTGCCCAGGTAGAGGTGGGGCGGGAGCTGAACCAGGTTGGCCTGATGGTGGTGGTGGTGGTGGAGCTGGAGCTGAACCTGGTTGGCCTGGTGGTGGTGAAGCAGGAGCTGAACCAGGTTGCCCAGGTAGAGGTGGGGCGGGAGCTGAACCAGGTTGGCCTGGTGGTGGTGGCGGTGGTGGAGTGGGAGCTGAACCTGGTTGGCCTGGTGGTGGTGGAGCAGGAGCTGAACCTGGTTGCCCAGGTGAAGGTGGGGCGGGAGCTGAACCAGGTTGGCCTGGTGGTGGTGGAGCAGGAGCTGAACCTGGTTGGCCTGGTGGTGGTGGAGCAGAAGCTGAACCTGGTTGCCCAGGTAGAGGTGGGGCGGGAGGTGAACCAGGTTGGCCTGGTGGTGGTGGTGGTGGTGGTGGTGGGGCAGGAGCTGAACCTTGTTGGCCAGGTGGAGGTGGAGCGGGTGCTGATCCTGGGGGTCCTGGCCCTGGAAGTCCAGGGTCTGGTGTTGACGAAGAAGGTTCCTCTGTAGGAGTATCCGTAATCGTTGTAGATGGATCACTTCCCGGATCGGAACTGTTGGGTTCAAATGATGGGCCTGTAGGTTGGTCTGTTGATGGTTCAGTCGAAATGTTGATTTGATCAGGCTCGTCTTGTGCTGAGTTAGCATCCGTATTTGATTCACCATCTGTTATTAAGGAGGTATCTGTTGAGTCATTGATATTGTCATTTGAGACAGTTGTGCTGCTTGCATCCACGTTGGTCGTGGTCATGTTCGAATCATTTCCTTCGTCTGTGTCGTTAGCTGTGGAGTCGCCAGGTACTTCATCTGGTGTAATAGTTCCTTCGTTTGTGGGGGCAATTGTGGAATCAGTGATGGTATTTGGTATTTCCGGTGCATTTGTTCGTGAGTCAACGGGCTCGTCACTTGAAATCTCTTCAGTTCCAGACTGTGTGCTCAAATCAGTAATATCTGCAACGTTTACTGTTGAGTCTGAAGGTTCATCTGATCCTCCACTGGCAGTAGTTCTTTCTTCATCTACTGCCGTAGACCCCTCCGTTGTTTCAGTATCATTGGATGGTTCAGGTTCAGTTTGGATTGAGGGATTTGTATCAGCAATTTCTTGGGTAACGTCTGACGACAACAGATCAGGAGTAACTGGATCGATAGATGAAAGCTCGGAACTTGAGGGTGCGATTGTTGGCTGCAGATCAGCTTCATCATTTACCTGAGTCGTGGAGTCATCATCGTCTAGTGGGGTCGATTCGACCAGTGTTGCAGTTTCAGCATTTACAGCAGTACTGTTGGTAACTGCGGGTGGTACTGTCGTTGTTGCATCTGTAATATTTACGATTGTGGCTGGCTCCTCAGGAACTGCGAGTATTGCATTAGCATCACTAGTTCCTATCAGTGAGTCGACAATCTCACCATTCCATGGAATCCCTCTGATGGCATGTGCACACAGTGTTGTAGCTGCGAGCACGAGTATCCATTTTACCTGAAACATTCAAGATGGATCAGGATTGAATTGTACGAGTGGGTAGGTATTTCAAAAGTTACCTATCTAGAAAATCAACTTTCATCAAATTTTATATTTGATCCCAGCTTCAAAAAAGCAAGGATTTATTATGTTTCGGAAAATAAAAACTAGCGATATGGTGGTCGAGTACTTATGGGTCGTATCCCTGAATAGTACCTTTTTTATTATAAAGTTTGGTTTTAAAGATATTGCTTTTAGTCGGTACCAACGCGAGTTAGCTACCATACTTCAAAATTCCTTTTTTTTAAACTCACGAGTAGGTAAAAACAAGTCCCTCAGGTTCAACAAAGTTAGATGAAATTCATGAAAATTTCATTAGGTAAACACCCGTGAAATTCCCAGGTTATTTTTTTTTCCCCCAGAGTGAATGAAATACTTGATCTCAGCCTTTCCATCGAAAAAATAAAGAAAAAAAATTAGATGATTTATGGAATAACCATGTATTGTTATAGGTACCTAGCAAAGAATGACCGAAATATTGAGAGTAGGTGGGAGCCAGTTTCGAGTGCACATTTGCCGACTCTGCCTACGTATTGTATACTATTTGAAACCTGAATCTTGATTCCGAATGTAGAGAGTATTTGATTTAGGTACCTAGCTTACTGGAGAACTACTAGCCCATCAATATCCAAAATAAAATATTCACGGCAAATCTTATTCCGTCGTGCATTATTCAATAGGTATAACTTCTAATCGTTTATTCTAACAAGACATCTGACCGGGATTAATTTTTGAAAGTCTTCTCGTATGGTACACTCCCGTCCTCGATTTACTAAATTACAATAAAGTAACACGTATTGTAGGCCAAACGTCTGTCTTGGTACTGGGAATGAAATACCTATGCATCTTCGATCTCTATTTACAACTACCCGCCTACGAGATCCATAATTAAATACCTTCCCTTTACTCAACTTAACTAGTCAACATAAAAAATGGGAATCTATTGTAGAAAATTATTACCTGTTATATTTCTGCTAAAACGACTAAAAGTTTGCAGAGCAAAGCATTTTTGAAAATTTCATACTCCTATTACTTACCTCTTCATCTCTTCTTGTTGACTTGGGGTTATAGGCAGATTAAAATAATTATGAACTACCATGTTAACATAAATTTATTATTTACCACCTCTGTGACGGTATTTATGGAAGTCCCGTCCAATGCGATGCTGTTTTAAACCCTCTGAATGGCACCTCTTACTAGACATCAATATATTCAGAAATGAAAATTACATCTGTGGCCGACGATTGTAACTACGACGTTTGTACCACATTCCCGAAAGTCATTAACCATAGTCTTCCTTCATTAATATTACAATTCATTTTACTGGTATATTTCACACAGTTTCCGATTTATTTTTATCATAGATTATGCGCCTATATTTTTTCTGGGGGCCAGACCGAATTTTCCGACACGAAAGATTTTGTTAGTCATTTATCGAGTGATTTTCACATAACAACTTTTTAGGGAATTGTAATTCCGTTGGTTAACAACCCATGAACAACGTTGGAATTTCTGTTTCTGTCGTTGGAAAGTTCAGTTTATCGTAAAATCTCACTCTGCCAAATCCCCCCTGCTCCCAAAGTCTAGCCTCAAACAATATTATCCATTGTTTAATGATGTCTTTCCATAAAGCAAAAAACCAATTTAATAGTTTTATGATCTGTTTAAGGTCGAAATCGAGTGGTCTGATGTATAATAAAGTATCAGATGGTAATAAAATAACGTGGAGAGACATTGATGATAATCCATAATATAGTTTCAGGAATATATACTTAAAATTACAACTTAGCTATATTTATATGACCAAACTTACCATTTTCAATAAAGTCCGACGCGCATGGAAGTGAGCACTGATATTACTAGAATAGGAATGAGCGGGTCTCGTGTGATACTTATATTTATGTATATGTCTACTCACCTCTGAACGTCCCTCATGATTTACAATCGTTATCTCTCAGCCACTATTTGATTCCGTTACGTGCCCGCATGGGAACTTCTAAACATGTGACAAATATTTTTCCCCCTTTTATTCGCATTACGACACCATTTGTCATAAAACGTGCGATGACAGTTTCGCGTAAATAGAGACGGAGACAAACAAAGGGGTTTAGTGAATCATTTCTGCCGATTTCAACGCGGATGTTTGGGGTGCTGATGGATCCAGGACCAGACCGATGATGACGGCACATCCTCAAGAAATTAATGGTTCATTGATTAGTTGTGATATTTATTACAATGATTGCGATATTTTCCCGTGAAGGAGAAAATGTTTACCGATATTCAGATGAATACGTACTTATATATTTCTTGTTTTATTCACACTACAAAACAACATATCATGGAACGCGCGATGATTGTAATAAATAATAATAATAATAGAGCAACGAATTCGTCTGCTGAAAAGCAGCATATTTTTTCCCAACATGAATTACTGCGGTTATTGAAAGTTTTCGAGTTACTGCGTTCTGAAAATGTCAACCCCTCATTCTTCACCCTTTACAGATTGATGACTGCCAGTAACGTCGAGCTTCGCTGACCAACTACACTAAGTAAATTGCCAAGTATTGCTTCCGGCGGACGGACAGAACTATTTGTATTCTATTTTGGACCCTACGACCTTGAAACGGAAACAGTCAAGTTTTGAGGGGGGTTAAAAAAACATTGCATGCAGGATTCCAAAGGTTCATTGGTATTGAAAAATAATAAACAGAAATCGAATGGTTTGTGCACATATTGTATCTTTTAAACATGTTTGTTCCTACAGTATTCGACTGCCTAACTATTAATCACTTCTTGATCAACACTTGAATGACTGTAGTAGGTGTCCATCTGATTACTGGAACATCAATTTCTCTCTCATATCAGTTAATTCGAAAATTGAGTTCCAAGTCAGCAGAATTAAATAGAAAGCGTAAGAGTGACACTGCTCAGAGGGGATAAAATACATTTAGGTGCCATGAATAATATCAATGTTGCCATAATTGCATATCAATTGATTTGTGCCATGGCACCTGTGCCTATTATAATTTGAGTTTTTAGTTTTTTCAGGAAAATCTCGTGCGTTGTACGGTTGGTCGATTTTACACAAAGAGATCTTGATATTTAAAACGGTCTCCGATCACAGCTCCCTCTTTGTCGGGTGAGTCTTCGCAAGGCTGCGGACACGAACGGTGCCTGGATTTTGCTGTAAATTATTTTCGTTATTATTGACTGAATAATTGAATGCAGTAATCCCCAGGATTACCCCCAGGATTTTCGTGGAGCGAGTTCGTTCAACTCTTTGCCTCATGAGCTAAGGTCGATTGATACTCTCCGGAAATTTAAAAGGGAGTTATAAACCTACTTTTCTACAAAATAACTACCTACTGAAACATATTCATCACGGAGAAGGACATTTAATTTTCAACTTGCCGAAGAACAATAATTATTTTGTTACAAGAAAAAAGAGTGAACCCTGTGACTCCCCCTCAGCACAAGCCTCGGCTTACGGTGGGGTGTAGCATTTAGATATATCTAGCGGTGATATGACATGTCCCTTTTTTTTCTCTGAATAAATGCAATTTACATTAAAAAAAAAAGAAAAAGTAATCAAGGTCACGCACAGTGCGCTTCACGCTTTGAAAGGGTCAACGGTTCAAAACACGTCGATAGATCAAAATCAGCTGAATCCAACTACCCCGCTTGTCAAGACTCGTTTCGCCATGATTAGAACAGCTGATGACATCAGGTTTGGATTCTTTCTTCAGCTCCTGGCCTACCTCAAGGATCTTAATGTCGTCGGACAGCTGTTCTACACGGCATGATCAACCGAGCCGCAAACACATTTCTTTCAGACGCTGACCAAAATTGACATCCATGACTTTAATATTGAAAGTTACGACGTTATAAAACACGGTGGATGCAGAAATGACCCTTCTCGAACGCGTAACAATAAGCCCTCTTGACGATAGGAAAATAACGACGGTGGTTTTTTCTATTTTCGAGCTTCGGTTTCTTTCGGGGTAGAAAGGACTGTGACAAAAAGATGAGAAATATCTCATCACGCCTTTAAGATTTCAAAAGCCGGCATTCTTCAGAAAGTTGAGTTTATGAAATACTGGCGGGCTCGCGCATTTTCCTCTCCTTCAAAGCGAAATGGGAAGTGTTGTGACATGGCGGGGACCTGTGGCCGGTGGCCTGTCCGCACGCATTCAGGGACGACGTTATTTATGCTCCGAGGGACTCCGGTCACGCTCCTTCGACCTCCAACACAAGTTTTCCGTCTTCTTCGGCGAGAGAATAAAACGCTTTCGTGGAGGATGAGGGCGGGAAAAAATGATATTAGACGAAGGCGCTGCAAAAATGTCACAAGTGCTACGTGCCGAATTGACTTCTAGGGGAAGATGAGAGGAGGTGCGGGACCATGGGAGGATACAATATTTAACAGAGATAGGAGCTGTAAACCCCAAGAATTCCGGAACAAGGAACGCTTTTAGGTATTGTATTTAGGTATTGTTATAATTATTACTAGCTCGATTGCCCGTGCGTTGCACGGTGAACATCAGAACTCGACGTGCGAATATTAAAAACGCTGCAAATCCCTGCAAAACGGTTTATTATTCTGTACAGAATACCCTTCTGTTACAGATCACAGCTCTCCGTATAGATAACCCGTCTATATAATATAATATGTACTATTATATACATATTATGTATAGAATTATGCCTCACGAAAGGATCCGGCATTCATTGTAGTGAAAACCTGGGATGCTGGCACGTCCGTTAGCGCTCATTTTGGTGAAAACCTGGGGCGCTAGCCATCCTTGAAAGACTCCAACAGGGCACATCCTCCTCTCTCGTTCGACCTCTCTAAACCAGCCCTACCTTGCGCTCACGACAACCTTGCTATAAAATTGTCTCAAAAATCAGTTATAATGTGGTACTTACAAAATGTGTTGACGATATTGCAAACAGAACAGTGAACAGACCCGAGTCTTAGCTATACAGAAAATAGTAAACCGTTGTGAGAAGAATTTACAGCGCATTGTAAGGAGGTAGATAGTTTCACCTTAACATGTAGAATCACATGAAATTTCAAAACTTCGAAAGATTGTACCGCAGTTTGTGACGAACGCCATTCGGCTTGTGACTTATGAGCCTATTTAATTTAATTTATAATTTTTCATTAACTCGCTTTCTTGTCTGTCCGGTAGAAATCTTGTAATCGATTTTCGCCCACTTCTCGATGTCCAATTGAGCTAAAATGTTGCCATGTCAGCTATCTTTGATGAAAATACATGAATCAACAACAAAAAAACATTATTAATTAAGTAATTAATTGATTGATTAAATAATTTCTGCTACCGTATGCTCTGTTCGTGGCAGTGAACCCTTGTACTCGATTCACTCAATCACACACAAGAATTTAAAACCGCGTTTTTAAAAAGGACTATGAGGAAGGTATGAAATAATTTCTCGATGCCATAAAATAACAATTTCAGTACAAAATAGAAAAGCCATAAATAGAAAAAACCACAGTCATGCAGCATGGCTATAAGAGCTAATTTTCGAAGTTTTCGGCATCTTCCTCCTCCGCCTAAAATTTTCTGAAAATTAATTTTCGGCCAATGTTTTCCCAACTTGATACCATACAAAATTAAAACAGGAGTAGTTTTACGCAAAGTAAAATTTGGGGTGGAAGGGGGGGGGGGGGAGCGGGAAATCAAAAATGTTTTGAATACCAGAAGAGTAGGTATTGGATACGTAACAAATTTTTTGTTCCATTTTTTGCCGAGTAACACCTCGGTTTGTAGTTTTTCAACGCTGAACACGATGGTGAAGTCAGAATTGCGATATCCCATTCCGTTATCAGATTAGAGCAGACGAACCAGGAAGGACATCTCAAGAAATAACCACGTTCCTTCATCTTCAAAGCGCTCCAGTTTGAGAATTGAATGAGATATCGCAATTCTGATTTCACCATCGTGTTCAGCGTACAAAAACCTTTAAAATGAGGTGTCACTTGTCAGACTTTTTCATTTTGGGAATTTATGGGTAATTTTCCCCCCCTAAAACTCCCCAAAACTCCCCCTTAGAGTGACCCGATTCTGCCCATCTTCGAACTCAGCCTGTCGATTGCCAAGACAGATTTTTCATGCAAATTTGAACTTTTTATCTCAATTCTTTCGAGAGTTATCGTCTGGAAGAACACATACATATATATATATATATATATATATATATATATATATATATATATATATATATATATATATATATATATATATACATATAATTTTTGGTGTCTTTCGGCAGTTAATTCAGGATGGTCTGAAACGGATTTTGGTATAACAATCTTTCGGAAATTCGAGTTTTAAAAATTTTGGTCCGAGAACAATAGCTTCCTTTTCTTCGAAAATTCGCTAAAACGTGGGACGCATGCCATAGATAATAGTAAGGAGTGTAGGAGCAGCTATTGTCTATTTCACAAGCCCCACGTTTTTCTGTTTACGGCTCATCTATTTTATGCTGAAATTTATATAAGGCACAAACGATTATTTCATACTTTTTAGTCCGTTTTAAAAACGCAGTTTTCAAAAATATTTTTCAATTGAAATACTTAGGTAGGTATTTTAGGTAGGCACCTATGTACTTCAGTGGAACCAAGGGGGAAAACATGGATACGACTATGGGCACATTTTTGCTCATTACAACTACTGTAGTTTGTCGTTTATTAATCTGGCCGAAATTTTTGTTTTAGAGTCATGATAATACATAATGCAATTATCATGGCCTGAAACTCAAATGCATTCTTCTTGATTTACGTTTGGCGGCTCACTCGAAAAATTTCTTGGTAATTTACAAAGCATACGCGGTGTTTCTTTTATGATGAGGCCTGTAGTCATTTAGTTCGTAAGCAATCAGCAACAGACGAAACCTCCTCCATTTGATTAATGACGTGGTCGCTTCCACTTCGACTCGACTTGATTTTCACAACCGACAGATCTAACAAATTGTTCCCCTTCGCTTGCGATTTGGAGTCCGGCTTCATATTTTGGATAACCCAAGTGGATTGATCATCTCCGTAATTCAAAATTATTCATTCTTCAAAAATAATGTAAAAAATTATTTCTACCGTGTACAAGGGACAACGAAAATTCCTAGGGGCTAAGTATCAATATCCACCCTTACCTTATGGCACCCGTCCTTTCAAGTATAATTTGAGATAAAGCCAAAAGAACGCATTTTTCAGCTGAGCTGTCAAGCTGACGACGACGAAGGATGGAAGGAGTCATTTCAAAAAAATGCCCGACCCTTGCGAGTTCTTTGTTTTGGAAGAAAAGGGTGCTCCACTGAAAGTTTACGATTAAAGCGGACAGCAACGATCTGGTTTTCGTAAAAGTTGGTCGTTGTTCGTAGATTAATTTGCCATAGGTATAACCCAACTTTGCGTATAACTACATCGGCTTACGATCAATTTCGTACGAACTAAATCACTCGCGATGAAATCGTGAAACCCATATCAAAACGCTGCAAAGTCCTTGTCACATGGGTTTATTATTCTATTGGACATACCTACAGAAAGGTCGGCTGTTCATTAATTGTTTCTTTCATGCGTAATAATCGAAATAGCTACTTCTGATGGTTTCCATTAATTTTGGCCCCCAAAACACAAATTAGGTAGGTACGCTCTTTTTTTTTTTTTTTTTTTTTTAAACTATCTTTGATCATTGGTAGTGCCATTTAATCGTCCTGAACCACGTCTTGACACTTTTTCCAGTGTTATTATACAAACTGATGGTGATTTCAGACGATTTCCCAGGTTTTTCACTCATAAAAAATCAATTCTGGGAGCTGAACATTTGGTAGAACTCAATTTTCCACTCTTTGGTCAAAATCGACTTCATATTCGGTCTTCTCGGCCCCAAAAACATAGAAAACGATATCTCAGAAGCTCATGTTACCAATATGTTGCTAAAACGTAAAAAGTACCTATTTTTACACACATTTTCACTCATAACACCCCTGGGTATATTCCGATCGGGCTGAAAAGTTTCGGGACACAACTAGGGCCCAAATGGAGCATGTGTGCGAAAGAACGATTTTTTTAGACCGAAAATGAAGCCTGTACACGTGATACGGCGGACGGCGGACGGCGTACGGCGGACGGCGGACGGCGTACGGCGGACGGACATTGCATTTTTGGAATCTATGCACCTTGAAACGTAAAAGAAAAAAGTTTGAGGGGGTGTTATAAAAATTTTTTGCTGAGCGAATACATAGGTGTATTATTCACAGAATAATAAACCAAATCGCTTTATTATTATTTTTTACAGAACGGTTTACATACTATTTTTTACAGAATACCCTTCTGTTACAGATCACAGCTCTCTGTATAGATAACCCGTCCATATAATGTGTACCATTCTATACATATTATATAGATCGCAGACCCTCCGTAGGTTAGTACCTAACCCCGTACTCGTTACTAGGTACCTAAATCACTAGTTGAATGCAGGGTTGGAAAAAAACAGTATTTTTCATTTAAATACAAAAAACAGTTTTTTTGTTTAAACAGTTTGATACGTTTTTTTCCCCCTCTGTGAGACAATTTTTTTTAGGCTGTGTTCAGCTCTGCCTCACAGTTTAAATGTCCCGCCAGTTCTTTAGTCCTAACACCCAAGTCGGTGTATTTGCCGCTAGAGGCGGCACCGTCGCTGACACAATATTTGCTCATAATTAGTTATACCATTCCAAAAATTAATCCCTCCCATTTAGGTCAATAAGCCTCAGTTCAATTATGTAATTAGGTCATGGGATTCACGACTGGTTCCAGGTCTAAATATTGATAATTAGTTCATGACGCAATACACCTGGCGGCCAGTCCCACAACTACCCTCTCTGTGTGTTATCTCAAGACCCTGCGCGGTCATATTATCATCATTATCTTCTGTTCCGTCTTCCGTTACGTTTGCGTCGCATTGTTATAATTTTTGTCCTGTTTAATAGTTCTGATCAATTCAGTCTAATTCTGTTAATAAATTGTTGCGGTGGCGGTGAAAAGTTGTTGGGCCAGTGACATGGTTTCTTCAGAAATTTTATTCCCAAGTGTCTTCCACCATGTATGTGTTTGGGGGCACACTAGCGGTGTGTTCACTGAAAAGGAAGGCCTTGAATGGTGTTTGTGTTGCCCGAAATTTCATGATATCAGGTACCTATGGCTTTTGGGTAATACGCTTGAGCCATGAGCATGGCCCGTTCCTCTTCGTCCTCGCTGAGCTTTTAACCTCGGTATCGAGGGTCTAGCAGATTTGCCAACAAGTGGCCATCTGTGATCATCATGTCGCGCCGATTTTTCAATTTTTCCTTTGCATGTGAAGTAACGGACTCTTCATTATTGAACCATTCCACCAACCAAACCATAGTAAAAATGACTATGAATTTCATAGAAATGATTAGGAATAGGAAGTAGGAACAAGAAAAAATATTCAGGGGAGTCCGTAATGTATTGAATTTCGCAGAACAGGGAGGTGAGCGAATTCACCATTCAAATGAAAAACTGACCCATCGGTAAATTTCTCCGGAACTCCAGAAGTTCGAACAAAGGAACATACCCAAGTTCATTTCTACTTCCGAGAATTTCCAGGCTGGTGGTAGCTGGTAGGTATCTAACTTGTCATTCTGACTACTGGCGAATGGCGATGGAAATCTATTGTACCTTTTATGTTTTTTGTTGCTCATTTCTCATGAGGTCAATTTCATTTTCCTCCTACAGGTCCAGTTTGAAACAACTCGCGAAGGGCATGTTTAAAACAGTATTAAACAATTTTTTGAACACAATTTAAAATGAATGTTTTAAAACACCCCTTTTTTCCAAAAATGTGTTTAAAACACTATTTAAAACAAATGTTTAAAACAGTACCAACCCTGGTTAAATGGTGCTAAAATAATTCTGTCGATGACAAACAGTACCTGAAATGGCAAAAAGAAACGCAAATAATGAAGTTCTGAAGGAAAATTGTTGATGTGGAGTGAAATTGATGCCCCTTCTGCGTAGATCACTGTTTTCTGTGGTCAGTACCTTCCCTCGTGGTCAAGTAAATTGAAACGTTGTGTATAACTTGCCCATCAATAATACTTCAACGGTTATTCAAGTTGCAAAAGTACCGATCAACAAAATCCAGCCCCTTCTTGGTAGATGAACCGTTGTGAAATAATTTACCGTTGTGTAATAATTTACCCATCAATAATACTTCAACGTTTGTTCAAGTTTCACAAGTACCTACCAACAAAATCCAATAGTCCATCACTTATCAAATGAAATAATATCGCAGAACAACCAACTCGACTTCATACAGCCATCCTCGATGATAATCAGGTGCTCCTTAGTCATGATATCCATGCCGGATTTATACAGTTTGTTTCATGATCGTGTTGACGAAGCTTTTTGGTGCACACGAACGGCTGGACGTACAATGCTCCGGGTGGTCTCAAAAAATTGTTTCGCTCAAGACAAATTTAATAACGTAAAAAAAACCATACCCTTCTATCGAAAGTTTTCGAGCTACGGCGTTCTGAAAATGTCAACCCCTATTTTTCACCCCTTAGAGATGACTGACAGTAAGGGCGGGCGCACACGGGCGACTTTTTGTTGCGCAACTGTTTCGTGTTTCCCACGAGGCCTATGCATTTGAACCAAGGTGCGCACACAGAGCGACGCGACAGCAACGCAACTTTTCAGTTGCTCTGGCCGCCGACAGTAGGGCGACAAAACTGTCTCCGTCTCTTCGCCCCTACCATAGTTTTGATCTACGCGCGCACACGAGCGACAGTTTTGTTGCCGTCTAGGATTATATCTAGAATTAATATCTAGTGCCTAGTGCAAAATGGTACGTATTTTCTCTATTGTTGGCAAAATGGCAGGGAGGGATGGAGATATCGACAGCGATTTAGTGATAAGGGAAGTTGAAAAGAGGAGGGGACTTTAAAGGATTATTCGGATGCCAGTTTTAAAGGCAAAATGTGGGAAGAAGCTTGCACAAATGTGTTATCTATGATGGGGGCAGCTCTCTACAGACCAAAGAAAACATGCAGGTGAGTTTTGTATTAAAGTGGTTTTTATTAATATAGAAAGAGTAAAACACAAGAAAGTTTATTTTAAATTAGTAAAACACAAGAAAGTTTATTTTAAATGAGTAAAACACAACTAAGTTTTTATGTGATAACATTAGATATAATCAACATAACATTAGTATATCTTACACAACATTAAATATAATGGGTTACCTATTACATTGTAAGTGTTCTTCAAATATCAACGGGAATTTCCCTTTATTTAATCTTTCAGACATCAGCGGGTGAACCCAATATTTTCTTTTCCTTTTATTTTTCCTGCGTCGTATAATTAAAGCACAAATCAATGCAGTCTGTACTAAATCCATGTTCACTGTACTACGAAATCAACGAAAATGAATCTGCTGTAAGGTAACAGTTGCTCATCGTGTGCGTGCTCTCGAAAGCCGAAGCAACTCGACAGCGACAAAGACAAAAACAGTTGCGCAACAAAAGTCGCCCGTGTGCGCCCGCCCTAACGCCGAGCTTCGAGGACCAACTAGACCCCGAACGGAACCTATAACCCGAATTTCATCAATTTTTTTTTTTCATGGTAACTAAGAAAAGTGGTCCGTACGGCGTACGGCGGACAGACAGAAATATTTTTATTGCATTTTCGGATTCTACACACCTTGAAACGTAAACCATCAAATTTTGAGGGGAAGTTAGAATTTTTTTTATTGATGCTCGATTCCAATGGTTCATTATTGAAAATAATAAACCAAAACGGAGTTATTGAAAGTAACAAGCAATAACTGAAGGCACATAACTGGTGAGAGGCGACCTTGTAAATAGTCCCAAAAAGTGAAAAGTGGTATATTGGGGTTGGTTTTGAAGAAGAAAGAAGTAGGGAACAAAGTGAAAGGGGTCGATTCCGATTGGCCATGGAATTGGCTACCAAGAAGTGAAAGGTAGGTAGGGTGGGTAGTTGAAGTGGGAGGGGTGACCAAGCTGTTACAGAGACGAACGCAATAATGGTCCCCCTTCACTTTGTTCCCTTCTCCTTTCTTCTCCACAACCAATCCCCACCTTTCACCACCTTTCACTTTTTGGGACTATTTATAAGGTCACCTCTTTCGAATGTGCTTTCAGTTATTGTTTGTTACCGACGATGGTTTGATCAACGAAACCGGTATAAAAGTGTATTTTTCGTGTACTAGCGTCCGTATTTATTATTTAAAATGGGTTTCCACGGTTTCATTGCGAGTGATTTAGTTCGTATCAGTTCACCAAGACCAGCAGAGATCGCGAGTTGGTTCGTCAAGCTGGAAGGGGGACGGTCAACTCGGTCCCAACTGATACCAACTCGGTCCCCTAAGAGAAAGGACGTTCCGGTCCCGAGTGCCCAACTCGGTCCCCTAGGAGAATGTACTCAACTCGGTCCGACTAGTACCAACTCGGTCCCCTAGGAGAAAGTACTTAACTCGGTTCGTAAAAATAAAAACTTTATTAAAACCAAAACCACAAAAACCGTTGGTAAAACACTATTGTATTCAATCTACATGGGGGCGGAGATTTGCAGATACTCTCTTAACATATTTGTAGGATGGCATGCCCTGTCTGTGTTGTGTTATTAACTCTTTTAGCCAACGTTGTTTTTTTGCCGTCCTCGCCCTCGGAGTGTGAACCTAAAATCATTTACTTAAAGTAAGAAAACAATGGAGGATTGACGATAGATTGATAATAACTCATGCTCTTTTTTGTATAATTATGTTATAGTATTATCCTGACCTCATTTGTGGAATTGAGTTTCGCATACACTTCGCATTGGTACTCAATGAGTGCATCGGTGAATGTATATATGTTCGGGTGCGGGGAATAAAAACTATCTTTGAAATGGGAATTGAAGGATTCACACGCATTGGTCGTACGAAATGTATCATCTGCAGAAAAAGTAGGTAGTTGTTAGGAAGTTGTCATGTATATTGTTTCTTGATGTGAAAGTTCAGTAATGATCAAGCTAGTTTTTTGGTATTACATGATTAATATAGTATTACTTATTTACCTGTTTCGGTTGCACTTGAATTTGTCTCTGGCACCACACCTTCAACGTTTCACCGCACCAGCCAACTCTCTGTGGAAATTAAACTTACAATTATTATAAAATAGTAGGTCTGAAGGCCGCTGGCTACTGCCTGGAACAACCTTCACGTCCATATCTGATAGTCAACTGATCATTACTGCATTGTAAACGTTGGATTAGGTCCGCGTACACCGCTATCTTGGAGTGAAAGTGCATGGTCCTTCTTCGCCAACCCTTCTTCAAGGAAGTGGAGAATCTGTCTGTTATATCCTTTTTACCAGCAGAAGTATCGTTTCTGGAGAAAGGGTTGAAGCACTACCCCAATTTTTGGGAATATTTATGAGGTCACCTCTTTCGAGCTTTGTTACTGACGATGGTTTGACCACCGAAACTGGTAAAACAGTAGGTACATCTCCCGTGTATCAGTGACGAGAGACGACCTTTCAATAACTCCGTTTTTATTCTTAACAAATCAGTGTGATCCACCCTCGTGGGATGACAACTAACACAGTTGTATTTCCCTAGCTACGAACTGGCTGTGGGGTAGGTGAAATCCATTGCAAAACATCAGAGCTGACGGCGATACTTCAATGTCATTTTTTCCGGTCATTTTCGGCAATTTAGTCACAGCAAAATTATATCTATGCTAAAAAACTTTGCTGATGACGTAGCAGTAATAGTGACAAATAATTCATGGGAGGACGTCCAGAAGGATGCAAGTAAAACTCTCACTGAAATACACCAATGTTTCTGCATTAATAGCCTAACAGTGAACATTTCTAAGACAAACTACGCCACTTTCTCTATAACATCCGCAGATCAACCTAATTCCACCAATTTATAAATCCACGAAGCATCATGTTTAAATTTATTATGAAACATGTAACTGTACTAAGCTTGAGCAAGTCGATAGCAATAAATATCTATGACTCCAACTAGACCAGCACCTAAAATGGAGGCTGCACATAGATACCCTAGCAATGAGAATAAGGAAATCGTTTTTCTTTTTCTCTATACTACGAAAATGGCTCTCCAAAAGTAACCTAAAGATGGGGTACACAGTATCCTGATATAATTATGGTATAGAATTCTGGTGCGGAGCATACGCCCGAAGTTTCCACTCGCTCAACGTTGTGTACAACTCCCTCCTTCGGATCATCACTCGGTCGCATTCCCGAACGCGAATCAATGATCTTTTTAAAAAATTTGACATTTTCCCA
This sequence comes from Leptopterna dolabrata, assembly GCA_954871275.1. NCBI lineage: Eukaryota > Metazoa > Arthropoda > Insecta > Hemiptera > Miridae > Leptopterna > Leptopterna dolabrata. The sequence goes on along the minus strand of OX940981.1, from coordinate 1,527,471 downwards.
CCAAGACTGACATTTGTTTATCGCTCTCTGCTTCGTGTAGACAAGATTACAAAATGTCTACCCCACCGCATTGTCCTGCGAGTCAACCGAGCAACATGTGATGGTAGTCAAATTTAGTTCCCCGCCTTTCCGTACTATCTTGGAATATGGATGGCATAGGTACTGCATACCCATATATATATATATATATATATATATATATATATATATATATATATATATATATATATATATATATGTGCGAGTGAAAAAATTATTTTTCCGATTTCGAACGTTTATTCGTTCATCTCTGCTAATTTTCCATAGTTCTCACTGTTTAATTTTAGGCATTTCACCCGCAATAGTATCCTGTATCATAGTAATAGTCCTGTATGTTTTATATTGTAGATTCCCTGAAGATGAACGAATAAACGTTCGAAACGTCGGAAAAATAATTTTTTCACTCGACCGCACCTCAATAACTCACACAAAATCTTTAGATTTTGGGAAATTATTATAACTACACGGTCAACAACAACTAATCTATATATTACATAGGTACATACATTTTATTTATTTTTTTTTTTTTTCACTAAAGTTGAATATTGTCTGTAACTGTATCGTTTCCAGCTAAACGTACTCACTCAATCCAAAATAATAAGCTAGTTCAGTGAAAACCAGCCCTTGGAAGGGTCGTCAAGACCTTAGGGGCCCATACATGAACTTAGTTTTCTCATGGTTCTGTACTTATATTCTTCATTATGTAGGTACTAAATAATGTTGTTGAATAAATAATTAAATTAAATTGAAGACTCTGCATAGCCGACTGTAGTCTAAATAGTTTGAAAATCTTTTCTTAACTTAGTCACTTCGACAAACGAATTTATGAAGCGTGGAATAGAGGAGATTCCTACTCAATTACAGTATTACCTATTACTCTATCCAACGCTGAGCAGCAAGTATAGTCTCGTATCGGCTACCCACAAATTTATTACGAGTAGATCAAAAAGAGTATGAAATTAACTCAAGCGTGGGCTGTATTCTGACAAATGCGCTGCGGTGCTCAGGTGTGGCGCTCGTCCTAATTAATCACGAAAGATTAATGTTGGCAGCATTGTTTTTGACCGTTGGGTTGGAGCCGCACCCCGATCCATTTGGTTCCAATCCTGAACCGCATGAGTGCGGAGGAAGTGCGAACAACTCGGGGTCATTACGATGGCGATGATCCGTCTCCGGAAACTGGACGAATCAATCACTTTTTAATTAACCCATTGGTATTGTATGCTAAAATCTCACTGCGTGTCGAATGTTAAAAAGCCAATTTGATACTTCATTGGCCGTTCGTGAACACAGCGAGCAAGACAAACCTCCTCGACCGAATTCGCACTACCACCGGCTATCCGATTCCTTCACCAAAACTAATGCCATATATAAAGCGAGTAAATCATATTGAAAAACGCTGCAAAGTCCTCGTCACATCGGTTTATTATTCTACTGGACGTACCTACAGAAATGCTTTTGTTGTTTCTTACATGTGTTATAATCTAAGTAGCTGTTTTTTATGGTTTCCATCAAATTTGACCCCCAAAAACACGAATTAGTCTCCTTTTTTTTCTTCTAGTGTTATTCTACAAGTTTAAGGTGATTTCAGAGACCCAGGTTGTTTAATCATAAAAAATTAATTTTGGGAGCTGAACCTTCGTTACAACCTAAGTTCTTCACTCTTTGGTCAGAATTAACGTCATACTCGGCCATCTCATCCTAAAAAATATGGAAAACGATAACTCACAAGCTCATGTTCACTAAACCTCAAAAACCATCCCAAAGCCTATTTTCACACCCAAGTTTCACCAGCATCAGCCCTGGATGTATTCCGATCGGGCTGCCGAGCTTTGGAGCACAACTAGGATCCAAATGAGACCCAAAATGACCCAAACTGTGCGCGGAAGGAAGACGGTCTCTGTGTTACCTATGTATTCACTCAGTAAAATTTTTTTATAACAACACCTCAAAATTTTACGTTTCAAGGTGCGTAGATTCCAAAAATGCAATGTCCGTCCGTCGTCCGCCCTATCGTGCATAACTACTTCAATTTCGGTCTAAAAAAACTCGTTCTTTCGCACACTGCCTCCATTTGGGCCCTAGTTGTGTCCCGAAGGTGTTATGAGTGAAAATAGGGTGTGAAATACTGGTTTTTTGGTGTTTTAGCAACATGAGCTTGTGAGGTTTCGTTTTCCATGTTTTTTAGGAGGAACAAACCGAATATGAAGTCAATTTTGACCCAACGAGTGGAAAGTTGAGGTTCTAACGAAGTTTCATCCTTAAATTTAGGTTAAATGTTCTTCAATGTTTGACGTAAAAACGTCGTACTTCCACACACAGTTTGGGTCCCCATTCTGGAACAGATTTGGGTCCTACCTCTGCTCAGATACTCGTCATTACGTTCGGAATACACCGTGGGTGGGGGGGGGGGGGAGGAATTTCGAGGTTTTTCTGATGTTTTAGTGAACATGAGCTTGTGAGGTTTCGTTTTCCATGTTTTTTAGGAGGAACAAACCGAATATGAAGTCAATTCTGACCCAACGAGTGGAAAGTTGAGGTTCTAACGAAGTTTCAGCCTTAAATTTAGGTTAAATGTTCTTCTGTTTGACGTAAAAACGTCGTACTTCCACACACAGTTTGGGTCCCCATTCTGGAACAGATTTGGGTCCTACCTCTGCTCCGATACTCGTCATTACGTTCGGAATACACCGATGGTGGTGGGGGGGGGGGGGGGGAATTTCGAGGTTTTTCTGATGTTTTAGTGAACATGAGCTAGTGAGGTTTCGTTTTCCATGTTTTTTAGGAGGAACAAACCGAATATGAAGTCAATTTTGACCCAACGAGTGGAAAGTTGAGGTTCTAACGAAGTTTCAGCCTTAAATTTAGGTTAAATGTTCTTCTGTTTGACGTAAAAACGTCGTTCTTCCACACACAGTTTGGGTCCCCATTCTGGAACAGATTTGGGTCCTACCTCTGCTCCGATACTCGTCATTACGTTCGGAATACACCGATGGTGGTGGGGGGGGGGGGGGGGAATTTCGAGGTTTTTCTGATGTTTTAGTGAACATGAGCTAGTGAGGTTTCGTTTTCCATGTTTTTTAGGAGGAACAAACCGAATATGAAGTCAATTTTGACCCAACGAGTGGAAAGTTGAGGTTCTAACGAAGTTTCAGCCTTAAATTTAGGTTAAGTTTTCGTCAATGGTGGACGTAAAAACGTCGTTCTTCCATACACAGTTTGGGTCGTCATTCGGGAACAGATTTGGGTCCTACCTCTGCTCAGATACTCGTCATTACGTTCGGAATACACCGATGGGGTGGGGGGGGGGGGGGAGGAATTTCGAGGTTTTTCTGATGTTTTAGTGAACATGAGCTTGTGAGGTTTCGTTTTCCATGTTTTTTAGGAGGAACAAACCGAATATGAAGTCAATTCTGACCCAACGAGTGGAAAGTTGAGGTTCTAACGAAGTTTCAGCCTTAAATTTAGGTTAAATGTTCTTCTGTTTGACGTAAAAACGTCGTACTTCCACACACAGTTTGGGTCCCCATTCTGGAACAGATTTGGGTCCTACCTCTGCTCCGATACTCGTCATTACGTTCGGAATACACCGATTGTGGTGGGGGGGGGGGGGGGGGAATTTCGAGGTTTTTCTGATGTTTTAGTGAACATGAGCTAGTGAGGTTTCGTTTTCCATGTTTTTTAGGAGGAACAAACCGAATATGAAGTCAATTTTGACCCAACGAGTGGAAAGTTGAGGTTCTAACGAAGTTTCAGCCTTAAATTTAGGTTAAGTTTTCGTCAATGGTGGACGTAAAAACGTCGTTCTTCCATACACAGTTTGGGTCGTCATTCGGGAACAGATTTGGGTCCTACCTCTGCTCCGATACTCGTCATTACGTTCGGAATACACCGATGGGGTGGGGGGGTGGGGGGGGGGGGGTGGAATGGGTGAAAACAGGGCTTTTCGAGGTTTTTCTGAGTTTTTAGTGAACATAAACTTGTGAGGTATCGTTTTCCATGTTTTTTAGGGCGAGAAGACCGAATATGAAGTCTATTTCTGCCAAAAAGTGAAGAAGTGACGTTGTAACGAAGGTTAAGTTCCCAAAATTCATTTTTCATTAATCAAAAACATGGGAAATTGTCTGAAATCACCATAAACTTGGGTAATAACACTAGAAGTACTATCAACAGGTGAATGAAGACAATTAAATGTCACCATCAATGATGAAAGATAATTTCAGAAGGAGAGAATTGTCCACCTGAACATCAAGGGAAAGGGCACAGCAGCATCCATCGATAGACTGCGTTCTCATTGGCCGATCCATCAACAGTAGCTGAGAGTGCTATACAAACGCCTGCAAGAGCTTCCGAAGTTTCTGGCTCTGCTGCCTGAAGAGAGGCTCCTGTTGTGGGTCATACAGTTATTTTTGAGTTTCAAGTTCCTCATGTTGTTTTCCAAATTATAAAAAGCCTGTCACTGTCTGTGATCATTTGGGATATAATTATATTTTCATGAATCCACCGCATTGATGAAAGTGGATTGCCCGGCCGGCTCCAGTAGGTACTCGATTAGGGAATTTCTGGGGCAAGTATGAGGGTAGGTATTGACCAGAGAAAACAGTTATCTACGCAAAAGGGGCATCTATACAGGTAAATAATAAACCGTTGTGTAATTATTTGCAGCGTTTTTATTTTTTCTGTGGAAATCTAATCCAATGTTGGTGCTAAAAAATCCCATGCCAACATAGGATTGTGTTGATGACCATTCAGTTTTTCGTTTTTTTTTTCAAATTTATTGATCCTGTGTCGATTTTTCGATCACCTATGCGCTATAATAATGAAGAAACTCGTTAAACTAGGAAAGCAGATAAATTTAGTTACCTTGATATTATGGAGTTAAAAACCCAGTTCATCCAAAATTGGACATGACAGGTTGGAGGTGTTGAACAAACTGCAGAACTTTTAAAAATACATGCAGGTTGTGCCACTTTGGAACGAGAAACTGGTCGATGAACCTCGCGAGGTATCCAACTCAAGAAACCTTCATAATTAAAACGAATTAACGCCTATAATTGATAATGCAGAAGCGGGAGAGGACTTACGAGCGTTTAATAGGGGAACACTCGAAAAAGCAAACTTCTGAAGCCTAATCAACTAACCACTAATGAAAGGGCTAATAAAGAACTCAAAAGTTCCAACGGAACGTATTATTACGCGTCCAATCTTCAAGAGTAATCCGAGAGAAGTTCATCTCTTGTGTAGGGCCTTTATCTCTAGGACTCTTATCCCTTGGTAACGGTATGCCGTGAGAAAACACGCTAATACAGCCGCTGCTTTCACACTTCTTCCCGCTTCCCTCAGCGAATCTTAAAAGTTTCCAATTCAAAAGATCATCACTGGTGGCAAGGTCGCCAGTACGCACTACAGTGCTGTAGGTCGAGGTAATTATACGGATTTGGCAACATGAATCATTGTTTATTTGACGTAAATCTTGAATTTCGATATTTACACTCCGTCCCAATAGGTCGGCATTTTCAAAAGGAAACGTGAGATAGCCGCGGTATCATGTTTCGGGTTTTAATTCCTACGGGTCAAGTTTCCCTCGTGAAATTCCGCTGTAAATCAACAACTTGATATCGAGACGATATTTTCGGGGATCTGAATCAAAACCCATTATTAATTAACAATTCCCGTAATTTGCGGGCTGAATGTGATACCTATAATTGAATCGCAAAATGCGGAATATATCGAAGGAAAGTTAAGTTTAAAGCTGTCTTCATAGCGTTGAACTGGTGTACTATAAATTTACATTTACCTAAGGCATCTTGATTCTTGGGTCACTCCTTGAGTGCCCTGCTACTACATCGAACCACCATCATTCGGGATGGGACGCTGATAACCAAATAAAAAAGGTTGTCTATTTACACTAATACACGGAAAAAACGCTGCAAAGTCCTTGTCACATGGGTTTATTATTCTACTGAACATACGTACACAAAATTTTGGCTGTTGATTTATTGCTTTCATGTGCAGTTATTGAAATGGCTATTTCTTATGGTTTCCACCAATTTTGACACCAAAAAACACGAATTAGGCTCGGCTTTTTTTACAGATTATTTTTGATCGTTGACAGTACCATTTAATTGTCTTGATTCACCTGTTGATACTACTTCTAGTGTTATTATACAAATGTATGGTGATTTCAGACAATTTCCCATGTTTTTGATTAAAGAAAAATTAATTTTCGTTCTTAACCTTCGTTAAAAACTCAATTCTTCACTCTACGGTCAAAATCAACTTCATATTCGGTCTTCTCATCCTAAAAAACATGGAAAACGATACCTCACAAGCTCAGGTTCGCTAAAAACTCAAAAATCCCTCAAAAAACCGCTATTTTTACACCCATTTTTTTCCCATAACTCCCCTGGGTGTATGCCGATCGGGCTGCTGAGTTTCGGAGCACGACTAGGACCCAAATGTGTTCCCAAATGGGGACCCAAACTGTGTGCGGAAGAATGACGATTTTATACCAAAATGTAAAGTAAATTTGAGGCTGAAACTTCGTTAGAACCTCAATTTTCCACTCTTTGGTCAAAATCGACTTCATATTCGGTCTTCTCGCCCCAAAAACATGGAAAACGATACCTCAAAAGCTCATGTTACTAACATGTTACTAAAACACAAAAATATTTTCACTCATAACACCCCTGGGTATATTGCGATCGGGCTGAAAAGTTTCGGGACACAATCAGGGCCCAAATGGAGCATGTGTGCGAAAGAACGAATTTTTTTGACCGAAAATGAAGCGCGTGATACGGCGTACGGCGGACGGACATTGCATTTTTGGAATCGACGCTTCTTGAAACGTAAACGAAAAAAGTTTGAGGGGGTGTTATGGGAGAAAAATGGGTGTGAAAATAGGGGTTTTCGAGGTGTTTTTGAGGGTTTGGTGAACAGGAGCTTGTGATGTATCGTTTTCCATGTTTTCCGGGGCGAGAAGACCGAATATTAAGTTGATTTTGACCAACGAGTGAAGAATTGATGTTGTAACAAAGATTAAGCTCCCGAAATTCATTTTCTATGAGTCAAAAACCTGGGCAATAGTCTGAAATCACCATAAATATGCATAATAACACTAAGTAGTATTAAGCAGGTGAATCAAGGCAATTAAATGGGCATATAAAAAATAACGATTTCAATTATTGCGCATGAAAGAAACAATAAATGAACAGCCAACATTTCTGTACCTATGTCCAGCAGAATAATAAACCCAATTGGCAAGGACTTTGCAGCGTTGTTTAATAGGTGTTCACGAATTCATCGCGAGTGATTTAGTTCCAACGCTAATAAGCTTTTTTAAGTATAGGAACATGGGACACCAGCGCAACATTTCCTTTTATGTGGTATGGCTGAATTTCGGATATTATTTGATGTAAAATCGTATAAGCCGTATGTTCTGATTAAGGGTATGTGCGCGGCTTTTCAGGCGTTTCTTGATTAACATTCCGCGAGAGTCGCCGTCGTTATCAACTACGCAGTTTCATTGTAAATGAGGTGTTTGTTTCACAATGCAAACGTCGAAGCCTGCGTATTTTTGCCGAGATAGAAAGTTTATTCGATCGTAAAGGTGGAAAAGTCGATTATGTATTCACCATTTGGCCCCTCCAGAAATCGGAATCATTGGATGTCTCGTATGGGGGAATACCCCCTGTGGGAAGTGCCGGCCCTCGTCGCGGCTTACGAAACTAGAAAGACTGTTGGACTAGGTCATAACCTAACTAAGGATTCTGAACGCGAACTCGGGACGTGAGCTGAGATATTCATTTTGTGAATCATGACCAAAAATGGGACCGGAAACCTCTGGGTCCTGCTAGCTCGGGTCACTCTGGTAGAGACCACGGTCACACGCCCACGAGATCCCGAGATCTGCTACCCGTCCCCCAGAACATGAAAACACATCTCATCTTCTGCCCGGTTCTCTGAAAAGAATATATTATCAATATCATAAACAAACTGGGCAGCCCACAATAAACCACGAGGTGCTCAGTGGAATACTAAAAGCAGTGACCGCTCTCTGCCTTGCCACGACTCGAAAATGTGAGTCAAATATCACTCCCAACATTCATAAGCAATGGGTTTCGGTACCAGGGAAGGCTGCAGGTATGGTGTGTGCATCTATCACACCTGTACAAATTCATTCAACTTTATCTTCTTTCTTGGTTACACATTTTCTTACACAATTTATGTACGAAAGGTTGTCGAAAAATAAATCAAATTACATTCGTTTTAAATTGTGCTTACTATCATAAAGTGCTCACTTTTATACGAATGCCTTTCAAATTATAAACGGCCACGTATCCAGCCTACCAATTATAGTAGAATATGTTGCACATGAGTGGCAAATAAGCCAAGCTTCGCGAACCAGCTAGACCCCGAACGGCACTTAATTGTCTTGATTCACCGGTCGGTACTACTTCTAGTATTATTACCCAAGTTTATGGTGATTTCAGACAATTTCCCAGGTTTCTGATTCATAAAAAATGAATTTTGGGAACTGAACCTTCGTTACAACGTCACTTCTTCACTTCTTGGTCAAAATAGAGCAGAGGTAGGACCCAAATCTGTTCCAGAATGACGACCCAAACTGTGTATGGAAGAACGACGTTTTTACGTCCACCATTGACGAAAACTTAACCTAAATTTAAGGCTGAAACTTCGTTAGAATCTCAACTTTCCACTCGTTGGGTCAAAATTGACTTCATATTCGGTTTGTTCCTCCTAAAAACATGGAAAACGAAACCTCACAAGCTCATGTTCAATAAAACATCAGAAAAACCTCGAAAAGCCCTGTTTTCACCCATTCCACCCCCCCCCCCCCCACCATCGGTGTATTCCGAACGTAATGACGAGTATCTGAGCAGAGGTAGGACCCAAATCTGTTCCAGAATGGGGACCCAAACTGTGTGTGGAAGTACGACGTTTTTACGTCAAACATTGAAGAACATTTAACCTAAATTTAGGGCTGAAACTTCGTTAGAACTTCAATTTTCCACTCTTTGGGTCAAATTTGACTTCATATTCGGTCTCCTCGTCCTAAAAAACATGGAAAACGATACCTCACAAGCTCATATTCACTAAAACGTTTAAAAAAACCCTATTTCACACCCTATTTTCACCCATAACACCTTTGGGTATATTCCGATCGGGCTGCAAAGTTTCGGGGCACAACTAGGGCCCAAATGGAGGCTGTGTGCGAAAGAACGAGTTTTTCAGACCAAAACTAAAGTAGTTATGCATGATAGGGCGGACGGCGGACAAACCGAATTTCATCAATTTTGGTTCATGGTAACTAAGAAAAAAGCGAAGTACCTACGGCGTACGGCGGACGGAGAGAAATTTTTGTATTCTACCCTCGGATTCTACGTTCCTTGAAAGGAAACCGTCTTTTTTTTCTTTTTTTTCAGTGCTCGATTCCTAAGGTTCGTTAGGCCTACTGAAAATAATATAGGTACCAAAAATGGCATGAGTTAGCCTGATTTTCAATCAGTGCTAATAAAGAATGCAAAATAAAAAAGGTGTTTGAATTTGGTGGGCAGCAACTGCTGACGTTGACATTTTTACGGGCCCGACAACACCGCTGACGGTAAACCAGTCGTGACTCGGGCTGTGGACTCTGCGCTCTTTTGAATCATAATGGCTCTTTTTCCTATTGAAATTTATTCATATGAAGCTTTTCCCAGCAAATGTGAATAATACCAAGGGAACTAAACTTCTGGCGATTAATGAGAAAGCAACAAGAATATTTCACTAGAATCCCCCAAAGTCCGCACACCTGCCCGAGCTGCAGCAGGCCCTCACTTTTCTGATAATGCAATAATATAAAAATATCTCGTACAACCTGCTTCTTCATCCAGCTGGGTACCAGGTTAATGAAGAAACATCACCAAGAGCATGCGATCTGTCACTTGATTGGCACGGCGTCTGCGATCCGTCGCGTCGGTTCGAATCCCAACGCTTATCATACAAACCTTTGGCGGTGAGGCAATTCGAAGCCACGAGCGGAATGATCAGATCAAATTCTGATCCTCCTGAGAGGACACCTGATTACGTCTTCGTCGCCCGCAGGGCAGCAGGACGTTGTAACAGCGTGGGTAATATTATTTTTACCTCTATTCTGCTCGGATTGGGTCACTCTCCTAAATTGCAGTAGTAAAATAATTTATTTTAATATTAAGGACTAATTGTAGGAGAAGGGAAGATATTAAGTAGACAAAGATTCTGCTCTCACTCGATACCTTTTTATTGGGTAATTAAGGGATAAAGCTCCACGAAGTTTGTTTAATGGGAGAGAATTAAAGGGAAGCTAAATTTACTCACGGGGGGGGGGGGGGGGGGTGGATATAATTATATATTTCTCGAAGTGACAATTGCAAGGGATGACCTATCGGGCAACCGCAGAATTGTAAAAAGGATGAAATGGTTTAAATATCGAGTGATATAAATAAAAATGAAGGAGTTGTGATCTTACCTTGTTGAGGGCAGGAAACGGATTGATTGTTCTCCTTCCTATCATTGGGACGGTGGCACCGTTCCTGAGTAACAGTTCTGCGTGCTCATGCATTAGGAACTGTTACAACGTGAAGCCCCAGCAGAAATGTTGTTACTGCATGCGTTATCTAAGGCGTCGGCGAGAGTTGACGCTTTTTGGCAGTAAAAAAATTTAAATGAATAACTGTCCTTAGAGGGGGTTTCTGCACTAAGCGGTCGGAGGTTGGGAACCGTCACTTCCAAGAGACAAATTTTACGTGAGATGTCACCGTGTGACTTGACCCTTTCGGTTTCATAGGGTCAAAGACTCAAGGCGAGAACGAAGAGAAAAGAAGTCGAGGATGTGAGACACTCGTGCATCAAAGTCATTCCGAAGAAACTCTGTGGTCGACGTCACCGTTTTCCCGAGCACTGCGAGTTAATTACAGCGAGGGACGACCACCTTCTAATTAATGTGGCAAGGATCATCGAGGAGGTTTTCATTCACGTTTTTTGGTTAGATGACGAGGGAAGTTTCGGGAAGAGCATTAAGCCTGTGCTAATACACATCTCGTCGCGGGAGGTCTTGTCACTCAGGCGAGATTTGAATCAGACAAAGGTTGAGTAGTTTAACCAATGCGGACACCGCCCGTTAGGCCGATGGGTCCAACCTCTAAAAGACGATGCACGTCGACGGGAAGGTGGGTACAGACGATGTTTCTAATGAAAGGTTACCTACTAAATTCCTTCTTCTCTCGTAACAACCACGGATCCGGATAATCCCAAAGTCGTAATCGTTAAAGCTTCGGTACGGTAGAGTGCAGGATTGTTGTTTGGCTTGAAAACATGTTCGTTTCAGTTAGTACGAAACAGCAAACGGTATTCATAATAGTTGTACGTCTATGTAATCATAAAGGAAATCAGACACTGGCGACACCCTGTTCCTACCAGTTTTTCCTAACCCTAGACCGGTTTCTGTTCCTGTGAAGGAACATCTTCTTTGAGTGTCTGGATACTCCTAGTTTAGTCCCTGGTGCGAACTTTCAGTTTGTGTCCTCCATTTGTCCAGTCAAACTCACGCTAACGTGCCGGAAAAGCAGGAAGCCATTCTTGTGTGTGAAACCTACCTCTACTCTCTTTAGCCACCTGGCGAGCCTTGTGTACATCCCCGTTTTCGACCGAAAAAACTGCGAATTTCCTTCAAAATTGTGATATCGTCGATGGTGGTAAGTAGATTTGATATTCTGGTGCATAATTTCGTCACTAATCCGAAAACTAAGCGCAGTTTGAAGACGGTAAAAATTATGTTCCTTTGAAGGAATAGATTCCTGTGAGGTGAAATACAGATGTCCTGTATTTCACCTCACAGATGTGTGAGGTATTTCACATCTGTGAAATACAGATCCTGTGAGGTGAAATACAGAGAGATACAAAATCCCGTTTAGGTGAGCACTATAATCTGAGATAAAAGTTGAAATAATTGTTTTAGCGAATTTTCAAAGAAAATGAAGCTATTGCAATGGCTTCGAAATTTAAATAATATAAATTTTTGGAAATTTTCTTCATAGAAATCCGTTTCAGACCATTCTAAAACGATTCCTGAAATTTAACACTTTTTTATATGTATATATTTATGTGTCACTCCAGACGATAACTCTCGATAGAATTGAGATAAACAGCTCAAATTTGCACAAAAAATCTATCTTGGCAATCGAAAGGCTAAGTTCGAAGATGGGCGAAATTGGCCTACTCTAAGGAGGGTTTTGGCGCATTTAAAGTGCGCAAAAATTACCCAAAAATCCCCAAAATGTTATTTTCCAACAAGTGACCCCTCATTTTAAAGGTTTTTGCACGCTGAACACGATGGTGGAATTGGATTTTAGATATCTTGATCCGTTCTCAAATTAGAGCATTTAAAGTGCGCAAAAATTACCCAAAAATCCCCAAAATGTTATTTTCTAACACGTGACCCCTCATTTTAAAGGTTTTTGTACGCTGAACACGATGGTGAAATCAGAATTGCGATATCTCATTCCGTTCTCAAACTGGAGCTCTTTGAAGATTAAGGAACGTGGTTATTTCTTCGAAAATTCGCTCTTATAGCCATGCTGCATGACTGTGGTTTTTTCTAGCATTATGGATCGTTTCCGATCGAAGTATCCTCGAGGGACAAAACTTATCGACCTTGCACTGGCCGTTACCTATTCCAAATAATGACTCGGAATCCGAAGACGACGCGTTTGACAGCGACGAAAACGAAGCGATCTTGACAACCGAGGATTGAATCTGTGTGTTTTACCAGATAGAAACTGTTTTTATCAATTTCATTACCAAAAAATTCTACGGGTAGATAGGAAGAGAAAATTTAACGACGGAGACAAAAAGAAGGATGGGAAATCAGGGAAGAAAAAATGCAATGAGACGGCCAACAACTGAATTGTCTTGGTCCGTCTTGGCATTTTTTTGGTATAAAATGTTGCCCTAATTTGAGCTGCAACGTCTCAAACTTGATCCATTGATGTTAGATATTTTTCTAAAACCCAACATTTGTTCTCTAGACTTTTTTCACGTTATGTATGCCATATTATTCATTTTTTATGTACCACGATTTGAAAAAGATTCTGCCATTTTATGAAACTCTGATCTCTAACAAGATAGATCTCATGTAGGAATAAGTTCGAGTTTCCTGAAAAGGCTAATTTGTATATTTGTATTTTCAAAGTGAATTTTATATACCTATTTCCAGAGTATTCAAATGTATTTTGTATTTTTTTATGTTCTTACCTAGGTACATACTTGTCAGACCGAACTAAACTTTCACGTTAACCACCGTTTTGTGAAATTGAAATTCCTTCCATAATGTGATATTCGGTAGGTACCTAGTTACTGTTGTGCCTCGTCTCATTAGGTCGATTGGGCAATAAAACTTGTTCAACTAGTACTAGAATGGCTTATTTCATTGTCCTTGGTTTCCTATTATGAAAGATTTGAATGGAACATGTTCCTCCTAGGGAAAAACTATCATTTCGGTATTAGGTACATGTTCCTCCTAAGGAACACCTACCGTATTGGTGTAAGGAACATGTCCCTTTGAAGGAACAACTCATAAATTTTATTGTTTATGGTTTTTATGGATTGTATGACTTTTCTGGTTATTTGAAGTGCAAGGAAGCTAAAAATAGAGAAAAACAATTTTAAGGTCGTAGGTTCACCAGGTGAACCAAATCATAAAGGAAATCAGACACTGGCGACACCCTGTTCCTACCAGTTTTTCCTAATGAACAGTCGCTCGCGTGTTCTCGTTATATTACCGATCATACCTACATGAATATATTACCCAACAGGTGTTTGACAGCAGTCAATTAAACAAAAATATGTATCGGATATCAATAGCATGTCACCAAATTCTGTCTCTGTACACCCTGATTGATCAAAATCACAAAATTTTGCGTTTCTTTTCCATTTTACGCTAGTTGAAACCAACATCCCTATTTCAGCGAATTTTCAAAGAAAATGTACCTATTTGGCTCGTTCCAAAATTTCAGAGATGCTCCCCGTGAACCGGAAACCCCTGCAAAATCCGTTTCATGCATCGGAGATCGTAATTTTCCATGGGAAAAAATGTGTTCTTGTTCGGAAAAATCATTATTCGCAAGAGTAATGATGAGGCCGTTACCCAGCCCGATAGCACAGTCCGCAGGGGTCCAAATTTACAAATTTTGGGTCCAAAAAATCAAAACAAAGAGGAGATCAGCAACATAGGCATCTGGGGTATTGCCAACCATGCTTTTGGGCGCTGAATCAGTTGCAGCTGGTCCCAATCCGATGAGACGACCTAGCGTACCAAATTTACAAAATTTATTGTAGCCCAAAATCCTTTCCAAAAATTGCACATTTGTTATGTAGGCATTTGAGGTGTCGTGTACCATGCTTTTTTTCTTCTTCTCCTTTTTTGTTGGTCGTTGAATCGATTGCGAGTAGTTTCAGCACTTTCAGACTGCATCGAGCGGTCAAAATATTAATTTTTTGGTTCAAAATACCAAAAATGATTTGTTGACATAGTTTTCTGCACGACGTCTCAATGAGTGCCTAGCCAGGCCGTATTGAGTGCTCTGGCAGATGACCATCTAAAAAATTTAAATTCACAATTTCCCAAAATATTTCTTTGAAAATTTGCTCCTTAACCTGCATGACTGGAATTTTCTAATTCAGTCTGGCAAATATTGCAAATTTTGTACGTCACGAGAAATTGGATCATACGTCGGCCTATCTCACATTTTCAATGTGCAATCATAGAAATTTCAAAGTTTCAGTCATGCATGTAACAGTGTGGCTGTTCTCGATACATTTTTTCTTCCGGTGGAGAAGGATCGGTGAGTGGAAGCCTTATCGATATCCCTTCTTAACCGGTCTCTCTGGTCTAGGAGGGGTACTCTTGAGGGTCCACCCCCGCTGTCACACTCTGTCAAATGGTAGCAGAGCGTGGTTTGGTGGTATGCGCTGAGCACTTCACCATACTCCGTCCACTTTTTGTGGGCTTACCAGAAGGATAAGCCCAAAGGTTTTCTAGAAGGATTCCTTTACTAACAACCTGTCTCTTTGATAATTCATACATCTATTGGCTTCCCCACCCCCTTTCACCCCTTTAGGGTGTCAGTATAATTAAAATATACTGAGCTCATTAGAAGGCGATTGATGCCGCGTCCCAATTGACAAGTCCCAATAGTTGTTCAATCCTAACGATGGAGGTTGATCACCTGGAGGTTGCCCAGATGAGCGCAATTCACTGGACAACAACCTCTGACATAATTATCCGCCAATACTTGTATTTAGGAGCTTTGTTCTCCACCAGTAAATATTATTGAGGTAGATCCATTACGATGGAGGTTAGTCACCTTGAAGTTGTTCAGATGTCGTTTCCTGAACCAGAACTTCATACTACTTTTCATTACCCCTTCTCTCTCTCATACTTCTGCTACCCAAAAGTATGTCATGTGGGGAGGAGTGTAACAGTGTGGCTGTTCTCGATACATATTTTCTTCCTGTGGAGACGAGATCGGTGAGCGGAAGTCTAATCGATATCCCTTCTTAACAGGTGGTAATCTCACTGGTCTAGGAGGGGGACTCTCGAGGGTCCAACCCCACTGTCACACTCTGTCACATGGAGCATTACCATATGAACGAATTTGGGATGTAACCTATATTAACTTAAAATGTTGTACATTTACATTTTCGATGCGTTTGCCCACGAATTTGTACTTTGCAACAGAACGCTTATTAAGTACCCTATCAGTGTTGTCGTTGATTGTGTCAAATCACTATCTTCGCATATGACTGGAATCGAGCATTAAAAAATAAATAAATAAAATCCCCCTTCCGCTCAAAACTTGACAGTCTCCGTTTCAGGGTAAGTAAAATCCAAAAAGGGAATACAAAAATTTCTCCCCGTCCGCCGTACGTCGCACATCGCGCTTTCCTTAGTTATACCATGAATAAAAAACAACGAAATCATTTTCCTTTTTTGGGGGGAGTTAGTTTGAAAAGCTCGGTGTTACTGTTAGTCATCCCTAAGGGTTGAAAAATAGGGGTTGCAATTTCCAGGGCGCCGTTAACTCTATTTTGTTTACGTGTGACGAATTTATTGATACCGATAGTGGGAATTTTTGAGGTCGGCAGGAGAATAATTACGTCCAGCCGTTTGTTCACAGTAGGGCGGTGAATTTCGCACTGAAAAGCTGCGTCAACTTGACCGTGAATGAAATAGGTAGTGTAATCCCGCATAGACATCATTGCCTGGGAACACCTGATCAATCACGCATGGCTGAATGAAATGGAGTTGTTTGTTCTGTGATATTATTTCATTTGAAGAGCGCTGCAAAGCCCTTGTCACATGGGTTTATTATTCTATTGGACATACGTACAGAAATTTTGGCTGTTCATTTATTTATTGTGCCGTTAATGTAAAATGATTGAAATAGCAATTTCTGATGGTTTCCACCAATTTTGACCCCCAAAACACGAATTGGGTACGCTCCTTTTGACATTTCATGTCTTTACTTTGCTACATAAACTCGAAAATGTAACGCGGGACATGTAACGGAGAAGCGTCACGAAAATATTTCTGATGATTTTCGCTTACAACCGATTCGTTGCAACGGAACTTTATCTTCGCCAGTTATCATCGTACAAAAATCGTTCACCACTCGTTGGATAGCTCTCGATTTACCTAACCATATTACGTTAACCAATGCGGAGTGCGTGGCCGACAAGCTGCGGTATGAGCGTGATTGTTTAAATGAATGCGTATGAACTTCTCCGGTTATCATCGTACACAAATCGTTCATCACTCGTTGGAATTTCTGATGATTTTCGCTTACAACCGATTCGTTGCTACGGAACTTTATCTTCGCCAGTTATCATCGTACAAAAATCGTTCACCACTCGTTGGATAGCTCTCGATTTACCTAACCATATTACGTTAACCACTGCGGAGTGCGTGGCCGACAAGCTGCGGTATGAGCGTGATTGTTTAAATGAATGCGTATGAACTTCTCCGGTTATCATCGTATACAAATCGTTCACCACTCGTTGGAAAGCTCTCGATTTACCATTACATCGCAACCATCAACGAGCACAATCAAACGTAGTTATCATTGGTCTTATAAGACGGCACTCGCCCTCCATTCGTTGGAAATCTTGACCAAAACAATTAAGTACGAAGTTCGTGGTGTGGGTGCGGGAGGGGGCGCAAAGACATAAAATGTCCCTCGTGGTTGCGTACTTGTCCGAAAGCTGTACCCACCGTTTGTGTTACATTTCACCTCATTTTCGGATTTTTCAATACCAATATGAGTACAGTCCACCTCACCAGTTGCAGTGGTTTCAACCTGAAAAGAACGACCACTGGAACTGCACCCAGATGAGAACGTTGTAAAATAGCATTCAAGGCGGTTCTTACTGTATACACATGTAGGTTTTTTTTTTAAATTATCTATGATTATTTATAGTGCCATTTAATTGTCTTGATTCACCTGTTGACACTTTTTCTAGTGTTATTATACAAATTGATCGTCATTTCAGACAGTTTATCGATGTTTTTGACTAATACAAAAAAATAATTTTGGAAGCTGAACCTTTCGTTAGAACCACAATTTTACAATATTTACATACATAGGTGTATTATTCGCAGAATAATAAACCAAAATGATGGTTATTTTGGATTTTGTTTATAGATACTTTTCAAACGTGAACAAACTTTATGCTTCATGAGTAACAACATACAATCAATTATAGAACTGTTGAGTCCACTGCATATTTATGTATAACCTCCATTCACAGGCCGGCTGCAGTACTCACTTTAGGGTATTCTTGGGAGGAGCTCGAGGGTAGGTACTGACCTTAGAAACAGTGATCTACTTACTCAGAACTCAGTCTATACTTTTAGGTTACATTACAAACCGTTGTGCAATAATTGGCAGCGTTTTTATCTTTATATTACCGTTTAGTTGTCTGAACAAAATAATGTGTAAACAAACCCGTAGTTCGTGAGGCTGATGGACACGATTTATGTCTTCTTCTTCATCCGCTCGTTTTTAGTGGTCATTTAGATGTCCGGCGCTCCCACTGGTTAGGGAATTGCGAACAAGTACAATGGGAGCCTCGGACCTTTTATTTCAGGAAACAGGTCTCAGATAGTTAGAAAAGATTGGGCGAGCACCCCAGTTGATTCATAGCTCGCTGAGTTGTTCGTTTGGGACGCGGACGCTTCCAATTCACGTTACGCGCGTGCAATTGAGACGGTTCTCACAATTACTCTCGGGCCTTGGTGTATTGTGAGGCTTTTCTCCACTCGAAATATTGCGACAGTGAAACTACTACTATCAACAAATGTGTCTACACTCCTTTGAAAAGAAAAATGCGCTGCAAATCCCTGCACAACCGTTTATTATTTCGTACAGAATACCCTTCTGTTACAGATCACAGCTCTCCGTATGGATAACCCTTCTATATAATATATGGAAGGGTTCTATGTAGATCACAGACCCTCCTTAGGGTAGTACCTAACCCCGTTCTCGTTACTAGGTACCTTCCAAATCACGAGTTAAATATTGCTAAGATAATTCCGTCGATTACAAACAGTAACTAAAATGGCAAAAAGAAACGCAAATAATGAAGTTCTGAAGGGAAGTTGTTTATGTGGAGTGAAAAATTTGCAAGCGTATCTACCAACAAACTCCAGCCCCTTCTACGTAGATGGCATAATGAACCGTTGTGTAATAATTTTACCTTTGTGTAATAATTTACCGTTGCGCAATAATTTACCACTATAATAATTTACCCATCAACAGTACTTAAGGTTCGTTCAAGTTTCACTACCTATCAACAAACTCCTCGACTTTATACTCCGTGAATATAATCAGACGTATTCCCTAGCAATGATTATATCGGACCAATTTCCGATTGTTACCGCGTCCCTAGTGATGATATCTGGGCTGAATATATACAATTTCATTCACCCTGCTGTCGAAAAAGCCTGTTGGTGTCAACTTCTGGGCCTTACTGTGAACGAGTGGCTGGACGCACAATGCTCCGGGTGGTCTTAAAAAACTCCCAAGTTCGCAAACTATTTAAAACCGTAGAAAATTGGAGATAACGTCGTCCTGGAGATTTCAAGCCTTATTTTTCACCCCTTAGGGATGATTGACATCAACGCCAAGCTTCGAGGACGAACCAGACCCCAAATGGGACCTATAAACCGAATTTCGTCAATATTGGTTCATGCCAACTGAGAAAAGGGCGAAGTACAGCGTACGGCGGACAGACAGAAAATTTTTTTTATTGCATTTCCCGGTTCTAAATACCTTGAAACGTAAACCATCAAATTTTGAGGGGGTTAGCATTTTTTTTTTTCATGCTCGATTCCAAAGGTTCATTATTGAAATAATGAACCAAAATTGAAACTTAAGCTTACCAACACAAACCTAAGAAGGTTGCGGTGTTAAAAAATAATATCACATTCATCATGTTTTGACACAGGTACTAGTAGTTCATCTACCATAAAACGAATCAGGACTCTTCATTATCACATTAGGTCGGTCTTCATACGTAGCAAACATTGCTGACTCGTACGTATGAAGTTGTATCGCAGTCTGTAGTCCTTTCCTGTGATACTTCAGCAAACAGTTCCTTTCAGTCTTTATGCATAATCTTCGTGAAATGGAAGACTGACCAATTGCAGCAACTCGGAATTCCGACAGTATTGGGCATTATGCAGCGAAGTATACCACGCCCTCTTTCCTTTACAGGTTGCACTTAGTGCAGGTCCCCGCCATGTCCTCACTCTGGGAAAATTTCGTTCAGGTGAACCAATTCTTCACGCAGCCTCAAAGCCCACTTGATGACTCAAAACGGGTTAACAACATCAACCCGGGTATCTCAACATGGGTTAATTATTCTGTTGGATGTACCTACAGAAATGCTGGGAATACATTTACTGTTTCTTTCATGTACAATAATTTTAATGGCTATTTCTTATGGTTTCCACCAATTTTGGTCCCAAAAAAACACGGATTAGGCTCCTGTCTTTGACCTTTGATAGTTCCATTTAACTGTCTTGATTCACCTGTTGATACTACTTCTAGTGTTATTATTCAGGTTTATGGCGATTCCAGACAAAATCATAGGTTTCTGACTCATAAAAAATGAATTTTGGGAGCTAAACGTTAATACCGCTATTCTTCACTCTTTGGTCAAAATCAACTTCATATTCGGTCGTCTCGCTCTACAAACCCCGAAAATCGAAGCTCATGTTCACTGAAACCTGAAAAAAGACCTCAAAAAACCCAAGTTTTACACCCGTAACATCCGTGGGTGCATTTTGATCGGGCCGCCGAGCTGCGGAGCACATCCATAGAGCCAATGTGGTCCCAAACTATGTTCGGAAGAACGACGATTTTAGACCAAATTTAAACATATATTATTGGCTGAAACTTCGTTAGAACCACAATTTTTCACTATTTGGCCATAATCATTCATATTCGGTCTCCTCGTCCTAAAAAAAACATGGAAAACGACACATCACAATCTGATGTTACTGAAACACCAAATAACCCCATTTTTACCCCCATTTTTCACCCTTAACACCCCTGGGTATATTCCGATCGGGCTCCAATTTTTCGGGACAGAACTAGGGCCCAGATGGAGCCCGTGCGCAAAACAACGAATTTTTTAGACCGAAATTAAAGTAGATATGCATGATACGGCGGACGGCGGATGACGTACGGACATTGAATTTAGGGATTCTACGCACCTTGAAACGTAAAAGGAAAAACGCTGAAAAGCCCTTGTCACATGGGTTTATTATTCTACTGTACATACCAGCAGAAATGCTGGAAATGCATTTATTAATTCTTTAATGTGAATTTATTGAAATAGCTATTGTTGATGGTTTCCACCAATTTTGGCCTCCAAAAACATGAAATAATCTCCTATTTTTGACAAATTATATTTAAACATTGATAGCGTCATTTAATTGTCTTGATTAACACGTTGAAACTACTTCTAGTGTTATTATCCAAGTTTATGGTAATTTCAGAAGATTTCCCACTCATAAAAAAACGAATTTTGGAAGCTTAACCTTCGTTACAACCCCAATTCTCACTCTTTGGTCAAAATAAACGTCATATTGGGTCTCCTCGCCCTAAAAAACATGGAAAACGATACCTCACAAGCTCATGTTCACTAAAACCTCGATAAAACCTCGAAGACCCCTATTTTCACACCCTATTTTCGCCCGTAACACCCCTCGGTGTATTTTGATCGGGCTGCCGAGCAGAACTAGGAGCAAAATTTGTTCCCAAATGGGGACCAAAACCTGATCGGAATATACCCAGGGGTGTTAAGGGTGAAAAATGGGGGTAAAATAGGTATTTTTTGTGTTTGAGTAGCATGCGCTTTTGAGGTATCGTTTTCCATGTTTATTAGGACGAGAAGACCGAATATGAAGTCGATATTTACCGAAGAGTGGAAAATTGAGGTTCTAACGAAGTTTCAGCCTTAAATTTACATTAAATTTTGGCCTAAAATCGCCGTTCTTCCGCACACAGTTTGGGTCCCCATTTGGGTCCTAGCTGTGCTCCGAAACTCGGCAGCCCGATCGGCATACACCCAGGGGTGTTATAGGAGAAAAATGTGTGTAAATGTGTGTAAAAATAGGGGTTTTCGAGTTTTTTTTTAAGGTTTTGGTGAACACGAGCTTGTGATGTATCGTTTTCCATGTTTTTTAGGGTGAGAAGACCGAATATGAAGTTGAATTTGACCAATGAGTGAAGAATTGAGGTTCTAACAAAGATTAAGCTCCCGAAATTCATTTTTATGAGTCATTTCATAATAAATAAATAAATAATAACACTAGAAGTAGTATTAGCAGGTGAATCAAGACAAGTAAATGGTACTATGAATGTTCAAGGATAATCTGTTTCAATTATTGCGCATGAAAGAAACAATAAATGAATATATGAATAAATAAACAGCCAACATTTCTGTAGGTGTGTCCAATAGAACTATCAAAGTCAAAAGCCGTTTGGAGGTGAGGTTAATGAAAACTGAGATGCTACTTTAGCAATCAAAAAATAATTAAACGAACCACTCACCGTAAAAGGAGAATCTGGAGTTGAAGGATTGATCCTGTGTGTAGTACACGAAATAATGCACTCGAAACTGACTTTAAAGAGTATGAACGATATATTTGAGAAATGGGCCACCCTGATTCACTGCGACCAAGAGGTGTGGTTTTTCAACCTGCCTCGAGGCTGAAGATTCCCCAGATTGGGAATCTGTGCCTGTCGAATCTTCAGGTGCCTGTTTCGATGATTCCAGTCCCTCACCCATGTCAAGAATCTCCGCAAGTGGCCTTGGACAACCCTTTATTCTGTCCCCATACACTATGGTTTCGATACATTTTACATCACTAGGATTTACAAGAGTTTTATGTTGCTCAGAGAAAATCACAAACCCCATTTCATTACACTCAAGCAAAAATCCCTTTTTAGCATTTGGAGCAAATTTAGTTTTATTATTAACATCCACATAGTGTACAAGGCAGCCAAAGCGTTTCAGTAACTTGAGGCTAGGTGGATAACCCTTGACAAGTTCAAAGGGACTTCGAAACAAGTTTGAGGAATGAGGCATGTTGTTATAAACAAAGATAGAATACTTGAGAGCATGTCCCCAGAATGCATAAGGCATTTTAGCAGAAAGCAGGTTCACTCGAACTTTATGTTTGATTTCTTGACATACTCTTTCAGCGCACCCATTTTGCTGAGGAGTATATGGCTGACATGGATCCCAAATAATTCCCTCGTCAGACAACAGCTCTTTCATATCAGAAGTTTGAAATTCCAGACCCCGATCCGATCTGGGCTTAAAAACATTTTTCGTTTGGGAGGTTATTGATTCTATTTCACGGAGGCACCTTCCAAGAGCCACGTGAACCTCTTTCTTATTTTTCACTAGCATGACCGCTCGCTTCGTTCGCTATCCGAGATTCGCTGTACGCAGTATCGTACTTAATTCCGACGTTGCACAACTTGGGAGCCTACTGGATATTCATGCCAAATTTGGTCGATATCCGTCGAGCCATTCAGGAGTTGACCATGGTCGACTATATTTCCGCTATGGTCAGGGAATTAAAAATGGGCCTACGTTCAACTTGGGAGGCTACCGGATATTGGTGCCAAATTTGGTCGATATCCGTTGAGCAATTCGGGATTCGACCATGGAGGGGCCCATGGATGTGCTATGGTCGACCGCGGGGGTAGTCCGAAGCGTCGATCGTAGATAGAATTTCACGTAGATTACGAATACGCGATAAAAAATAGGGGTTACCATTTCAATTAACGAAGTTGACCATGGTCGACCATAGTTCCGCTATGATGAGGGAATTAAAAATGCGACGTTGCACAACTTGGGAGCCTACTGGATATTCGTGCCAAATTTGGTCGATATCCGTCCAGCCATTCAGGAGTTGACCATGGTCGACCATAGTTCCGCTATGGTTAGGGAATTAAAAATGCGACGTTGCACAACTTGGGAGCCTACTGGATATTCGTGCCAAATTTGGTCGATATCCGTTGAGCAATTCGGGATTCGACCATGGAGGGGCCCATGGATGCGCTATGGTCGACCGCGGGGGTTGTCCGAAGAGTCGATCGTAGATAGAATTTCACGTATATTACGAATACGCGATAAAAAATAGGGGTTACCATTTCAATTAACGAAGTTGACCATGGTCGACCATAGTTCCGCTATGGTCAGGGAATTAAAAATGCGACGTTGCACAACTTGGGAGCCTACTGGATATTCGTGCCAAATTTGGTCGATATCCGTTGAGCAATTCGGGATTCGACCATGGAGGGGCCCATGGATGCGCTATGGTCGACCGCGGGGGTAGTCCGAAGGGTCGATCGTAGATAGAATTTCACGTAGATTACGAATACGCGATAAAAAATAGGGGTTACCATTTCAATTAACGAAGATGACCATGGTCGACCATAGTTCCGCTATGGTCAGGGAATTAAAAATGCGACGTTGCACAACTTGGGAGCCTACTGGATATTCGTGCCAAATTTGGTCTATATCCGTCAAGCCATTCAGGAGTTGACCATGGTCGACCATAGTTCCGCTATGGTCAGGGAATTAAAAATGCGACGTTGCACAACTTGGGAGCCTACTGGATATTCGTGCCAAATTTGGTCTATATCCGTCAAGCCATTCAGGAGTTGACCATGGTCGACCATATTTCCGCTATGGTCAGGGAATTAAAAATGCGACGTTGCACAACTTGGGAGCCTACTGGATATTCGTGCCAAATTTGGTCTATATCCGTCAAGCCATTCAGGAGTTGACCATGGTCGACCATAGTTCCGCTATGGTCAGGGAATTAAAAATGCGACGTTGCACAACTTGGGAGCCTACTGGATATTCGTGCCAAATTTGGTCGATATCCGTCGAGCCGTTAGGCCGTGGGAAGACGGACAGACAGACAGACAGACAGACAGACAGACAGACTCACTCACAGAGATTCGTTTTTATAATATATAGAGATTGAATATGCAAAGACATAACGCGAATGGTCACAGAAAAAAATCACAATATAGGAATCCCCAGTTCTAAAATTAGAAGGACTGATTGGGCCCAACAGATCAGAGTAGAGAGTAGCAAAGGACTTTTCAGCCCTGTGCCTACGTTGGGTATGAGATCTCCTGACGGTATTTGCCTGGTGACAGTCTTCACAATTAGAGATGGCATTTGTAACTTTAACATTTTTAAGTTCAGGGAGAAACTTCTTAGCTGCTTCGAGGTATTGTTAGGCATGATTCAAGCAAATATGCCACAATATGTCAGAATTTTGAAGTGAACTATAAATTTTATCTAAATTATGCTTATCGAATCTAGCAATTTTGAGGTCAAGTGAATCTGGTTTTTCCAGAGAAGCTGGCCCATGTTTCTGTGGCTTTGGTTTGACAAGGTTATGTTCATAATGCTTCTTAGCACTTCTCCCTCCCAGACTTGCAGTGGACACATCGGATTGAGGCATATATGAATCACTCCCTCCCATTAAGTCACATGTAGGGGGACTGCAAAGGTGGTCTCTCCCTCCCACGGAATCAAATTGTGAACCCGAATCTAAAGGAGCAGTAGAACTGCAAGGCTGATCCTGAGAAGCCGAGAGACTGAGACTCAACTTTAGTCTCGTAGATTCCAGGGCAGTACACTGCACCCCAGTTCGCTTAGTAGAAGGGGAAACGACTGGCAATTCAATCCACCAGAGATTGTCACGAAAATACCCAGTTTTTATCACCGTGTTTGAGGAGGGTTGAATGAATTCAACCTTGTCTTTTGAGAACACAACCTTTAGCCCAGCTTGAGTAACCTTACGAACTGAAAACAAGTTTGATGAGAGACCCGGTGTGTACAGCACATCTTTCAACGTAGATACTTGGCCATTATTTAGAAATTCGAGGTCACCTCGATAATTTACAGACAGGTCATCACTATTGGCTATTACTATTGGCACATTTAAATATACGAGTCGAAGGCAGACGTTGAAAGTTGACCAAGTGGGCTTTATTTGATGTCAAATGCTCTGTACATCCCGTATCCATAATTGCTTTGAAACATTGCTCACCTTCAGATAACTGGAAGACAGCGCCCTGGCCGTTGCGCTCACTGACATAATTGAACGTGCTGACTACCTGCTCCTCCTCGTCTCCCATGGTGACCCAGACCTGCGAGTTGTCGTCACCTTCAGAGGAACCGACAATCGCGAGGACAGAGTCTGGGTGTCCCCTAAATTCTTGAGCCACTTGATCAGCTTGACCTAGGAGCATCGTGAAAAGCTTCGGTTTTCTGATTACCGACGATGGCTTAGGTCGATTCGGAAGCGAGACTGCATTAGAATTTTTGGGGAAAGGCTTGGAATTTTTAGGACGTTTGAGGAGCTTAACTAGGTTGGTCTGGGGACTTGGACAGTCTTTAGCAATATGTTGATTTGAGATGCCACAGTTAAAGCAAGTCTTATTGGCTTTGAAACTGTTTGCCCTGGTATGACCCGTTTGGCGGCAGTAAATACAGTACCCCGCTTTTCTCTTGGAACTTTTGAATCGAGTGTAGCTTTTCCCTGGGAGCCTTGGTAAAACCAGGGATTGAGCCACCTCGTGCGACGGCACCCTTCCCACCCCTTGATCCACCTCGACCGCTAGTGGAGGCAATACGGCTCCTCAGCAAGCTGAAGCTCGAACCCCCCGAGGATGACTGCTCACCTCTGCTCCTCTAAGAGCATGTCACGAAGCTCGCCCAGAGAGAACTTGAACCCATGGAGTTCAGCCTTCTGGTATGTGACAGTCTCATCGATTGACAACTCAAAGATAGTCTTGACATACTCGGGTGTCAGCATGTCAGCATTGATGCTGATGAGTTTGTTTCTAATCTCGTCGAACCTACCGAGAAACCCAACCGCTTTTTCACTTTTCGGGTCGAAATGAATTGAATTAAATTGAGCAACGAGTCTTTTCAACTGAAATTTTGAGGAGAGTTCACAAGTATTTTGCAACTTGTCCATGATTTCTTTGGGATCACGAAGTTCCTGGACTAGGTCTTGAAAATACTGGGATAATGACTCAAAAATAAAATCTCTTCTTGCTACGCCATCTCCATACGAAGGTCGGCGATCCATTCGGCAGTTTTCTCGCGGGAAGTGGCTCCTCTGAAGATGTCGACAGACGTAATCCCGAACCATCGACGAAGGTCTTTCATCCAAGAGTTCTGCCGTCTCCCTATGGACCTCTTCCCGGCAATCTTCCCCTGGATGATGAGTCTCAGCAACTCATACTTATCACCCCGCATCACGTGGCCAAAATATCCCGTTTTCCGCTCTTTAAACGTCAGAAGCAGCTCCCTCTGTTTGCCCATTCTTGCCAAGACCTCTTCATTGGTAACCTTCTGTACCCAGGAGATTCGGAGCATACGACGATAAAAATACAACTCCAGTGCATTCATCCTCTCCTCCAAGACGGGATCAAGTGTCCAGCTCTCGCAGCCATACAGAAACACCGAGAATATGTAACACCTCAGCATCCTGACCCGCAGGCTCAAACTGATATCCGATCGGATGAAAAACTTCCTCATCTTGAGGAATGCCTGTCTGGCAAGTCCGATTCTGGAGCGCAGCTCCTTCTTAGGGTCACAGAACTGGTTGACAAGGGCCCCAAGATACCTGTAGCTTTCGACTTGCTCCACCTGAGAACCATCCACGAGTATGGTGGCCCGTTTCGGGGATTTGGCAAAAACCATCACTTTAGTCTTGGCAATATTCATGAATAAGCCCCATCGAGCACTGTAATGGGCTACCGCTTCCACCATAAGTTGCAACTCAGCTTCGCTACTGGCCAAAAGAACTGTGTCGTCTGCGTATCTCAGATTATTGATGATCTTCCCATTGACAATGACGCCCCCAGAAGCTTCCGTCAAAGCCTCCCGGAACACCGCCTCGGAATAGATATTGAAGAGTAACGGCGAGAGCACGCAACCCTGCCGGACCCCCTTCTTGATCTGGATCTGACCCGATGCCCGACCACTAATCTTGACCTCTGCAGTCTGAGCCCAATAAAGATGAGTTATGATCCGGATATCCGAGCGGTCGATCCCAGCCTCCTTCAACACAGCAACCATCTTCTCATGATTGACGCAATCAAATGCTTTGCGGTAATCGACAAAGCACGCATAGACATCATAATTCACATCGCGACACCGCTGGGTAAGAACATTGAGAGAAAATAGCGCCTCTCTCGTGCCGACGCCATTACGAAACCCAAACTGGGTATCATTGACTTGCCCATCACACTTTCTGTAGATGCGATTGTAAATTATTCGAAGGAACACTTTCAGCAGGTGGGACATCAGACTTATCATCCTATAATCATCACAAGTGGATGCTCTCGCTTTCTTGGGCAGTGGCAGGAAAGTTGATCTCAGCCAGCGTAGGGGTATTTTCCCAGCCCTGTAAATAGCATTGAACAGCGACGTGAGAAGTTCTAAACCCTTCCTTCCCTCTACCAGAACCTTGAGGACTTCCGAATGAATTCTGTCAGGGCCTACAGCTTTCCCATTCTTTTGAAGCGAAACAGCTCGCTGAACTTCCTCTTTGGTTATGTCCGGTCCCAACTCCAAGTGCTCCTCATCAGCTGCTGGCGGGTCAGCTCTGGCGTCATCAAACAGCGTTTCAACGTACTGCCTCCAATGCTGTAGTTGGAGGTGGATACCAGTAATAATCCGGTTATCTGAGTCACGCAGAATGGCTGGCTGGCGACGACGGTCCTGTTCGGTAAATTCCTTGACTTTCTTGTGCAGGTTAAACGTATCATGCTTGGCTTCCAGGTCCTCAATCTCCTCACACTTGCCTGACAGCCAGCGTTCCTGGGCGATCCTGCACTCCTTGCGCACTTCCTGATTGAGGCCCCTATATCTGGAAGGGTTCGAAGTCTTATGCTTCCTTCGCTCGCCCATTAGATTCAAAATGGCAGAAGTCATCCACTCCTGCCTCGCCATACTCCCATGGAACCCAATCTTCTCTTCTTGCACTCTGGTGACAATGGACTCCACGGCTGCACAGGCAGAATCAACAGAATCACTTGGGCCAGACACTACATCACTCAGCTCCTCCTCAAATACCTCTCCCAGCGTGACCTTGAAAGCTGGATCGCGTAACTTTGAGAGATCCATCTTCCTGACAGGCGTGGGCTTGCGCACCGGAGGGAATCTACGAAGCCTGAAGTCAAGAACCACAGGATTATGATCCGAGTTTACATCTGCACCAGGGAAGGTTTTAACTGACTTCACATACTTCCTCATGCTTTGGGCCAACAATATGAAGTCAATCTGATTGCGAACAACCCGGCCTGGAGAATCCCCTGGTGCTACCCAAGTGTACAAGCGTCGAGGATGTTGCTTGAAATGGGTGTTCGTGACAAACAAGCTGTGCTCAGCGCAAAACTGGACAAGCCTGTCCCCTCGCTGGTTCCTAACCCCAAGCCCGTACCTCCCCACCACGTCCCCCTCTACACCGCTGCCAATCTTTGCATTGAAGTCTCCTAGAACGAAGGTGATTTCTCCTCTCTTGGTTGACGCCATAACCTCGTCCAAATCGGCGTAGAATCGCTCAACTTCCTGATCCGGTTTATCTCCTGTCGGAGCGTATGCCTGGATCACATTGAGAATACGGTGGGACGTCCGCAGCCGGAGCATCATGACACGCTCGCTCAAAGGGATAAAATCCACAACCGAGCGCGCTATCTCATTTGTGATCAAAATGGCAACGCCATGCCTGTGATGAGAATCCGTCCCGCCTGAGTAGTACAGCACCCCATTGCCGTCCCTGTGCACACCAGAATCAGGCCACCGTACCTCACTCAGCCCCAAGATTTCGATGCCCAGCCTCCTCATTTCCAGCTGCACGTTAGCGAGCTTTCCCTTCATGTACAGGCTTCGCACGTTCCAAGTAGCGACTCTTAAAAGCTTGTCGTAGATTTTCAACTGCTGGTCACATAATCCACGATCTCCAATGGTAGACGGGGAGATTCTTCGCACCCTCTCCTCACTTAAGAGGTGCCCCGGACTGAGGGCCATTTGGTCTTGGTTTTCTGCCATTTGGATACATGGAAAATAGTAGAACAGTAGAAATTCCGTTTCCTTTCTGCTCCGCGGTACGAAAGCCGAAGAGAGTCCTCCCCGCCTTATCGATGCTCAGAACTACGCTGCTTCGATGTCCTTCATCCCACACCATAGCCTGATAATGCTGAAGCCGCTGCCCATCAGCATCCTATGCCGTTGGTCGTTAGTTCGACTCATCCGCCTTTTGAGAAGATTTCTCTTCCCAAGGGCAAAAAGGTGCCCAAACCTCTGATCCGCTCATCCGCCCTCCTAAGAGACCGTTGGCGGCTGACAGAGGGATATTCCATATCCCGGGAATAACTCGGTCGCCAGAGCCTCGTTAGTAAAAGCAGGGTACACCACGTGCAGGTGAGGTTGACCGTGAAGTAGGAGCTGATTTCGTAGCTGACAGAAGGGTATTGCTGTGAGTAAAGAGGATAATCGAGATCGGTTGAGAGAGTCAATACAGTCTGCGTTACAAGACTTCCTTCGGAACACATCGGTTTACCCCAGATTTTCGTACGCTGTGGCATAGACCTTGCACGCTGAGGCTATTCTGATTCCAAACGAACAGCTCAATTTTTGACTCAGCTGACCATAGAAAAATAAAATACCTGACCTTTTTCCTGGCAGTCTCTGGATCACGTACTGAGAAATCGCCAGGAGCAGGTTCAGAAGGGTCGAGCACGAAGATGCAGTCCTGGGTCTCAAGTTGACCAACCACACTTCTCCTCCAGTACTTGAACTGATCCTCTTTGTCAAGCTTCTTGTCCCGAGGACGAAGTTTGACGGCATCAACCTTGCGTATCATGTACGGCTCCTCCCGACCACGATGCTCTGAGTGACGGTCAGAGTGCCGGACAAAATAGTTGGGGTTATGCTTCCGAGGACCACTGGAAGAATCAGAATGAGAAGTGTCGCAGTCTAATTGATTCCTAACTTCCTGACCGGAAGGTTCCTCCACTTCCATGGTGGAACCTTCGTCCATAGGAACAGAATGGGATACCAGGGCAGTGGTGGCAAATAAACCGGAAGAGTTTTCCGAAGCGGTACCAGTTGGCAAAACTGGAGGAAAACGGTCCATCTAACGAGACGTCATCCCCGTCATAGTCCAAGTCAGATTGGGACATATTGATACCTGTAGAATATTTCAGTTGACAAATCCGCAATTTCCTTTCTTTACCAAATAAAACATAACCTAAATGCTATTTATTGAGACACCAGGGTGATTCAATGAATGGATAGAAACATACATGTCATGAAAAATTCATGAATAAGACTCTTGGTTCAAATACATACTAGGAATATATCCAATCTCCTGTGAAAGGATTCAAAATCGGTTGGCCAACCTGTTTCTAGAGATAAAAATAGCATGATTCAAACTAAAAAAGGTTATTTCAAAAGTTAATTGGTAAGATCAATATGTATATTATTTTCCTCCAGGATCAAACGACACTTGACTCTCCAACGAAATCAATCTCATATTTAAAACAAAATAATTCATTATTTTGAGATGTAACTTAATTTCATGGGGGTGCACTCCCCGAAGACTAGATATCCGATTTGCGTGATTTTCCGTCATAAAGAAAATGAGATCTCCGACCCCTATCCCATTCAGTTCCGATGTTACCCATAAGGTACACATCGAAACGAAACAACCTGTCCCCTCTATGTATTCACTGAGCGAGCCTCGGGTTCGAACTGAGATGTTCCCAAAACTGGGCACACCTGGTTTCTCACTCCGGCTACCTCAGAAGGGATGGAGTAGATAGGGGCGGTCGCGAATGAAATTTCCGAGACTAATTCGAGCCCTTGGCGTGATTTCGGTCTATCCGTGATCATAAATCGAAACAAATTTAGTTGCGATCTTCTCTGTGCCTCAATCTCTTGGATTGATTCAGAGGACCTTAGCTCCTGGGGTCCAGCCTGATTCACATACCCCCTTGAGTTGCGGCCTTTGAGACTGTGCTGGTGATAAGATCCCGATCACAAAGCGGGCACTCAGTCACTCGAGGTACCCTATATGTCGCCAGGCGAGGTTCTAATGTGCACTGTTGATCCGAGGTCGAAACTAATAAAAAGAAAAATTGTGCACGCCATGATCAACCTTTTCTTGACTCGGGCTAGCGATTCAATATCTATCGTGCAACTCGGCGCCTGAATTTCCTGTCGGGAGCAGGAAAGTTCAGACTTCGTCCACCACGCTGGAGACAGAGAGCTATCCGGCAACGAGCTCGAGCACGGCTCACAGAAAGCTATCGGCGTCCCGATATTTGCTCTATCACGGATACTAACCGACACAAACTCTTTCGGACCGAAAAACCCAAAAAGAATGAAGGAAGTCTACAACGACGTCGATCTACGTTGATTCGGAGCAACTCCTAGTGACCTGGTTGGGGAAATCTACATAATTTTCGATGTATTTATCGAAATTACTCGAAGAGAAACCGCGGCCATCTTCCGACGCTTGCGATCTCCTGTGTAGACTCGGACGCTACCTAGCGGGGAGGGAAAAATAGACGCCATGAGACCGATTTCACGCCAAGGCTTGATAGAAAATTCAAACGATCTAATTTCCTTCAGTTGGGCTTCTGGATGGAAATGGATATAATTTCAACGACCTGACCAAAAGCAATAAAGACGGCGTTGTCACGATATTTCTGTAGGTGTGTCCAATAGAACTATCAAAGTAAAAAGCCGTTTGGAGGTGAGGTTAATGAAAACTGAGATGCTACTTTAGCAATCAAATAATTAAACGAACCACTCACCGTAAAAGGAGAATCTGGAGTTGAAGGATTGATCCTGTGTGTAGTAAACGAAATAATGCACTCGAAACTGACTTTAAAGAGTATGAACGATATATTTGAGAACTTGCACAAATATGAGGAAATAAAATATACGGATCGTAAAAGAGGCTACAGCCTCAACGATACGGAAGCGAGTGAGAGTAGGAGAGGGGTTAACAAACCCCACCGCATTTTCTATATAACAGTAGTGCCAACTATACAGCTCATAAAACATAATATGATCCTTACATGAATATACGAATAATATAACAGTTCATAGAGACAATATTACGTTTATGTTATATATATACATGTAGATTAATTCTGAGCTATACAATATATTTTCTATTCGATTCGTTGTACACGTAGTGTAGAATAGAACAAATGCTATGGATACTTTGTGAACTCTGTTCCATAGAGGAAGTGCTCATGGAGGCATCTCATTTGAAGATCCTATTTCAACAAGAACAATAAACCCATAATGACAAGGACTTTGCAGCGTTTTTCCATTACATCGAGGATATCGAGTAACAAATTTCGATCATAAAACATGATCTCTGTTGCGTTTCCTGTGTCGAACCATCAGACACTGCCCATCCTCCTTGCTGATGCTACGTAGCGAACACGACTTAATAGTTTGCACCCCACACAGAAGAAGATGAAACGATGGTTTTTCCTAAATGGGCGCATGCACTGAAAATCGTGATCGGCTCTTCCCCTTCGTGTTGCCGACACTTTCTAAGGTTTCTTCCGTCTCTGAAGCACGAACTCCTATGGTCAGGTGCCTGTCAGAAAATGAGAGGTCGGGTCAGTTTTTATGGCGTCCTCCCTCCACCAATCCTCGTCCACCACCTGTCACCACCTTCAACTTTACGGATGGTTGAGCCCATTTTACCCCGATCGCTTCGCCCAAAACACACATCCCCTGATGACACTTGTCACTGCACGTCTCCCTGACCTTCGCCCCATAAAAAAATTCCTCAAAGGCGAGTTGAACATTTTCCCATGGATTTCCATTGAAACTGCTTTACGCAGAATGAACATCGGAGATCCTTCTCTCACCCACAATAGTTTTACCAAGTTCATTTTTTCTTCTTTTTTTTGGCCAGATTGACGCAATCTTTTCTTTTCAAAAAGCCAAAATTGCACAATATACGCTTAATCTGAAGAAAAAGTCTCTTGCAGGTATCAAGCGACCTAACGTTCTCCCACAGACTGAATGGATTCTAACCTGTCCGGTTGAAAGTAAGAAAATCACAATCCCTTACCTGCCTTTATGCCTAGTGTTATGGTTCAATCAGTTATGAGCAAGTGGATTTTCTTTTGTCCCACATTTGCATTCATGTGCAGGTACCTAAGTGCGAATTTAGAGGACCCAACATTGATTTTCATGAATTTAGTTGGAGAACACAGGGTTTAATCACGTAAAGAAAACATTCTCAAGATCTTGTCAATCCTTTAGAGATTTAAAGAAACGCTGCTAAGTCCTTGTCACATGGGTTTATTATTCTACTGGACATACCTACAGAAATGTTGCTGTTCATTTATTGTTTCTTTCATGTGCAATAATTTAAATAAGTAGCTATTTGTGATGGTTTCCACAAATTTTGGCTCCCAAAACCATAAATCACGCTCTTTTTTTTAAATAATCTTTGATCATTTATAGTGCCATTTAATTGTCTTGATTCACCTGTTGACACTTCTTCTGTTGTTATTATACAAATTTATTGTCATTTCAGACAGTTTTCCGAAGTGTTTGACTAATAATAAAATGAATTTTGGAAGCTGAACCTTCGTTAGAACCTCAATTTTCCACTCTTTGGTCAGATCGATTTCATATTCGGTATTCTCGTCCCAAAAAACATGGAAAACGATACCTCAAAAGCTCATGTTACTAAAACTCAAAAAACACAAAAAATACCTATTTTATACCCATTTTTCACTCATAACACCCTTGGATATATTCCGATCCGGCTGAAAAGTTTCGGGACACAGCTAGGGCCCAAATGGAGCATGTGTGCGAACGAACGACTTTTTTAGACCGAAAATGAAGCCTGTACACGTGATATGGCGGACGGCGGACGGACACTGCATTTTCTGAATCTACGCATCTTGAAACGTAAAATAAAAAATTTTGAGGGGTGTTATAAAGTGTTTTTGCTGAGCATATACATAGGTTTATTATTCACAGAATAATAAACCAAAATAGTAATACAGACCTACCTACTTAAGCACAAATAAATACCATGATGAATTGATTTTAAGCAACAGCTTTTGGAAAATTTTAAATTTATTTGATTAGAAAATACATTTCTTGTAAGTACTCCAGAATCAATAATGGTCCGTTACCTTTTGCGTTTCATACCTTTCCAAACAGATTTATTCAGGTAGGTAAGTATGTGTCTGTCAGATGTAGGTATATCAATTTCTGTGCTCGAGAATCTTGGTAACGTAAATAAATATCTGCACGAAAAAACTGTCGCATAAAATTAGTACTTGGGAATTTGGAGGGCGGGAAAGGTGACGGTGGGTTTATAAACGGCCTCATATTGAATTCATGAGTTTTATCAAAATCCCAACGGCACTCTCTCTCCGTACGGGATATCCTTCTAGCTCTTATAATCCCAGTTTGATCCATTGGTGTTTGCTGGAATTTTGAAGTACCTAGTATGCTGGTTGGTGCACATAGAAGTAGGCTCCGTATGCATTTCATTGCGATCACTGAGCCCCACATAGGCTTGCATGAGCCTCTCTGCATGCGCAAATGAATAACGCTGCAAAGACCTTGTCACATAGGTTTATTATTCTACTGGACATACCTACAGAAATTTTGGCTGTTCACTTATTGTTCCTTTCATGTGAAATAATTTAAATAGAAATTTTTGATTGTTTCCACCAATTTTGGCTCCTAAAACACGAATTAGGTACGCTCCTTTTTTTTTTTTTTTTCAAATGATCTTCGATCAACTGTAGTCCGTGCCATTTAATCATCTTGATCCACGTGCTGATACTTTTTCTAGTGTTACTATACAAATTAGTGGTGATTTCAGACGATTTCCCAGATTTTTGACTGATAAAAAAGTCAATTTTGATCAAAGATAAATTGAAGAAAAAGGAGCTTACCTAATTCGTGTTTTAGGGGCCAAGAATGGTGGAAACCATCAGAAATAGCTATTTCAATTATTTCACATGAAATAAACAATAAATGAACACTCAACATTTCTGTAGGTGTGTCCAGTAGAATAATAAACACATGTGACAAGGACTTTGCAGCGTTTTTCGAATCCACGCACCTTGAAACGGGAAAGAAAAAATTTTGAGGGGTGTTATAAAAATTGTTTGCTGAGCGAATACATAGGTGTATTATTCACGGAATAATAAACCAAAATCCTTTAAAACCCACGACTTTGATCCTATCCAACCAATCGCAGTGTGGTTATGTTAATGCGCCTGTGTGTGGTCTCCCATGTCCCTTACCTGTTCTTATACGCCAAATCTAGTTTTAGGTAGGTACACCTACCCGAAGCTATGCTCCAAATCCTAACCGATTTCGACCAGAAATTCAACGTGATTTTTTGTTTTAAATTTATTTTTTACTAACGCAGACCATGATAGAGTAGGGGCAAAATAAGTTGGTCCAAATTATGAACGAGCGGAAAATAAGACCTTCTACACGTCATTAATTTAGGTCAACTTATTCTTTGCCAAATCGACGCATTCTTAGCCAAACTATACCGATTTACGTCTTTCACATGTGCTGTAGTACTTCCATTCTTTCGGGAATCGCCCACATTTCACTTCTCATCCAATACAAATCACAGGCGATCGTTTGCATAATCCCGGCCGTGTGGAGGGCCGAGGATCGCATCGAAAGCAGTTTGATGGCAGGGCGTGTTTCTAATGTGATATTGTACGGTGCCCACTGTCCCATTGTCTCTAGCGGCCAATACCCTCCTCTCGGAGTCCGACGCTCAGAGATAATCATCTCAAGACATTAATCAAACAATGGCGGCCATCCACGTGCCCAACCTAACTAGAACAGCGGTTGGGAACAATATAATTGAGGCTGTCGTTGACTATTATCGGAGAGATATGTAAAGGTGTGTACCGACCACGATTCTGCATGGTCCATCGGCCAGGGATCGACAGAAAGAAAACTCTCTTTTGATGAATGCTTGGGGACGATGTCTGGGTTCCTTCCAGTCTCCGTTGCAACGAAAGTTGGTTGTTTCCTGGGACAACATCTTCTTGAGCTGGACCGTAGTTCTCAGGCGGGTGAGAGCAGCCTAACTATTAAATACGTCATGGGGTTGCAAGGATTGTCGAAAAGTTCATGCCTGGAAATGCTTCAACCCATACAGCCACAGAAAACGATTAGCGATGACGGCGTTCTATCAGAACGTTCAATACAAAGCTGTCCACACTTCGCTCACTGGCTCCTACTTTCAGTAACGATTTGTTGTTGTTTACTGAGACATGGCTCCATGGTGACTCGAACTCAGGCGAACATAGCTTACCGAATTATACAGTAGGTACATCGTAACGATAGATCCACAGCTAACTCTGCACATACGACTGGTGGTGGAGTCATGATTGCTGTCCTTTCTAAACTAAGATAATTCGTTTGGGTACCTGTATATATGGTAATATTGAACATATCTTTGTAATCCTGCCGCACTGTAAGTACCAGATTATTGCTCTAGTGTTTACTTAGAGCATTTTCGGGCTGAGCTCGAGAGGGTTACTCAGGCCTACCCCGATTTTTACTCCTTGTTGGCGACTTCAATCTACCGAGGGTTAAATGGGATGAGCCCAAGGGTCATCTTTGGGGCTGTACTAGTTTGTCTCTTAAATGTGAAATATTGCGAATGGCACTGGACTTGTATGACCTGAAGCAGTACAAAGTCACCATAACTCAGCTGGAAAAACGGTTGATATTTGTCTAACGAATATTCCGGAACTAGTCCTGAGACCGTATAGATAAGCCGTGTCACGCATAGCTACTTTGTTTTCGGTCTAAAAAAATCGTTCTTTCGCACGCAGTCTCCATTTGGGCCCCAGTACTGTCCCAAAACTTTGCACCCCGATCGGAACATACCCAAGGGTGTTTTGGGTGAAAAATTGGTATAAAAATAGGGTTTTTTGAGTAACAAGAGCTTTAGAGGTATCGTTTTCCATGTATTTTAGGACGAGGAGACCGAATATGAAGTCAATTTTGACCAACGAGCGAAGAATTGATCTTCTAACAAAGTTTCAGCCTTTAATTTCCCTTAAAGTTTGGTCCAAAATTGTCGTTGCACATAGGCTACATTTTGGACCTAGTTGTGCTACGAAGCTCGGCAGCCCGTACGTTGTGAGGTATTGTTTTCCATGTTTGTTTTAAATGGATCGGACTTGAGAATTTTTGAGGCCACCAGGAGCCATTGTCAGCCGTTCGTTTGCACCGAAAAGCTTCGTCAACATGATCGTGAAGAAACGGTATTCATCCAGCCCAGATATCATTGCTAGGGAACACCTGATTGTAATCTCGCATGGCTGAATGAAATCGAGTTGGTTGACAATGGTATTGGTTGGTTGAAAATGATATTATATCATTTTGAGTCTGATGTTTATTTTGGACTCTGTTGATAGGTACTTTCGTAACTTGAGCAAACGTTATGCTTCATTAATAACAACAAATAATTAATGATTGCATTATTGAATCCTGCGCATTTTTATGAAACTGTAATTCCCCAGCAGGCTCCAGTATTGGATTTTGGAATTCCCTGGGGGAGCAAGAGGGTAGGTATTGACTACACATGAAACAGTGATCTCCACAGATGGGTAAATAATGAACCGTTGTGTAATAATTTGCCGCGTTTTTCGGTCATGATTGCCGAACGTATGAAGCTTCTTTATTAGACTCGAGCGACATTTGCGGGTGGGTATGTCTATACCGCACTTTATTGTATTTTGACTTGAAATTTAGAGGGTAGACTCTTGTTGGGCCTGCCGAGTTCGCTGTATAGTTTTTGGTGTCTCGACGACGTCAGGAAGAGGCGCCATGGCGCCGAGAGTGACGCCTCAAGAGCTATACCGCAGGTAGTAATGAGTCATGAGTCCCACAGCATACAATTTTCGGGGTATACCTCCTACTCATAGGACTGTACAGGTTTTCATAATAGACGGCGCCAGTTGGTGCCGGTAATGGCGCCAAGAAATCCAAAAACAGCTAATTTGGGGTAGGTACGCGTAGGTGAGGCTTATATTATTAAACTAGTGGTTTCGCTGAGCAGTAGGGTCACCAGCGAACCCACTGGTTTAATAATCGCAATAGCATTCAGTTATCATAAAGTTAGTACGAGAAATGTCCGCGATTGCACGATGAAAAACGCTGCAAATTATTACACAACGGTTAGTTATTTACCTGTATTATAGATGCACCTTCTCTGCGTAGACCACTGTTTTCTGTGGCCAGTACCCTCGAGCTCCCCCAGGAAAGTCCTAAATCGAGTATGGAGCCCGCCCGGGAATTAAAGTTTCATACAAACGCGCAGGATTCAATAATTCAATAATTCACCATTCATAATTTTTTGTAGTTATTCATGAAGCATAAGGTAAATAATAAACCATTATGTAATAATCTACCTGTATAGATGCCCCTTCTGCGTAGATAGTAATTACACAATAATAAACCTTTATGTAATAATTTACAAATAATAACCGTCGTGCAATAATTTATATATATATATATATATGCCCTAAATCGAGTCTTGAGCCATCTCGGGAATTACATGTACCTAATAATATTGTTGTTATTCGTGAACCAACGTTTATTCAAGTTACGAAAGTACATACCAACAAAATCCGAAACAGCCATCATTTTTCAACTGAAATAATATCATAGAACAACCAACTCGATTTCATACAGCCATCCGCGATTATAATCAGGTGCTCCCTAGCAATGATTATCTCGGGTCAATTCCCGACTTTTGCCGCGTCCCTAGCAATGATATCTGGGCTGGATGTATACAATTTCATTCACCCTCCTGTTGAAGAAGCCTGTAGGTGCAAAATTCTGGGCCTTACTGTGAACTAACGGTTGGAAGTATAATGCTCCGGGTGGTCTCAAAGAGCGTAAAAAAATTCCAGATAACGGCGTCCTGGAGATTTCAACCCCTATTTTTCACCCCTTAGGGATGACTGGCATTAACGCCGAGCTTCGAGGACCAACTAGACCGCAAATAGGACCTAAAAACCGAATTTCGTCAATTTTGGTTCATTTAACTAAGAAACGGACAGAAATTTTTTTAATGCATTTCCGGATTCTATATTCCTTGAAACGGAAACCATCAAATTTTGAGGGGGGGGGGGGGGGGGGGGTTAAAATTTGCTTTTCATACTCGATTCCAAAAGTTCATTACCTATTGAAAATAATAAACCAAAAGTTTTTGCTATCGTCGGTTGTGATGTAGGAAATTCGTAACTGTAATATAGGTACCAATTGTAACTACACCTACAAGTTAGTAATATCCTGTCAGGCCTCGTAGGGTTGGACACCTTGTTAGAACCGTCCTGTAGACTTGTACGTGGATGGCGTAGATTAGGTAGGTGCATTGACCTCAAGCCACGACCTGTTCATAGCCGGTAGAAGAAGAAGAGCGTCCACGCGTATCACAAAATGTCCCACAATAGCGAGAAAAAAGCGTACTCGGTACAAAGGAGAATCTTCGTATTATTGAAGTACACGCGGTCCTCGAGGCGTGGGAGGGTCTAAGGTCACAATGCGTGATGGCCAGTCGCATTCAAATCCCACCTTTGTCCGGCTTCATCATTTGACTTGCATATCAATGTTCGTCCCTTTCTAAACGAGAGGGCATCTCCTCCTCTATTTTCCACCGAAGAAACGCCCAGCGGTTAAGTACGAAGGGACCGCTGACGCTGGAGAAACCTACCTATTCACTAAAATAGATAGTGGAAAGAGATTATCTATTTTGAAAATATCCCGCGGGAGATAGTCTCCCCTGGGAGACAGTCTCTTCCACTGTCTCCTAGGTTTGTCTATTTTTCTGAATAGCTCCAGAGAAATTGAGAAAGAGATATGGATCCTAATACACGAAAATGCCATAGTATCCATGAAGTGCGAGATGTTTGTGCCCCCGGGAGTTCAATTCCTTAATAATGAACGCATTTCTTAGTAATAACTATTCAATGGGTACCTACCTACCTCAATCCATACTTGGACGTTTTTACTCACGAATCGGATAAAAGTTTAAATGAAACTGAAAAAAGTATCAATTATAACCAGATAAAGTAGAATTAGGGGGCTTAATGCTTGTATTATATCTACACCTAATGAACGGCCACTCTTAGGTAGGTAGGTACCTACCTCAACCCGTACTTGGACGTTTTTACTCATGAATCAATAATTATGTATGGTATATTTTTAATTAAAATTGAAATGAAAAATTTAATCTTTATGAAATGAAAAACTTTATGATGCAAAACTTTATGAAATGAAAAAAATACACGATCAAAATTACCAATGTGGTTGCGGATGAACGAGGATATTACACGATCACTGTGAAACAAACGAGAAATAGACTCTCTCTTCCGAGGAAAGACACCTAATTAGCTGTCTCTCTGAAAGAGACCGAGAATGCCAAGATGGCCGCCAACTCTCTCTTTTAAAAGTTACTGAATAACCCTGTCATGGATACTATAAAAATCTATTTTGCCAAAAGAGAGAGTCGGACCTGAAAGAGATGTGTCTCTTTGGCTAGTGAATAGGCCCCCAGGAAACGGAGGTCTGGAAAATGATCTCAACAACTGATCTCTGGTCTAATGCCAGGTTTAGGCCCGATTTCACCAAAAACTCACTAATCATGATTAAGCTAATCAAGATTTGAGTTAACCGAACCTTGTAATCGTGATTAACGACGTTTGGATTCCACCA
This sequence comes from Leptopterna dolabrata, assembly GCA_954871275.1. Lineage (NCBI taxonomy): Eukaryota > Metazoa > Arthropoda > Insecta > Hemiptera > Miridae > Leptopterna > Leptopterna dolabrata. The sequence goes on along the minus strand of OX940981.1, from coordinate 1,485,996 downwards.
TGCAAATCATGGTTCCCACTAATCTTGGTTACGCTAACCACAATTTACTTCATTAAACACGGTTAACGCCCCCATGGATGCTATATATGTTCCTTATCAACAAGGCAGTGGTTTAATGAGGTTATAACAAAACCAGGCTATTTAGTGCTGTCAAGACTCAATTGCCTGTCATTGTAGTGTTTGTTTTCTATGCCATTTCTATTATCATGAGTGATAACAATAATAATGAACCCAGAAAAAAAGGAAGGGGGATCCAGCTTCCGAGATGTGGAATGAAAATTATCTTGTAGAGCTCCTAAAAAAATACTACAATGTTGAGTGCAAGAAAACTGTGAATATGCGACGAATTCAACTCTCTACTCAAAATTACTTTTCTAACTTTTACTTGAGAACTTTATTACCATAGGTATAGTTATATTTCACAACCTACATACCCATTAGGACCTACATAGCAATTCCTGTTTTTTGATTATTTACTATCAATTCATCGTCACACAGTGTTTTTGACTTTAAAATTTATGATGTAGGTATGTACCTACTAAAATGAACTTGCCAAAGCTTGGGTGACTGAGAAATGAAGTCAATTAAAAAGGTTATAATTTATTAGAACAATACAACGTGAAAACTCAAATTCGCCTTTCATTATTCATCCTCTCCATTTCCATGTGGTTGTCTTGGCAATCTGAAAAGAAATAGTCATAAAGGTAAATATATCAATTACTCAGCACCTACAAAAATGCATTTTGGTTTTCATTATATAAATAGGTACGTTCCAGTATTGCCGAATTGATACATAAATACTACAAATTCCTGTGCCGTTATAATATTATATTCCAAAATGTTTTGGGCGTAATGATTAAATATAAAAAAGATTTGCAAAGAATAACCTCGTAATGAAAATCATTACTTCCTATCCCTCTAGATACTGTTGCACCTAATTCAAAATGTTACTTACAGATTACTGTTATTCATTATGATTATTATGAAAAAACAATTGCATATAGAAGTCCAGTCTAGTATAATTGCGCACCTAAATATTTCAAAGTTTTCATATCATGCACCTAGGTGCACACTAACTTGTAATAGGTACATAGTTACACATGCGAAAATAATATACAGTTACATGTACATTATTTTCTATTAATGTATTACATGTAACTTACCTGTCAGTCAGGTATTCTAGACGGCCTTCTATTTGTTCCAGTACGCTGAGAACAGTTGTTTTGGTAGTCGGTACCGCATTGAAAAGTCGATGAAATCTTCACTCCTTTCCCTTATCTATTTAGGAGGGTCGACATATCCATCTTCATCTTGGAATGATAATTCGAAAGCACGCAATAATGCGCGAGACAACGTAGGTATACAATATCGAAATCACTAGGTATCAGAAAGCACTGGGTATTTGACGTAGTTTCGTTGCATGATTAACCAAAATGGTTGCCTAATCGTGGTTAAGAACGCTAATCGACCAAAATCGGCCGATTAGTTCTTAATCATGGTTAATGCTTAATCGAGTGTGGTGGAATCGAACAGTTCTGTTAACCATGATTAAGCAAAGTAAATCGTGATTAGGATCGTCTAACCGTGATTAAAATGTTGGTGAAATCGGCCATTACACGCTACGATAAGGGCCGGTTTCACCAACGCGGATTATCCAGAGTTCAGTCTCGGCTGAGGTTTAAGCCATCGATTCTGAGAAAAGACAGTTTCAAGAACGCCTAATCTCGGAATAACTCGCGCCAACGGCGCATTAACGCCTCGTTTCAGGTGGTTTAAACCTCTGATCTATGGTTGATCTCCGATTCTCCGCCAGGCCATCGCCATTTTGAAATCTATTTTATCAGTTTTTCATACATTATCAACTTGCATCAACATCTAGTGCGATGAATCGTTTCATTGAAGTGTTTGAGTCATCCTTGGATGAAGATTTCAATGAACTTCTGGAAGTGGCCGTGCCTAGACGGCGATAATTCGCGAAAGGGTCGAGCATTTCCACAAGCGGGATGACGGTGATTTTTCCGCGAGGTTCCGCCTTCCCAAGGAAGGGATGAGCTTCGTGCTCGATGCAAGAGAAAGCCTAGTTTTCGAAACAGAATGGTGAGTCCAACCAAAAATGTGTAATAAATAATATATAATTTTACACCAAACCAGGTAGGCAACATCGTCGGACCCATCATTATTTATTTCTTCGAATAGGTAAACAAACCGTCATAGTACGTGGTAGGTACTTGCAGACTGCGCTAATAAGTACATCTATAACTTCTTCTGCATACAGCGAATTCTGGTAAAAAACACTGCAAATCCCTGCACAACGGTTTATTATTTTGTGCAGAATACCCTTCATTTACAGATACTCCGTACTCGTTACTAGGTACCTACCTAAATCACGAGTTAAATGTTGCTAAAATAATTCTTTCGATGACAAACAGTAACTAAAATGGCGAAAAGAAACGCAAATAATGCATTTTTGAAGGAAAATTGTTGATGTGGAGTGAAATAGATGCCCCTTCTGCGTAGATCACTGTTTTCTGTGGTCAATACCTACCATCGTGGTCAAGTACAATGAACCGTTGGGAAATAATTTGCCCATCAATAATACTTCAACGGTTGTTCATGTTGCAAAAGTACCGATCAACAAAATCCAGCCCCTTCTTGGTTGATGAACCGTTGTGTAATAATTTACCGTTGTGAAATAATTTACCGTTATGTAGGTTATAATTTACCGTTGTGTAATAATTTGCCGTTGTGTAATAATTTACCATTGTGTAATAATTTACCCATCAACAATAGCTCAACGTTTGTTCAAGTTTCACAAGTACCTACCAACAAAATCCAATAGTCCATCGCACTTATCAAATGAAATAATATCGCAGAACAAACAACTCGACTTCATACAGCCATCCTTGATTATAATCAGGTGCTCCCTAGCACCTGATTATCCGGGCCGGATTTATACCGTTTGATTTACGATCGTGTTGACGAAGCTTTTTGGTGCTCACGAACGGCTGGACGTACAATGCTCCGGGTGGTCTCAAAAAATTGTTTAACTCAAGACAAATTTAATAACGTTAAAAAAAACCATACCCTTCTGTTGGAAGTTTTCGAGCTATGGCGTTCTGAAAATGTCAACCCATATTTTGAACCCCTTTGAGATGACTGACAGTAACGTCGAGCTTCGAGGACCAACTAGACCCCGAACGGAACGTATAACCCGAATTTCATGAATTTTTATTCATGGTAACTAAGAAAAGTGGCCCATTCGGCTTACGGCGGACAGGCAGAAATTTTTTTTATTGCAGTTTTGGATTCTACATACTTTGAAACGTAAACCATCAAATTTTGAGGGGGGGGTTATTATTTTTTTTCTTACTCGATTCCAATGGTTCATAATTGAAAATAATAAACCAAAAGTAGATACCTTTTGTGATGAATTTAGAATTTTCATCACGGCGGTGTGGAAATAAGGTGAGTGAGTGAATTTAGGTAAGGAGGGAAAAGTCGCAGGCGGCTGTAGTCAACCGAACATCTACGACTTTAGGAGGAGAGAGAGGTGGGTGAGGGAATTTCACCTAGGCGGCTGTAGTCAACCGTTCATCTAGGTGAAGGAGAGGAAAGGAGAGGTCCCTTGTCTAGGCGGCTGTATTCAACCGATCATCTAGACAAGGAGGAAGAGGAGAGGAGGTGAAATTCCCAGGCGGCTGTAGTCAACCGATCATCTGGGAGGTAAGGTAAGAGAGAGAAGAGAGAGCTGGTTAGAGGAAGTGTCGAATGAAGCTTGAGCGCCAGGATCCGGGGTTTTATAGTACTTGGGGGCCTCTCCCTCCAGCTCCTTGCAGGGAGCTGGTAGTGGGGCCCCAGGTTGAGTAACCCTGGGTTCTGTCGCCTGTCCCCACTCATATCTTTATTTACGGAGCTTTAGTTTGGCGTTTGAATGTTGGTGAGAACTTAATAATATAGGAGTGTTCCCGGGAGGGACTCACGACAGAGGTCCCCCCAGTTTGAACCAAGATTTGTGGAGCTGAAGGCGCAAGGTGACAGGAGCTGAGGGCTACGGCAAACAAAAGGTGGAGCTGAAGGCGCAAGGTGACAGGAGCTGAGGGCTACGGCAAACAAAGGTGGTGCTGAAGGCGCAAGGTGACAGGGGCTGAAGGCCGATGCAAACAGGCGGTTGGGCTGAAGGCCAGTCTTAAAAGCTAGGAGGCTTAAGCGTATGTAAGTAGATGGGAAGGGTAGCATATATAAGGTAAGTACATGGGAAGGAAAACATAGAGTAAGTAGATGGTAAGTAGAGTATAAGATAGAGTACGTACATAAGGCAGATTAAGTAGAGTATAAGACATGGTAAGTAGAGTATAAGATAGAGTAAGTACATAAGGCATAACGATTGGGTGATGATGAGTCGACAGATATAAACATTTCGCATTTATAAATGTGATCAATGTGTGTTTTCGTATTTACAATGATGAGGATGGAGTATGTACAGAGGATGAATGAGTATTTACAGTTGATGGATGAGTATTTACAGATGATGGATGAGTATGTACAAAAGATGAAGGAGTATTTACAGAAGATACAGAGGTATGTACAAAAGTTGAGGGGTGTGCAAAAATTTGGTCAACACGTGGGAGGCGGTCGCGAGAATCCGCCGTTTCCTGGGTGTGGTTAGTGTGTGGCGAGTGGTTGTGTGTGTGTGTGTGTGAGTGTAGTGTGTTGGGGGCAGTCGCCGGCGGTCGACGTGGTGAGGCGGCCACGGGGGGGCCTCGAGTTTCGGTACAGTGCGAGTGGGTTGATGAGACACCAGCACTGTCCCGGAATCTCAAGGCCCCGCCGTGATTGCTCATAGCGGGGCGGGGGATTTGGCCGCCGGGACGAGGGGGGTGTGGGGACGCTCCCTCCGTCCGTTCCGCCGCCCGGGCCGTTTCGTCCCGGCGGGAACTATTGGGGATATCCCCGACGATGGAGGGGAGGGAGGGGGGTCGAAGATGGAAAATTGGGGGGGAATTAAAACGGGGGGCTTTGAAATTGTAGGTTGAGCGGGGGGTGGTGGGTTTTTGGATGGTATGGGGGGGTTTGGAATTTGAATGGGTGGTATTGAAATTTGAACGGGGGGGATTGAAATTTGAACGGGGGGTGGGGGAGGCATGAGTTCCGCAAGGCGGAACTCGTGAAGGATGGAATCCATCAGGGGGTCGGTTGGGGTGTAGGGAGGGTGTACCCCCGTGGCTTGTGCTACGCGAAATTCGCGTAGAATTCGCCACTGGGGGTACTTCCACCGTCGGGGCCGGGGAGGTAACCCGGAGATCCGTGGCGGAGAAAAATAAAGCGGTGTGGTAGGCCCGGGCGAAGGGGGTAGGGGGGAAAGGGGGTCCGGGACAAAAACGTCCCGGAGAATCGCCGCCATTTCCGGATCCGAGTCGAAATCCGGAAACGACGGAGGTGACGGGTGTTGCGGGAAGAGGTGATGTTGCATCGTGAACGGACGGTGGGAGACTGATACTGTTAGGTGTTGGGGTTAGCACAGGTGCGGGTTTGCACCTGGCTAACGGGACTGTACCTATGTGGTTTGCCGTCAATTAACAGGGTCGCGGTGGTATGTGTTGTGCGGATGACTTGAAAGGGCCCGGCGTAAAGTGGTTGGAAAGTTTTATGGATGCCGGGCTCTTTCAGGTACATGTGTGTTGTGGTGAAAAATCGTTTGGGATAAGTGGTGTCGTTTGTCGGTGTTGTTGAGTGTAGTGGTTCCCTGTTAATTGACGGTGTGTGGTGTGGAGTGAAAATGTCGGCCGGTAAACGTAGTGGGTCTTTAAAGGCGTTCTGTGCGGGGCTAGTTTGGTCTGAAGGACGGGCGGATGTTCGAAGGCTGAGTAAAATGTAGGGGAGAGATTTTGTCCAGGAAGGGGAATTTGCTGATGTAGAAATGGCCTGCTTCAGGACCGAGTGCCACCGCTCTATTTTCCCGTTGGATTGGGGATGGTAAGGGGTAGTGTGGATTTTTTGGATCCCGAGGGAGCGTAACAATTCGGAGAAGTGGGCCGATTCAAACTGCCTCCCTTGGTCGACCGTGACTGTCCGCGGACAACCGTAACGGCTAACCCATTGAGAGAGGAAAGCCGTTGCGACGGCGTCCGCGGTGATGGTGGAGAGGGGGATGCACTCCACCCAGTTGGTGGCACGATCGATCATCGTGAGGCAGTATTTCTTCCCCTCGGACGGGGGAAGGGGGCCCACTAGATCCAAATGTACATGCTCCCACGGGAGGGAGTCGGGGATTGGTTGAGGAGGGACATGCGGGTGGGCCGAGACTTTGAAACGCTGGCACTTCTGGCACCCCAGAACCCAGTTACGAATATCTGTATTCATATGGGGCCAGAAGTACCGCGTCTTGATGAGGTCCCGGCTCGCCCGAATGCCAGGATGGTGAAGGGAATGGTAGTGGAGGAACAACTGCCTCCTCAACCCCGGTGGGACGTAAGGGCGCGGTGAATCGGCCGTTACGTCGCACCAGAGGTCGAGGGGAGGCAGCTGTTCCAACTTGGATGCGGAAATAAGGTTGGAGAGGGCGGGGTCAGAGGTTGGATCTTGTTTTGACTTGATGGATTGAGGGGAAGGGAATGGCAGCAACTCCGCCACCGGCGCGGGGGTAGGGGTGGGTCGGGAGAGCGCGTCCGCCACGCAGTTGTCGGCCCCCGGCAAATATCGGATATCGGACGTGAACTGTCCGATAAACTCGAGCTGCCGGAGGCGACGCGGGGAGGCGGACTTGCGATTTTGAAGGAGGGCGTGGGTCAGGGGTTTGTGATCTGTAACGACAGAGAACTGCCTGCCCTCCACGAAGTCACGAAAGTGCTTTATGGCTTCGTGGATGGCGAGGAGTTCTCTGTCGAAGGTAGAGTAATTTTTTTGGGTGGGGGATAAAGTTTTCGAAAAGAAGCCAATGGGTTGGGGGGTGGCGCCGGTGTGCTGTTGGAGCACTGCCCCGATGGCCCAATCGGACGCATCGGTAGTGATGGAAAGGGGAGCGTGAGGGTCGGGGTGGGCTAATAGAGCGGCGTCTACTAGGTCCTGTTTGCAAATTTTGAAGGAGGCGGAAAGTTGGGGGGTCCAGGTGATGGGGCGGTTATCATTTTTTTTGGAGGGTTGGGGGATGGCGTGTATGAGTGGTTGTTGATGTTGAGCGGCGTGTTTTATGTGTCTACGGTAAAAATTGAGCATACCCAGGAAGCGGCGGAGCTCGGTGACCGTGCGGGGTTGCGGGAAGTCAATAATTGCGTGGACCTTGTCCGGGAGGGGTGTGATGCCGTCCGAGGATACTTGGTGGCCGAGGCAGCGGACGGAGGGTTGGCCGAGGACACATTTGTCTGTGTTGACGAGGAGGCCTTCGGTGGAAAAGATGTCTAGGACTTGCTGTAGGTGGGCGAGGTGTTCTTCCTGTGTCTTGGAGGCGATCAGGATATCGTCGAGGAAGCAAAATACGAACGGTAGGCCTCGCAAGATACTGTCCATATACCGCTGCCAAGTTTGCGCCGCGTTCCTTAACCCGAAGCCCATCTTCACATATTCAAATAAACCGAACGGGGTAATTATGGCGGTTTTCGGGACGTCGGGGGGGTGGATGTTGATGTGATGGAACGCTCGCGAAATATCAAGGGTGGAAAAGATAGTGGCGCCATGGAGATGTGACGAAAAGTCACGCAGGTGGGGGACATTATAGAGGTCCGGTGTGGTTTTAGAGTTAAGCCGCCGGTAGTCCCCGCAGGGGCGGATATCCCCATTGGGCTTCTGCACGATGTGGAGCGGAGAAGCCCAAGGGGATTTTGAGGGGCGGACGATACCGTCGGCAATGAGTTTGTCGAAGTGTTGGCGGGTTTTTGACAACTGAAGGGGATGTAGGCGGCGGGCTTTTGCGGTGATGGGTGGTCCTGTGGTCTCTATGTGGTGCTGGACAGTGGAGATGTGTGCAGAGGGGCGGCGCTGGGGACGGTAGTTGAGGAGGAGGCGGTCAAACTGTGTTGGGGGGTGGTTGATGGCGTGTATGAATCCGGGTATGGGTGTTTTGGTGGCGGGGTCAATCAGGCGCGCGTTCCGGACGTCGACCTGGAGACCGAAATAGGCAAGAAAATCGGCCCCCAGGATCGCCTTCTCCACGTCCGCCACGGTAAATTCCCACTCGTACGCGAGCCCGCTCATATAAACTGAGGAGCGGTACGTCCCGTACGAGGGGATGGTGGTACCGTTGGCGGCGTAGAGAAGCTGCCGGTAGCAGCGCGCCTGACGACGGAGGATGTTGTTGGGAAATATCGACAGCGCCGCCCCCGTGTCCACCAGGAAAGGAACATTAGTTTTCCTGCAGCGCAGGAAAAGTCGTTGGTGGGTCGGGAGGGCGTTGGGTTTGATTGCGGAGGTAGGGACGTGTGTCGGCGTTGGCTGGTCCGCCGCGAAGGAGACGCGGGGCGGATTCTTGCCGTTCCGGAGGGGGGGAACGGTGGGGTCTGCAGGGGGTTTGGCCAGTTTGGTAGGAGGTGGCTTCGCTTCGTTCCGGGGAGGGGGAACGGTAGCGGCCGGTTGAGTGGTGGGCGGAGGGGGTTGCGCCCTGGAGGCGGGCGGGGAGGTCCCGTTCCGGGGTGGGGGAACGGTAGTTGGCGGGGAGAGGGTTTTGGCGGCGCCGTGAGGTGCGGCCGGCAGGTGGGTTGCCCTGGTGGCGGGCGTGGAGGTGCCGTTCCGAGGTGGGGGAACGGTAGCGGCGGCGTGAGTGGCGGCCGGAAGGTTGGTCGCCCTGGTGGCGGGCGGGGAGGGTCCGTTTCGGTGGTGGTGGGGTGAGGGTTTCGGCGGCGCTGTAGGCGCGGCCGGGAGGTTGGCAGCCGTGGCGGCGGCGTAGGAGGGGTAGCGCGGCTTGGTGGTGGTGGCTGTGTGAATGCGGGCGGGGGGGGGGGTATGTCCATGTTCCCCCCCGTGTTGGCGAGGAGGGGGGCCCGCCGGATTTACCGGCGGGCGTCTGCGTTTCCCTGCTTAGGGGCGAAGGAGCAGGGGGGTTGGCACTTGCGGGCCTCCCCACCGAAGTTTACATGATAGAAACAACGGTGGGGGGGGTCCGCAGGGAGGTAGTCGGTCTTGGTGGGGCGTCTCGTAGTGGAGGGGGGTGCGGTCGTTGGGGACTTTCCCCTACGTAGCTCACGGGTAGGTGAGGTGCGTCGCTCCGGCGAGCGCTGGCGTCGGCGGTCGGCGGAGGGGTAGTGCCGGCGATCCCTGGAAGTGGGTCTGCGTCCGTTGAGGGAGGGGGTCCGGTTGCGATCCCGGGAGGCGGTGCGGTCGCGCAGAGGTGGTGGATGATGGGGTGCGTGTACTTCGCCGACGCTGGCGGCTGCGGCCAAGTCGTGGACGGTGTCCGCGAGTCGCAGAAGGGGCTCATCGGGACCGTCTAGGTGGCTGGCGAGGGCCATCTGGATGGGGTGGGGTAGAGCGCGCAACCAGAAAGTACGTGCGACGTCGGCCGTCATAATGTCGTGCAGCTGGTGCCGCAGCCGTCGGTAGAGGTGGGACGGCTTCTGGTCGCCGAGGTGTTGAGGTTGGGAGAGGGCGGCGACTCGGGCGATTTTCGACGGCTGGTAGGTGTTGATGAGGCGGCTGCGGAGGTCGTCGTACGCAGCGGCGGCGTCGGGGGAGATGTCGGAAGTCTGCAGTAGGATCTCGTAGGGCAGTAACGAAATGATCCGGGAGTATCTAGTTTTCTGGCTGCGGATGTTGGCGGCCGAAAACGCTGCGTCCACTTGAAAAAACCAAAGGGCCGGGTCGTGTGTGTAGAAGGGGGGCAGCGATAGAGGGAACGCTGCGGATGCCGTCATGACGTCGGCGGCGTTTGCGGCCGCAGCGGCGGCGGCGGAGGCGGCTGATGTTGCAGAGGTTGGTGGTGAGAGTGTGGAGAAAGGGTTGTCGGTCAATGCGTCGGATGTCGCAGCGGCGGGCGGCTGCAGCGTGGCTGGTCGCAGGAGCGGCGGCGTCGGTGAGTTCGGGTCCATTTCTGTAACTAAAATTCAAAAATTTGACGTGGTTTTGAATTTTTAAATTCGCAATCGGCGGGAGCGGCGGTGCGTTGAGTTGAGAGTTGAGCGGTGAGGTTTGGGCCAAGAATTGCGAATTTACACTGACTGGTTGAAATTTGAATTTAAAATTTGGGACACCGAACTATTTGACTGGGGCGACACATGAGGTGGGAAGGTGGGAAGGAAGAAGGTTGAGTGAACGTCGGGTTCACCACTGTGATGAATTTAGAATTTTCATCACGGCGGTGTGGAAATAAGGTGAGTGAGTGAATTTAGGTAAGGAGGGAAAAGTCGCAGGCGGCTGTAGTCAACCGAACATCTACGACTTTAGGAGGAGAGAGAGGTGGGTGAGGGAATTTCACCTAGGCGGCTGTAGTCAACCGTTCATCTAGGTGAAGGAGAGGAAAGGAGAGGTCCCTTGTCTAGGCGGCTGTATTCAACCGATCATCTAGACAAGGAGGAAGAGGAGAGGAGGTGAAATTCCCAGGCGGCTGTAGTCAACCGATCATCTGGGAGGTAAGGTAAGAGAGAGAAGAGAGAGCTGGTTAGAGGAAGTGTCGAATGAAGCTTGAGCGCCAGGATCCGGGGTTTTATAGTACTTGGGGGCCTCTCCCTCCAGCTCCTTGCAGGGAGCTGGTAGTGGGGCCCCAGGTTGAGTAACCCTGGGTTCTGTCGCCTGTCCCCACTCATATCTTTATTTACGGAGCTTTAGTTTGGCGTTTGAATGTTGGTGAGAACTTAATAATATAGGAGTGTTCCCGGGAGGGACTCACGACACCTTTTATAAAAGAGCCTAGGTAGGCTATCTATAATTTATTACAAGAGCAGAAGGTAGAATGGCAATCAGCTGTCTCGAAAGATGTAAGATGATGATTTGTAGTAATGACAGAGTGGACTGGAGCGGAAGTTCTCAGAATGACAGAGGCATAAGTAAGAAAAAATCGCTATTACTAAAAATAGAAAAAATTACTATTATACAGTTTAATGTCTCCACAACAATGGATAGCGGACAAAACGTAATAAATTATCCGTAGAAGAAATAGCACAGATCCACCACTCATGGATGAGCATCTCTCCTCCATGTCATCTGCAATGCTGATGTAAACTAAACAGTCTCGCCTTAAACCCAAGTTCGGCTAAACCGCGGATCAAAAATGTTGGTGAAACTGTCGAAGCTCTGAACCGCAGATCAGATTTGAATCCAGGATTTATTGATACCAGGTTTAAGCTGCGTTGGTGAAACCGGCTCTTAATAGTAACAATTTATCGTAACGATCGAATCGTTACGATTTATCATCGCGTCTGAATGGGACATCGTCGCGATTTACTGGAGTTGGAGTTGGGTTGGATGTTTGATGCCGGCGGGCATCAATTTCTGCGAATCGTAGCGATACGTTTGAACGTGTAAAACGGTCGCGCCCACTTATCGCTACGATGTCACCCAGTTTGCCCAGAGAGCTGCTCGTTTTCGTGTGTTCGTGTTAAAATGTCGCATATTACCTACCTACGGCAGAAATTTCGAATCGAAAAGCTCCTCGCGAGTTTTTAACTGATTTTATAGAACTCTACCGTAGTTTCACGTGTTTGTGGCTCGTTAAGAGCAAGGATTATTCCAACAGGAATAAGAAAGACCTGGCGTATACTGAGCTTGTGAAAAAATTCAAGGAGTTTGATCCGACAGCAGATAGGAAAACAGTTGTTAAAAAAATTAATCCATTGCGTACGGTCTATAAGAAAGCATTGGCGAAAATTCAAAAATCGGAAAAATTCCGCAATTCCGCAAAATTCCTCCATGGCAGCTCCGGCAAAACTGTGATGGGTGTACCAGGAATCGTTACGATTTATCGTATGTGTAGTGTAAACAGCCCTCCTCTCTTTCGATTTATTTGAACAATAAACCGTAACAATCACATCGTTACCATTTATCGTAGCGTGTAAACCTGAGTTCTTCGGTTCGACTCCGAGCTCAAGTCAATACCGTCATTCAAGCGTCTCTTGAGGACGTCTCGCTGTGTGATTGCTGTGATTCTGAGGACGTCTCGTTGTGTGATGGCTGTGGTTCATTCATGTCACAGGAACCTTATTTTCGGTTTACCGGGATCTGACAATGACAAAACAGATTCTTCTTTCCTTAAGGTACCTACCTGTCCACCTGAGACAAAACAGTCTCGAGAGTAGTCATGAGACTCGACTCATAAATAGACATGGTCCTGAGAGTAGTAGCGGAGACAAGTCCGGACATGTCTCCGAGATCGCACCGATCACAAGTAGTGGACATGCGTATTCCAGCTCTTGAGATCAAGGTCTCGTCTTCTGTCCGTGTTTGAAGATTTCTCTAGCTCTCGGAGGCTTGGCGTTCATTCACGTTTTTCCGTGCATTTGTGTTTTGAATTTCGATTATTTTATCAAAATGAGAGGTACATAATAAAGAGAGTGGACTGATGATGAAGTGATGGAACTGATTCATCCTTATGATCGTCCTTCAGCTTTATGAGGAACAAGAGTTTCTGTGGAATGTAAAACATTAATCGTATAGGAATCGCTACAAAAAAATGAGCATGTTTGCCGAATTCGCTAAAAAGTTCTAGTGTGACGGAAATGAATTTACCCAATAACACTTCAACGTTTATTCAAGTTACAAAAGTGCCTATCAACTAAACCCAAAAGAGCCATCATTTTTCAAATGAAATAATATCTGATCAAATGATATAATCAGTGATTAGAATAAGGTGCTCCCTGGCAATGATTATCTCGGGCCAATTTCCGATTGTTGCTGCGTCCCTAGTGATGATATCTGGGCTGAATGTATACAATTTCATTCACCCGCCTGCTGAAGAAGCCTGTCGGTACAAACTTCTGGGCCTTACTGTGAACGAACGGCTGGACGACCGGGTGATCTCAAAAAACTCCAAAGTTCGAGAACTATTAAAAACGTGAAAAAAAAGAGATAACGGCGTCCTGGAAACTTCAACCCCTATTTTTCACTCCTTAGGGATGACTAACATTAACGCCGAGCTTCGAGGACCAACTAGACCCCAAATGGGACCTATAAACCGAATTTCGTCAATATTCGTTCATGGTAACTAAGAAAAGTGCGAAGTACGGCGTACGGACAGAAATTTTCTTTATTGCATTTTCGAATTCTACGTACCTTGAAACGGAAACCATCAAATTTGGGGGGGGGGGGGGGGGGGTTAAATTTTGTTTTCATGCTCGATTCCAAAGGTTCATTATTGAAAATAATAAACCAAAAATGAATACCAAACCAATATAACATACCAACCTCAAACAAATAAATTAATTAATGTGTCTCCGTAAACTTTTCAATTGGTGTCCCACGAAATGCAATTTTGCTATCTTGCTTGACAATAATTCGGTAAGTATTTCACTAAATACAGAAGCAGTTCAAATTGCACTGCAGACATCCGAATGAAATTGCTAAACTTTTGTGCATCTTCCAACCGCAACCCGTTAACAAGTGTGGTACAAACTCCAAATTCATTCCGTCCATCCACCCATTTCGTCACCCAACACTCCCTTTTTTTCACTTTCCGCTTTTTGGCAGTTTTGTAGGCAATAATAAAAGCAAGGGGTTGCCGCGATTCCATTCCAGGACCAAATTAAATTTACAACTTGTCACACAACTACACCCACCGCGTGGACTCTCAGGTGGAAATGAAATGTTCCAGGTCTCGCGACTGCTGTGGCTGTCGAATCTCACGAATCTGTCTCGAGAGCGAAAGCGATCTCAAGTGGACAACCCCCTGAGGTCGGTCTCGAAACTTTCTCTAGAGATTTTGCCACAAGTGCACACTTAGCTTAATGGAGGAAAATATTATCTAGGAAAACATTACCTAAGTTCCTACAGCGGGCAAGACACTGTTTGTACACCACAACACAAGTAGCCTCCCCTTCCCCACCATAACTCGACCGCCTGGGGGTCGCCGGCGATGATTTTTCGTACACCCATTTTCGAACGGCCCGTGAGGGTGTGTACCGAATTTCAAACCTCGGGCCCGTCAGGTGCCGGAGTTATGGAAGTTTGAAATCGCTAGTATTCACGTTTTGGTTTATTATTCTGTGAATAATACACCTATGTATTCGCTCAGCAAAAAATTTCTATAACACCCCCTCAAAATTTTTTCTTTTCCGTTTCAAGGTGCGTAGATTCCAAAAATGCAATGTCCGCCCGCCGTACGCCGTATCACGTGTACCGACCTCACTTTCGGTCTAAAAAATTCGTTCTTTCGCATACATGCTCCATTTCGGCCCTAGTTGTGCCCCGAAACTTTTCAGCCCGATCGGAATATACCCAGGGGTGTTATGAATGAAAATGTGTATAAAAATAGGTACTTCCTGTGTTTTAGTAATATGTTAGTAAAATGAGCTGTTGAGGTATCGTTTTCCATGTTTTTGTGGACGAGAAGACCGAATATGAAGTCGATTTTGACCAAGGAGTGGAAAATTGAGGTTGTACCAGATGTTCAGCTCCCACATTAGATTTTTTATGAGTCAAAAGCCTGCGAAATCGTCTGAAATCACCATCAATTTGTAGAATAGCACTAGGAAAAGTTTCAACACGTGGATCAAGACGATTAAATGGCATTACCAATGATCAAAGATGATTTGAAAAAAAAAACGCTGCAAATCCCTGCACAACGGTTTATTATTTTGTATAGATTACCCTTCTGTTACAGATCACAGCTCTATGTATAGATAACCCGTCTATATAATATGATATGTACTATTCTATACATATTATGTAGATCGCAGACGCTCCGTAGGTTGGTACCTAACCCCGTACTCGTTACTAGGTACCTACCTAAATCTCGAGTTAAATGTTGCTAAAATAATTCTGCCGATGACAAACAGTACCTAACAAAAAGAAACACACATAATGAAGTTCTGAAAAGAAATTGTTGATGAGGAGTGAAAAAAGTTGCAAAAGTACCTACCAAAAAACTCCAGCCCCTTCTACGTAGATGGTATAATGAACCGTTGTGTAATAATTTACCGTTGAGTAATGATTTACCGTAGTAATAATTTACCCATCAATAATACTTCAACGTTTGTTCAAGTTTCACTACCTACCAACAAACTCCAAAAGAGCCATCATTTTTCAAATGAAATGATATCACAGAACAACCAACTCGACTTCATACTCCGCCAATATAATCAGGTGATCCCTAGCAATGATTCTATCTCCGCCAAATTTCCTATTGTGGGCGCGTCTCTGGTTACGAGATTTGGTTTGAATTGTATACAATTTCATTCACACTGGAGTCGAAAATGCCTGTCGGTGCAAACTTCGGGGCCTTACTGTGAACGAACGGCTGGACGTACGATGCTCCGGATGGTCTTAAAAAACTCGCAAGTTCAAGAACTATTTAAAACCGTAAAAATATTCACGTAAAAAAATGGTATAGGCGTTTTAAAAATTTCAACCCCTATTTTGAACCCCTTAGAGATGACTCACAGTAACGTTGAGCTTCGAGGACCAACTAGACGCCGAATGGAACCTATAACCCGAATTTCATCAATTTTTTTTTCATGGTAACTAAGAAAAGTGGCCCGTACGGCGTACGGCGTACGGCGGACAGACAGAAATATTTTGGTTTATTATTTTCAATAATGAACCATTGGAATCGAGCATGAAAAAAAAAATTCTTACCCCCCCTCAAAATTTGATGGTTTACGTTTCAAGGTATGTAGAATCCAAAACTGCAATAAAAATGTTTCTGTCTGTCCGCCGTACGCCGTACGCCGTACGGGCCACTTTTCTTAGTTACCATGAAAAAAAATTGATGAAATTCGGGTTATAGGTTCCGTTCGGCGTCTAGTTGGTCCTCGAAGCTCGACGTTACTGTGAGTCATCTCTAAGGGGTTCAAAATAGGGGTTGAAATTTTCAAAACGTCTATACCATTTTTTTACGTAAATATTTTTACGGTTTTAAATAGTTCTTGAACTTGCGAGTTTTTTAAGACCATCCGGAGCATCGTACGTCCAGCCGTTCGTTCACAGTAAGGCCCCGAAGTTTGCACCGACAGGCATTTTCGACTCCAGTGTGAATGAAATTGTATACAATTCAAACCAAATCTCGTAACCAGAGACGCGCCCACAATAGGAATTTGTGAATACGGCCAATCATTGGTAGGGATCACCTGATTATATTGGCGGAGTATGAAGTCGAGTTAGTTGTTCTGTGATATTATTTAATTTGAAAAATGATGGCTCTTTTGGAGTTTGTTGGTAGGTAGTGAAACTTGAACAAACGTTGAAGTATTATTGATGGGTAAATTATTACTACGGTAAATCATTACTCAACGGTAAATTATTACACAACGGTTCATTATACCATCTACGTAGAAGGGGCTGGAGTTTGTTGGTAGGTACTTTTGCAACTTTTTTCACTCCTCATCAACAATTTCTTTTCAGAACTTCATTATGTGTGTTTCTTTTTGTTAGGTACTGTTTGTCATCGGCAGAATTATTTTAGCAACATTTAACTCGGTATTTAGGTAGGTACCTAGTAACGAGTACGGGGTTAGGTACTAACCTTTGGAGGGTCTGCGATCTACATAATATGTATGTAATAGAATAGTACATATCATATTATATAGAAGACATCTATACATAGAGCTGTGATCTGTAACAGGAGGGTATTCTATACAAAATAATAAACCGTTGTGCAGGGATTTGCAGCGTTTTTATTGCAGTTTTGGATTCTACATACCTTGAAACGTAAACCATCAAATTTTGATGGGGGGTAAGAATTTTTTTTTTCATGCTCTATTCCAATGGTTCATTATTGAAAATAATAAACCAAAAAAAAGGAGCGTACCTACGAGTAATTTGTGTTTTAGGGGCCAAAATTAATGGAAACCATCAGAAATAGCTATTTCGATTATTTTACATGAATGAAACAATAAATGAACAGCCAAGATCTCTGTGGGTATGTCCAATAGAATAATAAACCCATGTGACAAGGACTTTGCAGCGTTTTTCAAATGTGTCTGTGACGAACCACGAGCACGTAGGTTTCCGACCTCACCTTGTTCCTTCGTTCTGCCACAACTCCGCTTAGTTTTCGATCCAGCGAAGTAAATCAGTTTTCAATTCGGGGCCATATAAATATTATTCCATACTCAAAAGAGTTTTCTGTCAACAGATTCAGTTGATAACTCCGTCGTCGAAGCAGATCTTTCTATGATAAATCAATGTGATGCTACCTATGCACCTGTTAGCATTGTAACCTAAGCACTAGAACGAGCTCTAGAAGTGTGGTAGGGGAGGAGGATCGTGTAGAAATAGTTACGTCCAACCATCATTCAGAACGTATCAAGGTGCATCATTAATATGAGTGACTGGTGCATATCGGCATACAGAATTAATATGGACCTCTCCGATTCGCAGAACGCATACCTAGTATAATTACCTAGAAACTCGTACCTCATCAAAACAGCATTTTAGTTTAGCTGTTTCAAGTGACTCGTGCAATATGAAATTCCCCGTTGAATCAGGTAATGTCGCTTATCTTTTGTAAACGGAGGTGCGACCACAGAAAACAGAAGCTTCTGATGTAAAAAGGTGAGGATCCGCGTGATTTGTGGGAAACACATGCCAGGTTGTCTGAAGAATGGGTCGCCAACGCTATTTCATTCAGAGGGCGCTCTAACCGTACCGTGACGGTCATAAATCCATTGGGCTCCCAGAGTCCAGAATACGCTTGTTGAAGTTTGAGTAGGCCCTCCTTGAAGAAATGAAGGTGAAAAAAAAAATCCCATTTTCTCAAGCGATTCTCGGATATTGAATGGGAACTCTCAGTAGATCAGTAGAGTCCATCCTTTATCAAATTGGCATAAAATTATTGGCTGCTATTGCGAGAACCCACACATTCAAATTATTTTTGAGTTCAGCACTCCAATTAACAAATTAGAATACTTGCGGGATTTTTTTTTTAAAGGTAACTGGTTTGATCACCGAAACCGGTATAACAAACTGTTTTTTCGCGTTTTGGTTTATTATTCTGTGAATAATACACCTATGTATTCGCTCAGCAAAAAATTTTTATAACACCCCCTCAAACTTTTTTCTTTTCCGTTTCAAGGTGCGTAGATTCCAAAAATGCAATGTCCGTCCGCCGTACGCCGTCCGCCGTACGCCGTATCACGTGTACAGGCTTCATTTTAGATCTAAAAAAGTCGTTCTTTCGCACACATGCTCCATTTGGGCCCTAGTTGTGTCCCGAAACTTTTCAGCCCGATCGGAATATACCCTGGGGTGTTATGAGTGAAAATGTGTGTAAAAATAGGTACTTTTTGCGTTTTAGCAACATGTTAGTAAAATGAGCTTTTGAGGTATCGTTTTCCATGTTTTTGGGGACGAGAATACCGAATATGAAGTCGATTTTGACCAAAGACGCGGAAATTGAGGTTTTACCATTGGTTCAGCTCCCAAAATTGGTTTTTTTTAAGTCAAAAACCTGGAAAACTGTCTGAAATCACCATCAATGTGTATACTAACATTAGAAAAAGTGTAAACAGCTGAATCAAGACCATTAAATCGCACTACCAATGATCAAAGATGATCTGGGGGAAAAAAAGTGTACCTATTTCATGTTTTGGGGGCCAAAATTGGTGGAAATCATCAGGAATAGCTATTTCAATCATTCCACATGAAAGAAACTATAAATTTAACTGCCAACAAGAATCTCTAGAACTCCAATAGAATAATAAACCCATGTGACAAGGATTTTCGTTTATTAGCTGAAATAGACTATTTTTTCAATAACTCGGTTTTTCTTTGGGATGAGTTTCCACGATTTCGTCGGGAGTGATTTAGTTCGTTCAAACTCCCTGCTCGGTGGACGTAGGTATGTCAGGCAAGCGGAAACCTATTTGAGGTAAATAGAAAAATGCGCAGTTTGTATGATCCTTGATATGGTTCGGGAATTTGTTCCTGAAATTGCTATGTCAATCTACCACGATAAGCCGAGACTGCCTTCATCACCTTAGGCCTTTTTGGTTTATTATTCCGTGAATAATACACCTACCTATGTATTTGCTCAGCAAAAAAATTTTATAACACCCCCTCAACATTTTTTTCTTTTCAGTTTCAAGGTGCGTAGATTCCAAAAATGCAATTTCCGTCCCCCGTACGCCGTATCACGTGTGCCGGCTTCATTTTCGGTCTAAAAAATTCGTTCTTTCGCACACATGCTCCATTTGGGCCCTAGTTGTGTCTCGGAACTTTGCAGCCCGATCGGAATATACCCAGGGGTGTTATGAGTGAAAATGTGTGTAAAAATAGGTACTTTTTGCGTTTTAGCAACATGTTAGTAACATGAGCTTCTGAGATATCGTTTTCCGTGTTTTTGGGGACGAGAAGACGGAATATGAAGTCGATTTTGACCAAAGAGCGGAAAATTGAGTTCTACCAAATATTTAGCTCCCAAAATCGATTTTTTATGAGTGAAAAACCTGGGAAATCGTCTGAAATCACCATCAGTTTGTATAATAACACTGGAAAAAGTGTCAACACGTGGATCAAGACGAATAAATGGCACTAACACTGATCAAGATAAGTTATTTAAAAAAAAAAAAAATGAGCGTACCTAATTTGTGTTTTAGGGGTCAAAATTAATGAAAACCATCAGAAATAGCTATTTCGATTATTACGCATGAAAGAAACAATAAATGAACAGCCAACATTTCTGTAGGTGTGTCCAATAACCCATATGACAAGGACTTTGCAGCGTTTTTAAGTTATTACCACTAGTACGTACCTACCGCGTATTGTCATGTTTTGATGTAACAACGTACATGAGAAGCGTACCTATGTGGAAAAGATGCCGTATGGACAAATGGTACAGAGATTTGTGTCGAATATGGGACTGGAAACTCTTAGCTGTCAACAGGTAAACATTCCGTGGACGTGTTTAGAAGACATCCAATAACATCGGGAAGTTTCCAGTAACCGGCTTCGCGACAAGGAATCGTTAGAAGAAGGCTGTAAACCTACTTAGATATAGTTGTGGCGTTTTGTATGGACAAGCTGGTAGGGGATGCCTCTTTTGACGACTGTTTCTAACGCGGAGGGACGGTGGTCAGAGCACGTAGCGGGTGATTGAACACGATTCCTCAGCATCTTGAGGCCGTATCTCGGCACCCGAGAATCATCCACGCTAGTTCCCTCTCGAGCCGGCGGAGCCTTTTCGCTGAACTTCATCCACACACCGCCTCCTCAATACGTTCGATTAATTCATGGATTTTATCTTCCGCTCCCGATCTCCGCACTGGCTCATTGGAGACCTCTGGATTTTACTGGCGTTTTCTCCTGCCGCTTCGCGCTGTCTTGTCACTGTACGATTAATTCAAGGAATGCGACTGGGGGGCCAGCGTAGAGCTTGCAATGTTATTCACACAGCGTTCACAGCTAAATAAGACGGTACACCATTTACATAGTTGCAATGTAATACAAAATCAACTTCTTCGTTATTTCACGTGATTGACCTCAGGACTGAAATAACTTAGTTTTGACCCGCATGTAACAGTGAGGCTGTTCTCGAGTCGTTTTTTGTTTGGTCCGGTGGAGACGGGATCGGTGAGCGGAAGCCTAATCGATATCCCTTCTTAACCGGTGATAATTTCGCTGGTCTAGGAGGGGGACTCTCGAGGGTCCACCCCCACTGTCACAGTCTGTCACGTGGTAGCAGAGCGTGGTTTGGTAGTATGCGCAGAGCAACTCACCGTACTCCATCCGCTTTTTGTGGGCTTACCAGAAGGATAAGCCCAAAGGATTCCCCAGAAGGATTCCTTTACTAATAACCTGTCCCTTTGATAATACATACATCTGTTGGCTTCCCCACCCCCTTTTACCCCTTTAGAGTGTCAGTACAACTGAAAAACGCTGCAAAGTCCTTGTCACATGGGTTTATTATTCCATTGGACATACCTACAGAGATGTTGGCTGTTTATTTATTGTTTCGTTCATATAGAATAATTTAAATAGCTATCTTTGGTGGTTTCCACCAATTTTGGCCACCAAAACACGAATAAAGTACGCTTTTTTTCTTTTTTTTTAAATAAATAAATTATCTCTGATCATTGATAGTACGTTTAATCGTCTTGATCCACCTGTTGACACTTTTTCCAGTGTTATTCTACAAATTGATGGTGATTTCAGACGATTTCCCAGGTCTTTGACTCATAAAAAATCAATTTCGGGAGCTGAACATCTGGCAGAACCTCAATTTTCTATTCTTTGGTCAAGATCGACTTCATATTCGGTCTTCCCGTCCCCAAAAACATGAAAAACGATACCTTAAAAGCTCATGTTACTAACATGTTGCTAAAACGCAAAAAGTACCTATTTTTACACACATTTTCACTCATAACACCCCTGGGTATATTCCGATCGGGCTGAAAAGTTTGGGGACACAACTAGAACCCAAATGGAGCATGCGTGCGAAAGAACGATTTTTTTAGACCGAAAATGAAGCCTGTACACGTGATACGGCGGACGGCGGACGGACATTGCATTTTTGGAATCTACGCACCTTGAAACGGAAAAGAAAAAAAATTTGAGGGGGTATTATAAAAATTTTTTGCTGAGCGAATACATAGGTGTATTATTCACAGAATAATAAACCAATATACTGAGCTCATTAGAAAGCGATTGAGCCGCGTCCCAACTGACAAGTCCCAATAGTTGTTCCTTCCCAACGATGGGGGTTGATCCACCTCGAGGTTGCCCAGATGAGCACAATTCACTGGACAACAAACTCTGACAACATTATCCGCCAATAACTCGTATGTACGAACTTTGTTCTCCACCAGAAAATATTACTGAGGTCCATTACGATGGAGGTTAGGCTCCTTGAAGTTGTTCAGATGTCGCTGCCAGAACTAGAACTTCCTACTACCTTCCGTCCCCTTTTGGTTTATTATTCTGTGAATAATACACCTATGTAATCGCTCAGCAAAAAAATTTTATAACACCCCCTCAAAATTTTTTCTTTTCCTTTTCAAGGTACGTAGATTCCAAAACGCTGCAAAGTCCTTGTCACATGGGTTTATTATTCCATTGGACATACCTACCTACAGAGATGTTGGCTGTTTATTTATAGTTTCTTTCACATAAAATAATTGAAATAGCTATCTCTGGTGGTTTCCACCAATTTTAGCCCCCAAAACTCGAATAAACTACGCTCCTTTTTTTAAAAATAAATTATCTCTGATCATTGATAGTACCATTTAATCGTCTTGATCCACCTGTTGACACTTTTTCCAGTGTTATTATACAAATTGATGGTGATTTCAAACGATTTCCCAGGTTTTTGACTCATAAAAAAATCAATTTCGGGAGCTGAACATCTGGTAGAACCTCAATTTTCTATTCTTTGGTCAAAATCGACTTCATATTCGGTCTTCTCGTCCCCGAAAACATGAAAAACGATACCTTAAAAGCTCATGTTACCAACATGTTGCTAAAACGCCAAAAAGTACCTATTTTTATACACATTTTCACTCATAACACCCCTGGGTATATTCCGATCGGGCTGAAAAGTTTCGGGACACAACTAGGGTCCAAATGGAGCATGTGTGCGAAATAACGAATTTTTTAAACCGAAAATGAAGCCTGTACACGTGGTACGGCGGACGGCGTACGGCGGACGGCGTAAGGCGGACGGACATTGCATTTTTGGAATCTACGTACCTTGAAACGGAAAAGAAAAAATTTTGAGGGGGTGTTATAAAAATTTTTTGCTGAGCGATTACATGGGTGTTTTATTCACAGAATAATAAACCAAAATGCAATGTCCGTCCGCCGTACGCCGTCCGCCGTATCACGTGTACAGGCTTCATTTTCGGTCTAAAAAAATCGTTCTTTCGCACACATGCTCCATTTGGGCCCTAGTTGTGTCCCGAAACGTTTCAGCCCGATCGGAATATACCCAGGGGTGTTATGAGTGAAAATGTGTATAAAAATAGGTACTTTTTGCGTTTTAGCAACATGTTGGTAACATGAGTTTTCAAGGTATCGTTTTTCATGTTTTTGGGGACGAGAAGACCGAATATGAAGTCGATATTGACCAAAGAATAGAAAATTGAGGTTCTACCAGATGTTCAGCTCCCGAAATTGATTTTTTATGAGTCAAAAACCTGGGAAATCGTTTGAAATCACCATCAATTTGTATAATAACACTGGAAAAAGTGTCAACAGGTGGATCAAGACGATTAAATGGTACTATCAATGATCAGAGATAATTTATTTAAAAAAAAAAGGAGCGTACTTTATTCGAGTTTTGGGGGCCAAAATTGGTGGAAACCACCAGAGATAGCTATTTTAATTATTTTATATGAAAGAAACAATAAATAAACAGCCAACATCTCTGTGGGTAGGTATGTCCAATGGAATAATAAACCCATGTGACAAGGACTTTGCAGCGTTTTTTCCCTCTCATACTTCTTTCACCCAGAAGTATGTCATGTGGGGAGGAGTGTGACAGTACTGGCTGTTCTTCCCACGTCTACTGGCATTATACTTGCCCACGAGGGTAGGTACTGACCACAGAAAACAGTGATCTACGCAGAAGGGGCATCTATTTCACTCCACATCGACAATTTCCCTTCAGAACTCCATTATTTGCGTTTCTTTTTGCCATTATAGGTACTGTTTGTCATAGACAGAATTATTTTAGCAACATTCAACTAGTGATTTTGGTAGGTACCTACTAGTAACGAGTATTTCAACAGCAGGGTGAATGAATTGTATACATTTAGCCCAAATGTCATCACCAGGGACGCGCTAACAATCGGGAATTGGCCCGAGATAAAATCATTGCTAGGGATCACCTGATTATATTCACAGAGTATGAAGTCGAGTTGGTTGTTCTGTGATATTATTTCATTTGAACAATGATGGCTCTTTTGGAGTTTGTTGGTTGGTAGTGAAACTTGTCCAAACGTTGAAGTATTATTGATGGGTAAATTATTACGCAATGGTAAATTATTACACAACGGTTAATTATTACACTGCGGAAAATTATTACACAACGGTTCATTATACCATCTACGTAGAAGGGGCTGGAGTTTGTTGGTAGGTACGCTTGCAACTTTTTTCACTCCACATCAACAATTTCACTTCAGAACTTCATTATTTGAGTTTCGTTTTGTCATTTTAGGTACTGTTTGTCATCGACAGAATTATTTTAGCTCCATTTAACTCGTGTTTTAGGTAGGTAACTAGTAACGAGCAGGGGGTTAGGTAATAACCTACGGAGGTTCTACGACATACATAATATGTATAGAATAGTACATATATATTATATAGACGGGTTATCTCTACAGAGAGCTGTGATCTGTAACAGAAGGGTAGTCTGTACAAAATAATAAACCGTTGTGCAGGGATTTGCAGCGTTTTTTATTGCATTTTCGGATTCTACATACCTTGAAACGTAAACGATCAAAATTTGAGGGTGGTTAGAATTTTGATTTATTATTTTCAATAATGAACCATTGGAATCGAGCATGAAAAAAAAAATTCTTACCCCCCCTCAAAATTTGATGGTTTACGTTTCAAGGTATGTAGAATCCAAAACTGCAATAAAAATATTTCTGTCTGTCCGCCGTACGCCGTACGTGCCACTTTTCTTAGTTACCATGAAAGAAAATTGATGAAATTCGGGTTATAGGTTCCGTTCGCTGTCTAGTTGGTCCTCGAAGCTCGACGTTACTGTGAGTCATCTCTAAGGGGTTCAAAATAGGGGTTGAAATTTTCAAAACGCCTATACCATTTTTTTACGTGAATATTTTTACGGTTTTAAATAGTTCTTGAACTTGCGAGTTTTTTAAGACCATCCGGAGCGTCGTACGTCCAGCCGTTCGTTCACAGTAAGGCCCCGAAGTTTGCACCGACAGGCATTTTCGACTCCAGTGTGAATGAAATTGTATAGGTAAAATTCAAACCAAATCTCGTAACTAGAGACGCGCCCACAATAGGAAATTTGGCGGAGATGAAATCATTGCTAGGGATCACCTGATTATATTGGCGGAGTATGAAGTCGAGTTGGTTGTTCTGTGATATCATTTCATTTGAAAAATGATGGCTCTTTTGGAGTTTGTTGGTAGGTAGTGAAACTTGAACAAACGCTGAAGTATTATTGATGGGTAAATTATTACTACGGTAAATCATTACTCAACGGTAAATTATTACACAACGGTTCATTATACCATCTACGTAGAAGGGGCTGGAGTTTGTTGGCAGGTACTTTTGCAACTTTTTTCACTCCTCATCAACAATTTCTTTTCAGAACTTCATTATGTATTGTGTGTTTCTTTTTGTTAGGTACTGTTTGTCATCGGCAGAATTATCTTAGCAACATTTAACTCGTGATTTAGGTAGGTACCTAGTAACGCGTACGGGGTTAGGTACTAACCTAAGGAGGGTCTGCGATCTACATAATATGTATAGAATAGTACATATCATATTATATAGACGGGTTATCTATACATAGAGCTGTGATCTGTAACGGAAGGGTATTCTATACAAAATAATAAACCGTTGTGCAGGGATTTGCAGCGTTTTTTTTTTTTTCATGCTCGATTCCAATGGTTCATTATTGAAAATAAAGTTAATGAAATGAATGAAAACTTGTGAATTTCAATAATACCTGTGCCTCTCTAAATTTCTTTTGTTTGTATATTCATGATAAAAATATTTAGTAGCTGTACAGACAAAAATCATATATATCCACGATTCCAAATTTTTCCGTGTAGCGGAGAAATTTAATTCAGTTTGATTTGGAACGGGCTATAATAAATCCTCAAATTATTTGTCTTTCTTTATTGGCGTCGGTATTCAAACATTACAGCTGGTGGTATGGTACAAATTAATAGAGTAACGTAATTTTGAAAATTGGACAAGGAATAAAAATATCCGACAATACTCGTTGAAAACCGTCTGAGAGTGTGTTGTTCACTTTCTTCTCTTTTTCTTCTTTCTTATAACGATTTCTTTCAATTTTGATGTTTGTTGAAGGTACTCCAAGTAGCGAATGTGTTCACCTCAACTTTCATTTCATTTATTAATATTGACAGATACCTCCCTTGTTTTCTGTCCGGAAATTCTGCATGAGGATGTCAACAGGTAGCTCAGCTATGCTAAGGAGCCTAATTCAGAGTCAGGCAAAACGGCGACCGAGACAGCGCCCAAGCGGGGGAGAGCTGGCGGTTGCGCGAGTGAAAGTACAAG
Source organism: Leptopterna dolabrata (assembly GCA_954871275.1). NCBI lineage: Eukaryota > Metazoa > Arthropoda > Insecta > Hemiptera > Miridae > Leptopterna > Leptopterna dolabrata. The sequence goes on along the minus strand of OX940981.1, from coordinate 1,459,704 downwards.
GAAGATCCTCCCCCAAGTGAAGCACACGAAGTAGTTGAGAAAGGCCCCTTTGTCTGTTCACATTCTGCCGTGAATCCTTTTCCTTCCATGCATTAGCCGATCCGTGTGACACCGACCTCCCTAACTATCAGACCTGGCAGGTCCCCCCAGGTCTTTTTCCACGTCTCACAAAAGCTTCCTTTCATTCTTAGGGTAATGTTACGGGTTTGGCGAGGAGATGATCACACAGCTTCACGGTTCCAAGTGATCGCCGTGTAACTGGAAATCCGATCCTTCCATAACAATTTCCAGTAGTCGCTCGATGGAGATGAGATTCATTACAGTAAACTAGAACACTATTACAGTGGGGCCCCTGTTCTACAAGGGATTTATGGTACACGAGAGTAAAAGCATCAAAATAGTACGGCTTTGCGAAATTCAATTTGGAATTAAGAAAATCAATCAACAGCTCTTTTAATTTTCACCATAGCACGTGCACCAAACGCTATTACTACCCGTTAAATCGCCCGAAATACCTGCATGATGATATATGTACTTTGCACTATTATATTATGGTGGTTATATATGAATGATAACTGGTAGGTTCTTTTAGGCGTTGAAGACGATTGAGACGATGAAATGCCGGCCGGTAATACTCGCCAATATTCTATATAGAACTTGTGATAGATTGTGACAGTGGGGGTGGACCCTCGAGAGTCCCCCTCCTAGACCAGCGAGATTATCACCGGTTGAGAAGGGATATCGATGAGGCTTCCACCCACATATCCCGTCTCCACCGGACCAAAAAACTACTCGAGAACAGCCAGTATTGTCACACTTCTCCCCACATGACATACTTCTGGGTAGCAGAAGTATGAGACGGAAAAGGGGGGACGAAAGGTATATGAAGTTCTGGTTCTGGAAGCGACATCAGAACAACTTCAAGGTGACTAACCTCCATCGTAGTGGTACTACCTCAGTAATATTTAATGGTGGGGAACAAAGCTCGTACATACGAATATTGGCGGGTAAGGTTGTCAGAGGTTGTTGTCCAGTGAATTGTGCTCATCTAGGCAACCTCTATAGGTAATCAACCTCCATCGTTAGGGTGGAACAACTATTGGGACTTGTAAATTGGGGCATGGCATCAATCGCCTTCTGATGAGCTCAGTATATTTTGATTATTATACTGAAACTCTAAAGGGTGGGAAAGGGGGTGTGGAAACCAATTAATAGATGTATGTATTATCAAAGGGACAGGTTGCTAGTAAAGGAATCCTTCTGGGAAACCTTTGGGCTTATCCTTCTGGTAAGCCCACAAAAAGTGGATGGAGTATGGTGGTGCTCAGCGCATACTACCAAACCACGCTCTGCTACCATGTGACAGAGTGTGGCAGTGGGGGTGGACCCTCGAGAGTCCCCCTCCTAGACCAGTGAGATTATCACCGGTTAGGAAGGGATATCGATTAGGCTTCCACCCACCGTTCCCCTCTCCACCGGACCAAAAAACTACTCGAGAACAGCCAGTACTGTCACATACTAGATCACGCAATCCACTACTATTGTTAGCCTACCAATTTTGTAGTTTGGATTATGGTAGGACCTACGTAATGATACTATGGTGGTACTATCAGTCCACAAACATGTAAGAACTCATATGTGAGAACTCCTGCTTTTTAGGCAATACCGCTATTTGGAAATAGTTCACGAATTCATGTTTTCATCCTTCAGTTTCGGATAACTTTGCTACATTTCTAATATTTTCATCCAAGCAGGTAGTACCTGTCTGTTTTTCTATCAATATTGAACCCAGTCGTTGTGAATCCAAAATACTGCATATGTACCTACAAAAACGGGGAAAGGTGGTAACTTGAAAAAATCATCAATATTGAAAACGAACGCGTTGGGTGGCAAAATGGTGTTCAAATTTGTGGACAAAAACCAAAATGTTGAATAGTATTTCGCACGTTACGTAGATACCGTACTTCTAAATTCGCAACATGGTCACGCAGTACGACTGGAACTTCACTGGAACTGCTCACTTGTAACATTTTATTGTTTTGAATAAAATGCTACACACATGTTGTCTAGTGGAATTAAATACGTTAAAAGAAAACTGAACAACATCGACAATTTCCAGATTTGCTGACTCGTGGGGATTTTTTTAATTTTTACAAAGGAGTCAATATGTGTATCATAGGTATTTATATTGCTTGTTGTGCAATGATTGTCGAGATAATTAAAGTAATTTCTTTGCCCATCGAGTGGCGAAAAAAGAAGGTGAGACCTTCCATCCGTTGGTTTACAGTTTACGTGAAAGTAATTGGAAACGATGAGTTTTACTTTGTAACAACTGAATCCATCACTTGGAAGAGGAAATATTTAGAAAAGACCTCTTTGGTGTGGATAGGAGCACAACCAAAATTTGAGCATCAGTAAATGAAGTAGATTCCTCAGAAACTAATATTTAATTCATTCTTCCCACCGCCCAAAGACCAGAGGGGTTCCTTTCTCATTTGAATCACCAATGGGGCCGCTGCAGGGGACATTTGTATGCAGCGTATTGTCCTAGTTAGTACTCGTTATTTGCATGTATTTTTTATGAATACAACCAGGTACGACGGATATGAAGGAATGAATGTAATATACAGCTACATTGTTGACCGGAGCCTGTTTCTCGGACGCGGACAGTCGGTTTAGTTATGTGTTCATTTGCTTGCTGACAATACGTGGGCGGGTCGCGTTCACCGCGGCAAGGCGTCTCGTACATTTTAATTTAGCCGCCCCGCTCAGGGATCAAAAGGTCGAATCCTGGTTTATTATTCGCTCCCTAATAACGAGAATCCGTTGTAAAGGTGAATCATTGCGACATTTCATGCCGTCACAAAAAACGCTGCAAAGTCCTTGTCACATGGGTTTATTATTCTATTGGACATACGTACAGAAATTTTGGCTGTTCATTTATTGTGTCTCCCATGTGCAATAATTTAAATAGCTATTTTTGATGGTTTCCACAAATTTTGGCCTCCAAAAACACAAATTACCCTCATTTTTGGTTTATTATTTTCAATAATGAACCATTGGAATCGAGCATGAAAAAAAAAATTCTTACCCCCCCTCAAAATTTGATGGTTTACGTTTCAAGGTATGTAGAATCCAAAACTGCAATAAAAATATTTCTGTCTGTCCGCCGTACGCCGTACGCCGTACGGGCCACTTTTCTTAGTTACCATGAAAAAAAAATTGATGAAATTCGGGTTATAGGTTCCATTCGGCGTCTAGTTGGTCCTCGAAGCTCGACGTTACTGTGAGTCATCTCTAAGGGGTTCAAAATAGGGGTTGAAATTTTCAAAACGCCTATACCATTTTTTTACGTGAATATTTTTACGGTTTTAAATAGTTCTTGAACTCGGGAGTTTTTTAGGACCATCCGGAGCATCGTACGTCCAGCCGTTCGTTCACAGTAAGGCCCCGAAGTTTGCACCGACAGGCATTTTCGACTCCAGTGTGAATGAAATTGTATACAATTCAAACCAAATCTCGTAACCAGAGACGCGCCCACAATAGGAAATTTGGCGGAGATAGAATCATTGCTAGGGATCACCTGATTATATTAGCGGAGTATGAAGTCGAGTTGGTTGTTCTGTGATATTATTTCATTTGAAAAATGATGGCTCTTTTGGAGTTTGTTGGTAGGTAGTGAAACTTGAACAAACGTTGAAGTATTATTGATGGGTAAATTATTACTACGGTAAATCATTACTCAACGGTAAATTATTACACAACGGTTCATTATACCATCTACGTAGAAGGGGCTGGAGTTTTTTGGTAGGTACTTTTGCAACTTTTTTCACTCCTCATCAACAATTTCTTTTCAGAACTTCATTATGTGTGTTTCTTTTTGTTGGGTACTGTTTGTCATCGGCAGAATTATTTTAGCAACATTTAACTCGAGATTTAGGTAGGTACCTAGTAACGCGTACGGGGTTAGGTACTAACCTAAGGAGGGTCTGCGATCTACATAATATGTATAGAATAGTACATATCATATTATATAGACGGGTTATCTATACATAGAGCTGTGATCTGTAATAGAAGGGTATTCTATACAAAATAATAAACCGTTGTGCAGGGATTTGCAGCGTTTTCAAATTATCTTCGATCATTGATAGTGCCATTTAATTGCCTTGATTCACCTGTTGACATTTTTCTAGTGTTATTATACAAATTGATAGTCATTTAAGACAGTTCTCCCAGGTTTTTGGCCAATAAAAAAATTAATTTCGGAAGCTGAACCTTCGTTAGAACCTCAATTTTCCACTCTTTGGTCAAAATCGTCTACATATTCGGTCTTCTCGTCCTAAAAAACGATACCTCAAAAGCACATGTTACTAACATGTTACTAAAACACAAAAAGTACCCATTTTTATACACATATTTACTCATAACACCCCAGGTTATATTCCGATCAGGCTGCAAAGTTTCGGGACACAACTAGGGCCCAAATGGAGCATGTGTGCGAAAGAACGAATTTTTAGACAGAAGATGAAGCCGGTACACGTGATACGGCGGACGGCGCGCGGACGGACATTGCATTTGTGGAATCTACGCACCTTGAAACGTAAAAGAAAAAATTTTGAGGGGATGTTATAAAAATTGTTTGCTGAGCGAATACATAGGTGTATTATTCACGGAGTAGTAAACCAATAGGTTGATCTACCAGCTCCTGCCTTAAAATGGTTCATGCTAGATCATGCACAATGATAAACCAACATCAGGTGGAGGTAATGTGCACGAGGAGATGCTCACATCTCGTGCCAGGTGAGGTAGGATGGTTCTGAATCCATTGCGGATGCGATGATCTTTGAAGTCAGCATGTCCAGGAAGTTGGAAGGTACCCTAAAGTTTGCTGGTTTGCAGGACTCGCTGGTTTATGGGATGTGGAAGCATCAAAAATGATCATTCGAATGAATATAAATTCAATACGAAAATGAATGTACGAGAAAAATAATGGCACCAGTGAAACCTATTCAACAATAATTATTGCCCATTCAGCAGCAAAACCCCCTGTTCCTCCACCCTTCATTCAAGGTGTCATCATCAGATAAACTGAACTAGAAGCGAAAAATGGTGCTTTGTTTGGTGAGAGCAGCGCAGAATCTCTGCCCCACACTGATCTCATACTACGATTCAGAGACCAACTCCTCGAACGCTGGCAACAATACCATGATGCATACCCATCTGCAAACAGACACAGAAATGTATTCCCATCGGTCCCAAGATCGCCGTGGTACCTGAAAATGGATGGAAAACAGAAGAGTTTCTACTCTACGCTGTCCCGGTTGAGAAGCCGCCATGGAATATGCAGTGCCTACCTCCACAAAATATGTCAAGTTAGTGAAAGTGCGTGAGTTTTGTGGCGATATAGAGGATTTAGAACATATCGTTTTTCTCTGCCCACAATACATTACCGACAGGCTACGTATGTTCAGCAGCCTCGCTGGTCTTGTTGCAAATCCATTTAATTTAGACGTTTTATTAGCTGAAGGAAGTGAAGAAGTTTATTCCATTATTTTCAGATTTTGCAGTGACATTCATCGCAAAATTTAAGTTCACTAGCTTCCTTTTATGAAGTTTATAATCTTGTTTTTCTAAACTATATTGTAATACCTAATACTTGTATAATACTGTGGGCCGTATTCACAAACACTCGCTTAGGTATTCTTAGGACTCCCCTACCTTAGTTCAGATTTCGGCCTAAGTTTCACTTAGAGAAAAAATGCTATTCTCAAACCATAAAGTTGGGCTGAGGCTAAGGGCCGTATTCACAAACCGAACTAAGTGTGACCTTTAGCTAAGTGCAGCGGTAAGTGCAGCTCGGAGCCGTACTTAAGAAAAATCCTTTTCAGGAACCACATTTTAACTAAAGTTACACTTAAAACAAAGTTGGACTTTCGGTAAAGTGACACTTTGTTGTAAGTGTGGCTCTTCCCACACTTAAGCCGTTCTTAGTGCAGCTTCCAACCCGGTGCCTGACGTATTTCGCAATTTCCGTATTCATTTCCACTTTCTATTCATTTTCATTCATATTATATTCCTAGTTTCTATTCATATTATATTCCATTCATAGTTTCTATTCATATTATATTCCATTTTATATAATAATGGGTGACGACTACGTCAATTATTTGATACATCTGCGTGACAGGAGACGGCAGAACGCGCCGAGAAGAAGGAGACGGCTTGTTTTGGTTGACAGCTTATCTGAGGATCAGTTTTTTCAACGCTTCAGGTAAACTCCTTTAAATGATTAATTCAATCAATTAAAATGAAATGGAAATTAGGAACCTATTTTTTAACCAAAAAAAAAATTGGTAGGTAGGTAGGTGATTAATGAGTCCTCATGACGAATCTCGTGGTAATTCCCAAGTCAGCTTATCGATGGATCGTATCTCATTTTTTTAAATTCATTTTTTGGAAGAATACCTCGTATCTTTTGGACCTGTTGCTCGAATTTGTCTCTCCTGTAAAATTTGTTTTTTTCGAGATACAAGATTCATGCCATGCTTATGTGAACTGATTTTACGAGTAATTGACGTAGTTGTGGTACCATTGTTGATCGTCAAATAATTTCACGGTATCTGTTCCCAGGTTCTCAAAAAGTACTGTTTTGGAAGTACTGTACCCTCTGTTACGGAGGACCCTAGAGAGCAGTGGACGAAGAGGGGATCCAATTCCTCCTCTGTACAAGTTGCTCGCTGTTTTACGGTTCTAGGCGACTGGTAGTTTTCAAGTTGTCGCCGCAGACGTCATTGGAATCAGCCAGTCTTCACTTTCGAGGCTGATTTCGAAAATTTCCCAACAGCTAGCAATGTTGCTTCCACGGTTCGTAAAATAACCAAACGATTTAAAGGTAGTGAAAATAGCCTTCCGTGATATGGCGGGGTTTCCTGGCGTGGTAGGGTGCATTGACTGTATTCACGTACCAATTACCAAGCCACCAGGACCAAATGGTGAGCTGTTCAGAAATAGAAAGGGGTACTTCAGTATCAACATGCAAGTAGTTTGTGGGCCCAATCTGGAAATTTTTGATATTGTAAGCAGATGGCCCGGCTCTGCCCACGACAGCAGGATTTTTGATAACAGCAGCATGAAGTTAAGATTGGACAATTCTGAAATCCGGGGAATTATCTTGGGGGATAGTGGATACGCTCAAACGGAGTACTTATTCACTCCAGTAATAAATCCATTACTGGGTGCTCAAATGCGGTACAACGTTGCTCAGATCAAAACAAGGATCACAATTGAGAGGTTTTTTGGAGTCTGGAAACGGAGATTTGCGTGCCTATCCAGAAAGTTGGGAACAAAGCTGCGAACAACGACCCTCATCATTACTGCTTGCGCTGTTCTCCATAACATAAGTTTGCAACAAGGAGAGCTCAACATAGAGCAACTAGACTACGAGAATAATATCTATCATCATGAAGAAGAACAACCGCATGCGCCACCTGCTCCACAGAACAGGGCCCTAGGAAGAGGAGCGGTTATAAAGCAAAGATTTATCGAACAACATTTTTCTCAATGACTCTTTAATTAAGTGCATCATACAACAAATATTACAGTATTTCTACAAAATTGCAATTTCTTCATTGAATATAATTCATCCCTAGTGTTTTAATTTCCTGTAATGTCAGTTTCAGATTATTTTCAATAGGTATAATGCTGTAGGTACATTTTTAATAATAATGCTGACGAGCAGTAGGAACTAGTATTTCATTGCATTACCATGATGAACAAGGAACTTTCAACTGAGATCAGGCTACCATGCAAACTCCAGAAGCAAACACATCATAGTAAATTAGTTGAGATAAAAAACCTAATTAATAAAATATATAAATTGCACAAAGTTACTAATTCAAAACTAGAAAATTTAAATAAGATCATTATTGTCAACTGAGATCAGGCTACCATGCAAACTCCAGAAGGTAACACATCATAGTAAATTAGTTGAGGTAAAAAACCTAATTAATAAAAAATATAAACTGCACAAAGTTACTAATTCAAAACTAAAAAATTCAAATGAGATCAGACTACCATGCATGTTTCTGCGATCATCTATTACGCTTTTGTAATTAATGAGAACTGATTTTAAATAATCAGTCTCTGCAACTGAGAAAGGAGGCATCCTCGCGCGCTTTTCCATTTTCAGGAAACAAAACAATCTAAACTAAACTAAACAAAACGACCTATAAAACACAACTTCAAAAAGAGCAAAACAAAAACGGATAAAATTGAAAATTTTCTGTATCAGCGAAAACCCGAAAGGCGAGAACGGAATGAACAGCTGACAAGTGCACGCTGCCGCCGGCCGTTATCAACGGTTATCAGGAGCGAAGCCGCCAAAATGCCGTCTTCTTATTGGTTGGCCTGGAGGTAAGTAGGCGTGCCGCACTTAGTGCAGGAACCGCACTAAGGGAATAGTCGATCTTCAGCTACACATAGCCTCAGCCGAACTTTATGGTTTGTGAATAGCGTTTTTTCTCTAAGTGACACTTAGGACGAAAGCTGAACTAAGGTAGGGGAGTCCTAAGAATCCCCTTAGTGAGTGTTGGTGAATACGGCCCTAAGTGTAGCTGAAGTTCGACTATTCCCTTAGTGCGGTTTCAGCACTAAGTGGGGCACGCCTACTGACCTCCAGGCCAACCAATAAGAAGACGGCATTTTGGCGGCTTCGCTCGTGATAACCGTTGATAACGGCTGGCGGCAGCGTGCACTTGTCAATAAATTGTCCATTCCGTTCGCGTCTTTTGGTTCTCGCTGATACAAATAATTCGCAATTTTATCCGTTTTTGTTTTGGTCTTTTTGAAGTTGTGTTTTGTAGGTTGTTTTGTTTAGTTTGTCCGCCAAAATTCGAGCAACAGGTCGATAAGATACGAGGTATTCTTCCAAAAAATGAATTAAAAAAATGAGATACGATCCATCGATAAGGTGCCTTGAGAATTACCACGAGATTCGTCATGAGGCCTCATTAATCACCTACCTACCCACCTAGTTATTTTGGTTAAAAAATAATTTCCATTTCATTTTAATTGATTGAATTAATATTTTATATAATAATAAGCGTTGAAAAAACTGATTCTCATAGAAGCTGTCAACCGAAACAATCCGTCTCCTTCTTCTCGGCGCGTTCTGCCGTCTCCTGTCACGCAGATGTATCAAATAGTCGACCCCAGGCGTCACCCATTATTGGATAAAATGGAATATAATATAAAATGAAAATGAATAGAAATTGAAAATGAACACGGAAATTGCGAAATACGTCAGGCACTATGCGAACTAACTCAATGCTATGCGAAAATATTTCAGGCACCGGGATGGAAGCTGCACTAAGAACGGCTTGAGAAAGAGCCACACTTACAGCAAAGTGTCACTTTACCGAAAGTCCAACTTTATTTTAAGTGTAACTTTAGTTAAAGTGTGGTTCCTGAAAAAGATTTTTTCTTAAGTACGGCTCCGAGCTGCACTTACTAGCTGCACTTAGCTAAAGGTCACACTTAGTTCGGTTTGTGAATACGGCCCTGTGTGTTGTATAATATGGTAAAACACTGGCTGCAAGGTTTCATGCTGATGCCAAAATAAATATATATTTAAAAATTAAAAAAAAATGAACTAGAACCACAATAAGGAAAAGTTATGAAGGGTGGTGGGAGGGGGAATTCTAGCAACCACTGACCTAAATTGTCTACGACGTATCTTGTAACAGTGTGGCTTTTCTCGATACATTATTTCTTCCGGTAGAGACGGGATCGGTGAGTGGAAGCCTAATCATTCACACTCTGTCACAAACTTGATTAGCGCATATCGTCAGCGAGATCCAGGATTTACGGTAAACACCTACTTATACATAATTATAACTTGAGTCGAATACAAATTGAAGATTCCCCTCCCACGCAGACGGGAAGAACAGAAGGCAACAATTAAACATCGAGCCAGGAAGAGAGCCAAAGGGCTGGTATGGTCGGTCAATAAAGTGCGTTTGAAAGGTAAAAGAAGGACCGAAGGAAGAAAAAATGTTCATTCCCAACACCCATCAGATTTTTACTCTTCACCGGCTACTTTCAAAGTAAACTCAGAGAGGAGCAGCGGGTAAAAAGTGTTTGTAGTTAGTGGAAGATGCATTTGCGCTTCTAATGTGGGAGTACACACGGCATGGCGCAGGCCCCGTAATGAGTCGGCTACTAACAGCCTGCCTCTGTATCTTCGCTGCCCAAGCTCTCAAATGAAATTTTCATTTCATTCTTACGCGCTGAAATACCTTGTAGTTTTTTCTCCTGCACCAGTAGATGTGTACATTCTTGATAATCTTGGTATTATCTCACGAAATGGTCATGAAAATCACCGCGTCATTGCAAGTGGTGTAATAGATAGTGAACGGATTCTTAGGCTATAACCTATTTCCCCCCTCCCTATGAATTTCAAACTACAGGCAGTCCATTGTAGGAGGGTCACTAGAATTTTGGTTTACTATTCTGCGAATAATACACCTATGTAATCGCTCAGCAAAAAACGCTGCAAAGTCCTTTTCACATGGGTTTATTATTCTATTGGAGTTCTAGAGATTTTTGTTGGCTGTTAAATGTATTGTTTCTTTCATGTGGAATGATTGAAATAGCTATTTCTGATGATTTCCACCAATTTTGGCCCCCAAAACATGAAATAGGTACGCTTTTTTTTTTTTTTTTTTAAATCATCTTTGATCATTGGTAGTGGCATTTAATGGTCTTGATTCACCTGTTTACACTTTTCCAATATTATTGTACACATTGATGGTGATTTCAGACAGTTTTCCAGGTTTTTGACTCATAAAAAAACAATTTTGGGAGCTGAACCTTTGGTAAAACCTCAATTTCCGCGTCTTTGGTCAAAATCGACTTCATATTCGGTCTTCTCGTCCTCAAAAACATGGAAAAAGATACCACAAAAGCTCATGTTACTAACATGTTGTTAAAACGCAAAAAGTACCTATTTTTATACACATTTTCACTCATAACACCCCTGGGTATATTCCGATCGGGCTGAAAAGTTTCGGGACACACCTAGGGCCCAAATGGAGCATGTGTGCGAAAGAACGACTTTTTTAGACCGAAAATGAAGCCTGTACACGTGATACGGCGTACGGCGTACGGCGTACGGCGGACAGCGGACGGACATTGCATTTTTGGAATCTACGCACCTTGAAACGGAAAAGAAAAAATTTTGAGGGGGTGTTATAAAAATTTTTTCCTGAGCGAATACATAGGTGTATTATTCACAGAATAATAAACCAAAATTGTATAACACCCCCTCAAAATTGTTTTTTTTCCGTTTCAAGGTGCGCAGATTCAAAAACGCTGCAAAGTCGTTGTCACATGGATTTATTATTCTACTGAACATACTACAGAAATTTTGGCTGTTCATTTATTGTTTCTTTCGTGTGCAATTATTGAAATGGCTATTTTTGATGGTTCCACCAGTTTTGGCCCCCAAAAACACGAATTAGGCTCGGCTTTTCCTTACAACAGATTATTTTTGGTCATTGATAGTACCATTTAATTTTCATGATTCACCATTTCATACAACTTCCAGTGTGATTACACAAATGTAGGGTGATTTCAGACAATTTCCCATGTTTTTGACTCATAAAAAATGTATTTCAGGAGCTTAACCCTTGTCGAAACCTCAATTCATCACTCTTCGGTCAAAATAAACAACATATTTGGTCTTCTCGCCGTAAAAAACATGGAAAACGATACCTCACAAGCTCATGTTCACTAAAACCTCAAAAATCCCTCGAAAACCCCTATTTTTACACTTCCCTAACACCCCTGGGTGTAAGCCGATCGGGCTGCCATGTTTCGGATGACAACTACGAGCCAAATGTGTTCCCAAATGTGCGGAAAAACGACGACTTTAGACCAAAATTTAACGTAAATTTAAGGCCGGAACTTCCTTAGAACCTCAATTGTCCACTCTTTGGTCAAAATCGACTTCATATTCGGTCTTCTCGTCCCAAAAACATGGAAAATGACGCCTCAAACGCTCATGTTACAAAAACACAAAAACTGCTTACCTATTGGTTTATTATTCTGTGAATAATACACCTAGGGTATTCGCTCAGCAAAAAATTTTTATAACACCCCCTCAAAATTTTTTCTTTTCCGTTTCAAGGTGCGTAGATTCCAAAAATGCAATGTCCGTCCGCCGTCCGCCGTACGAGAAGACCGAATATGAAGTCGATTTTGACCAAAGACGCGGAAATTGAGGTTTTACCAAAGGTTCAGCTCCCAAAATTGGTTTTTTATGAGTCAAAAACCTGGAAAACTGTCTGAAATCACCATCAATGTGTACAATAACATTGGAAAAAGTGTAAACAGGTGAATCAAGACCATTAAATGCCATTACCAATGATCAAAGATGATCTTAAAAAAAAAGAAAAAAAAGCGTACCTATTTCATGTTTGGGGGCCAAAATTGGTGGAAATCATCAGAAATAGCTATTTCAATCATTCCACATGAAAGAAACAATAAATTTAACAGCCAACAAAAATCTCTAGAACTCCAATAGAATAATAAACCCATGTGACAAGGACTTTGCAGCGTTTTTGGAATCTACGCACCTTGAAACGGAAAAGAAAAAATTTTGAGGGGGTGTTATAAAAATTTTTTGCTGAGCGAATACATAGGTGTATTATTCACAGAATAATAAACCAAAACGCTGCAAAGTCCTTGTCACATGGGTTTATTATTCTATTGGAGTTCTAGAGATTTTTGTTGGCTGTTAAATGTATTGTTTCTTTCATGTGGAATGATTGAAATAGGTACGCTTTTTTTTTTAAGATCATCTTTGATCATTACTCGTGGCATTTAATGGTCTTGATTCACCTGTTTACACTTTTTCCAATGTTATTGTACACATTGATGGTGATTTCAGACAGTTTTCCAGGTTTTTGACTCATAAAAAACCAATTTTGGGAGCTGAACCTTTGGTAAAACCTCAATTTCCGCGTCTTTGGTCAAAATCGACTTCATATTCGGTCTTCTCGTCCTCAAAAACATGGAAAAAGATACCACAAAAGCTCATGTTACTAACATGTTGTTAAAACGCAAAAAGTACCTATTTTTATACACATTTTCACTCATAACACCCCTGGGTATATTCCAATCGGGCTGAAAAGTTTCGGGACACACCTAGGGCCCAAATGGAGCATGTGTGCGAAAGAACGACTTTTTTAGACCGAAAATGAAGCCTGTACACGTGATACGGCGTACGGCGGACGGCGTACGGCGTACGGCGGACGGCGGACGGACATTGCATTTTTGGAATCTACGCACCTTGAAACGGAAAAGAAAAAATTTTGAGGGGGTGTTATAAAATTTTTTTGCTGAGCGAATACATAGGTGTATTATTCACAGAATAATAAACCAAAATTTTGAGGGGGTGTTATAACATTTTTTGCTGAGCGAATACATAGGCGTATTATTCACAGAATAATAAACCAAAACGCTCGGATCCTGCAAATGCGAAATCTGAGGCACCTTACTCAATTCCCCTTAAACATGATATATGCCTCGATTTAAATGAACTTTTCAGGAACTTTTCTAACTGCACCGAGGGATTATCGCACAAATTTTTAATGATTAAACGTTATGCTTCTTGAATAACAACAAATAATTACCTAATTAATAATTAGTGATAGAATGAATACACCGCGTAATTTATTATACTGTAATTGCCCTGTCCGTTCCAGTACTCGATTTAAGGCTTTCATGGGGGATGTACGAGGGTAAGTACCAACGACAGAAAACAGTAATCTACGCAGAAGGGGCATCCGTACAGGTAAACAATAAACCATTGGGTTGTAATTACTTGCAGCATTTTACTTATGTGAAGAGTGGGACACATAAGTAAGTTATCTCACTCACAGCAAAACGATTCACGAAAATTGGGAAACAGTGATCTTCGAAAGCACCTACGTATATACTTTATAATGACGCGTAACAATAATTGAAGAGCTGGGCCGAAAAGGGGTACATCCTAATTTCTGGAATTTTACAGGAAAGCCAAAAAACCTATTCTGAATCATACGGTCACAAATTCGCAACCTAAATGTAACATAATACCCCTTTTCCATCAGAATATTACTTTTGCTTCCGCGCGCTTTAGCCAAGGTTGTGGAAGCCTTGCGATCACTTTTGAATAGAAACGTTTCGTCTTCAAAACTCAAAATTTCCACTTGCATTTTGCGTTTCAGAGCTTTCAGAACAAACTTGGTTTCGTGTCTGTCTGTGTGTGTGTCCGCAAATCCTTGCCACAGGCATAACTCCCTGAAATTTTCTTTCGATCTGATGTTTTTTTCAGGAATAGTGCGGATTAGGACCTAGGTGGTTACTTACGATCTGCGCATGCGCAAACGTGGAACCCTACCAACCCCCGCATGATACCTCCATATTCCAAAAGAATACCTCATATTTTATGCATAGGTATTATCTATGCTCCTCAGATATTATTATTTTAAATGTTTCAATGGTCTACAATGATCATGCTGAAAATAAGAGGAAGCTGATGTGCTACTTCACCACTACGGCAGACGTTTCTTTCTTTTATTTTCAAATATAAATAGTATGCTGATGAACTCAGTGTATATTTTTATTATTTTTAATATAATGAAAGATTGTGTAAAACAACTCTCTGTTCGAGCGGAACATCTCCACATGAATAAGGGCAATGCAACTGACTACAATCGTGCTGATTTTGAGGAGGGATTTCACCTGGATGGGGTACTTCTGTTTAGAGATGTAAGGCTGTCCCGACTTTCTCAGTTCCTTCCTTGTGTAGTCCTCGACTTGTTCAAACGGTCAAAATCGTTGTACGATAAAATAATAATAACGGTCCCATCCATTTTGAGTTTTATCATTTAATAATGATTAACAGGACGTTTCCATTTGTTTTCCGAACGACACGAGCGTCACGTCACTAGCGAGCGTCACGTGACTATGGTGGTTGCAAGCGTCACAAAACGATATATAAAGAGGCAACTCAAAACCTAATAATATTAGGAAATTGACGGGAGATGAAACAAAAACGTTTTCAACTTTTGATGCATTAATGAGCTGCAAAGTTTCCACTGACGAAAATTTTGGCGAAACAAACGTTAATCTTCATTAAATGATCTGAATGTAGAACCGTAGGTCTACCGTCCGTTTTTTGAAAGAAGAAGGAATGAAAATAAACTCAATGGGATAATAATAGGTACTGAAACCGCGAGAAAAAAAAATATTCCATCGGGTGGTGGCGGGAGGAGGCAAGCAGCGTCACGTAGCCATGGGAACATAATTTCACCCACCATGTTCTATTAGAGGCATCACATTTTCACCCATTCAAATAGCCGTGGAATGGAAATGAAGTTAAAGTGGTGTAGTAGAGGAGACTTCAAGCTTTAATTCGATGCCCAAAAAAATTTTCCAAAAAATGTAACATGTACCTATCTCTTTTCGGCCCAGCTCTTCAATTCTACGTGATATTGCCGGGTTCAGTAAATTCATACCGAGCACAAACCCTTTATAGTCCAACCGGACGATTCAATGGCATCTGTAAATGACAACGTTACTCCGATCCGTCAAATTCGTCCCATTACCATGCTGCTACCAGTGATCAGGTACAACCTCCATTGAAAATATTATCATGAATTTCTGATTTTTGAGGCAATTATCCCCTCTCTCCCTTTTCTAAGCCCCTTGCCCGGCACAATGGAAGGTGATCGTAATGAATGTAAAATGAATCGGTTTGATTGTGGCACGGGGCTATGACGGGGCCCCTGATTTGCACACAATCACTGCCTTCCCCACACACCCTCTCAGGTCCACTTGGCATTCTTAGACAATTGGTCAGCCTTGCAGGACAATATGATTCATTATTCACCACTCATCCTCCCAGTAATTACATGGGTGTTGGCCCTTGTGCTTTTTTTTGTTTTTGTTTTTTCCGCTCGTTGTGAACCGTCGTCAATCGAAGTCGGCTGGATTTAAATTCAATTGTCTCTATTAAAAATTCAAAAAAATAATTACACCCCATTCCATGCGATTTGAATGAAGAATCGGGTTTTATTCAAATTGTTCAATTCCAGAACTAGAAACCAAAGAAGAGTTGAATTATTATCATCATATCAACTGCCATGACCGGTCTAAAAGTGCAGCGTCCTCCACATTAATTGTTGACGGTTATGATGTCTAAGAAGCATTGAAATGGTCGTGGGTGTGGGTGTGGATTATTAATGCGTATACGTGCCGTTTACGAAAACGAAAATTTGATGAAATTTGGGTCACTAGGGGTCAAGATTGTGTCAAGATTATGCTGCATGACTGGAAATTTGACAAGTGTTTCCCACAAGTCAAAAGCGGTGCTCGTCAAGTGATTCACACCGACCCTCTCAGCCGTCGGCCCGGGAGCCGTTCCGAGGAACTGAACGGTATCGGTGAAATCTGGGGTGACGATTCATCCCATGAGCTGGGTGCGTCCACGAAATAAACTAAAGAGTTTCGCTTGACGGGGCCCCTTGTTTTCGTCTGACTGGCCAGGGTGTCTCGCCTCCGACTCTGTGCACTGTCATACTTGTTGGCCGTACAATTAGTCAGGGAAAACAACTGTTTTTCGTGTTTTTAGTGGTTATTTTTTGTTTTTTGTTTTTTTGAACAGCTAGACCTTCCGGAGTTGCTTCCGAGTCCACTGAAGTATAGTGTGAGAGTTGCGATCAATTTTAAGAAAAAAACAAACTGCCCTATGGATTTAATAATTATATATCATCCATTCCGCGTTTCAACCATTCCAATTTGGTTTCTCGCTTTCCTCACATCCTTAGCAAAACTCGCAGTTCATGTTCATTAAATCTCAAATACCACTAAATCTCAAAGACTAGTGATCACCCTCAACATTTTTTCTTTTACGTTTCAACGTGCGTAGATTCAGAAAATGCAATGTCCGTCCGCCGTCCACCGTCCGCCGTATCACGCATACCGCTTCATTTTCGGCCTAAAAAAGTCGTTCTTTCGCACCATGCTCCATTTGGGCCCTTGCTGTGTCCCAAAAATTTTCTTCCCGGTCGGAATATATCCAGGGGTGTTATTGGTGAAGATGTGTATAAAAATAGGTACTTTTTGTGTTTTAGTAGGTAACATGAGCGTTTCAGGTATCGTTTTCCATGTTTGGGGAACGCGAAGACCGAATATGAAGTCGATTTTGACCAAGGAGTGGAAAATTGAGGTTCTACCAAATGTTCAGCTCCCAAAATTGATTTGTTCTGAGTCAAAAACCTGGGAAATCGTCTGAAATCACCATCAATTTGTATAATAACACTGGAAAAAGTGTCAACACGTGGATCAAGACGATTAAATGGCACTACCAATGATCAAAGATAATTTGAAAAAAAGAGGAGCTCATCTAATTCATGTTTTGGGGACCAAAATTTGTAGAAACCATCAAATATAGCCATTTCAATAATTTATTGAACAGGTAAGAAACAATAAATGAACAGCCAACATTTCTGTACGTATGTCCAATAGAATAATAAACCCATGTGACTTAGGACTTTGCAGCGTTTTTAGAGTAGTGAAAATTCACGTAAACTGCAGTCCCCGTTGAGGTTTCCTCATTGTGACAAAAAGCCTCCAACGTCGCTGATTTCTTCAAGGATAAAAGGAAGGACAATCGGTAAACGAAAACCCCGTCGCCAATTCTGCCGTGTGAAGGAAGAACGACTTAACTCAAAATTATTGAGTTTTCAGAAATCAGCTTCGAAGTTTTACAACGAAAACTCGCTTATAGGTTCACTACAGGGCATTCCCGCAACCCCTTTTTCTTCCAAATGTCCAATCATGTTCTACTTGATCGATAGCTGTCAAAAAATACTCCAAACACACGTTTTTTCAATCGATTTATTGCAGTTGAGTCGAATATCGATTATTCATGGTTGATTTTTGAAATGTTTGTGGAGTAAAAACAACTCAAATCTCCTTTGAGTCGAACGGTTTGGACCCCGATCCTGAAGCCAACGGTTTGGAGGAAAAACGACTCAACGGTGTTGTCAGCTAGTTGAGTCGTTTTTCCTCAACAAATAAATAACAAAACTCGCAAGTTAGGGTTTTTAAATCGAGGCGTTGAGATGTTTTTACTAAAAAAACACTGAGTTGAGACGTTATTCCTCAAAATTAAGCAATTTCCAGATTTCATCCCTAACAATTTCAACCCCTTCTGGGTCGAATTTTGGAATTTCGATTTGACCATCAAAAAGGTGGGGTTGAAATTAGGGGGGTTACGTGAAAATCCAATTTTCAACAATTTTTGAGTTGAGTCGTTCTTCCTTCACACGGCAGAATTGTAATGTCCACAGTTACTAGGGATTCACTGGATCGAATAATATGTGAATGTTTTAAAAGAGGCTTCAGTCACATTATACAAGATGGCAAGGCCAGTTTAAAACAACCGCCGCTAGGGCGTTAAATGCGGAAAAATCTAATAATGCTACTCAGACGTCCCCTACTGCGAAGAAGTAGGATTTTGCGTTCAAACTCGGGCATTGCGTGGGATACCGTATTATAGGGTTTACGAGCGAAACTCCTGGGTCAATAGTGTCCCACGATCTCCTCTCTGCCAACAGGTCGGGCACAATTTGACCATCACCCTTCCAGGCGCAGGGCTGGAACCGCGCAAACCATCAATTCACTTCATTGGACGTTGATTGAAGGGGAGGGTCATAAGGGAGATAAGACAAACCTGTAGGCTGCCGGCCTTCCGATGATTGGACTTCATCTTCATCATCAATCCTTCGACGGGGTCGGCCGGGTGGGCTGAGGCAAAGGTTGAGGAATAATGATGCGGCTATTCCACCGTCCGCGGAACTAATAACAAGGAGAGCCCATGAAAGAAATCTTCTGGTTATTGGTTTCCTGTGTATTTCGGAAGACCGGGTACTAAATCTAATCATCTCTCGATCACTGTCCTCGCAGAAACCGAAGTGTCGTCATTAGTCTACAATACTTGGGCCAAAGAAAGGGTCGTCAGTACCTATGAAGTGAATAATGTAACGTGATGTCAAGGGTACTTGAGGACGTTTTACATGTACCTCGTAGTTGGGCCAACTCTACACTGTTTTTTTTTCAAAAGCTGTTTTGCTTCAAATTTATTGAGACCATTTAGAAATTAAATATACCTCATTGACAAAGGGTTCACGCTGGATTTAAAACACACTTACTTTTTGGCATGGAAAAAGTACTTAAATAACAATTTGGTCAAACAGAAAACTACCTTTTAAAAAAACACTTCATATTTCAATCATGTCCAAAATATGGCGAGGCCGTTGCAGCCTTGGATTGAGAGGTTGGATGAAGCCTTAATTTGCTAGATGGTTGTCATGCTCCGCATTGTGAGTGACGAATCTTCGCATTGAAGCTTCACGGCATTCCTGCGGAGTGTCGAGCTTGAAGTCGTGATATATAGTTGAATTCCTGACGAAGGGTGGAGCATGTATAATTTTCTTCTGTATTAATCGATTTTGTTGCTGTTCCAATCGTCGAAACTGCGAGGAGGAACATGTACCCCATATCGGTAAAGCATAAGTCCAGAGAGGCTTGATGAAAACTTTGTATATTAGTATTTCATTTTCAATTGGCAGGCCTTTATTATCCAGCAGGTATTTCAACTGGGATGTTCAAAGGGTACATCGCTGCAAAAGATCAGAAATGTGTCCAGCAAAGGTCAGCTTTCTGTCCAGTGTGACTCCCAAATATTTGTGGGATTCAACTGACGGAATTGTTTCCCCCCTAGAAGTGAGAGGCACGTCAACATAATTATCTTCTTTTGTAAATAAAGGAAATAGCGCATGACTTCGCTGGATTTATTTTCAGTCGCCAACAATTGCACCAATGTCCAAGTTCGGTGATGAATGCTTGCAGTTTATTGGCTGCCAGATCACAATCAATATCTCTCAGTGCATAAATGAGGTCATCAGCAAATAGCCCGGAGAAGTCTGGTGTGGATGGAAGGGGGAGATCATGACAGTAAAATATGTACAAGTACGGTCCCAGCACACTACCCTGCGGTACTCCGGCTTTGATTTCGCACCGAGTTGATAGTTCATTTTGGTCAGTCACCTCGAATGTCCTTTCATCAAGGAACTGACGGAGAATGCCAAAAAGGTTGTTAGGGAGGTGCGGTTGGATGTTCTGTAGTAAGCCGTACTGCCTTAGCGATCGGTGCTTCACGGTTTGAAGTGCTGATGTGACAAATACGGCGTCCGAGTCGGCGAAACTCTTTCACGTGGAATAACCGTGATCTGCATGAAGTTTCCTATCAGAATCCATCCAAAACAGGTTTTTGTTTATTACCTACGGCTCTACCCTAATATTGACGTGTGTCGTGCAGTAGGAGCGATGGGTGGGGTCTGAAAACAGTGGGGCACCAGACCAGAACAGAAAATCAACAGATTTGTCTACAAAATACCCCAAGGCAACAACACTCTTCCCTTATTTAGTGATTAAGTGATATTCAGCAAATCTTATCTCTTTTAATCAACACTCTATCGTCGTAGGACACGTCGACTATTTCTACTTATTTATTTATTTATTTACGGGCAAGCCCAAATTACATGGTGAAATTACAAAATAGATGAATCAAGAAAGAAAATAAAAAACATTTTGAAAATGATACTTGATGAAAACAATACTGCAGGTTAATAAACTTATTAATAAATGAATAAATGTCCATGTTCAATATTAATTACAAAAAACATCCGGCGAGGAAAATATTAATCGTTTTAAGGAAGCCAGTGAGTCTGAGAAAAAGTCGAATTCCGGACGGGCGCAGAGTAGCAAGTTGGCCGTGCGTGGAAGTCAAATGAGAGGGTGGTGCAGCAAATAATTCGTCGCAGAAAATGGAATATGAAAACGCTGCAAAGTCCTTGTCACATGGGTTTATTATTATTTTGGACTTTTGGACCTACAGAAATTTTGGCTGTTCATTTATTGTTTCTTTCATGCGCAATAATCGAAATAGCTAATTCTGATGGTTTCCATTAATTTTGGCCCCTAAAACACAAATTAGGTATACGCTCCTTTTTTTTTTTTAACTATCTTTGATCATTGTTAGTGCCATTTAATCGTCTTGATCCACGTGTTGACACTTTTTCCAGTGTTATTATACAAACTGATGGTGATTTCAGACGATTTCCCAGGTTTTTTACTCATAAAAAAACAATTTTGGGAGCTGAACATCTGGTACAACCTCAATTTTCCACTCCTTGGTCAAAATCGACTTCATGTTCGATCTTCTCGTCCCCGAAAACATGGAAAACGATACCTCAAAAGCTCATGTTACTAACATGTTACTAAAACACAAAAAGTACCTATTTTTATACACATTTTCACTCATAACACCCCTGGGTATATTCCGATCGGGCTGAAAAGTTTCGGGACACAGCTAGGACCCAAATGGAGCATGTGTGCGAAAGAACGACTTTTTCAGACCGAAAATGAAGCCTGTATACACGTGATACGGCGGACGGAGTACGGTGGACGGCGGACGGACATTGCATTTTTGGAATCTAATCACCTTGAAACGGAAAAGAAAAAAGTTTGAGGGGGTGTTATAAAAATTTTTTGCTGAGCGAATACATAGGTGTATTATTCACAGAATAATAAACCAATAGGGCTGATGAACGGGCAGAAAACCGTGGCGGCTGGAAAAGGATCCCTGCGAGCAGCTCCGGGCAGCCCAGACAGGCGTTCAACAATATTTATGCAGGAAAGTGAGGTCAGCAGCACATCTTCTCATATTCAGCGGAACCAGCTGACACTTAGCCAAAAGACGGTCATAATCGAAATTCGAACCTGGAACTCCGCATTTGAAGGCCACATAGCGCAAAAATTTATGCTGCACCATCTCAAGCCGGTGACGGTGAATCTGAATCTACTGCAGATTAGCCACCAAATTCATGTGTTACAAAAATATAATAGTGAACTAAAATACAACAAAACAATGACCCATCGGCCGTACCTATTTGAATGGAGAAGCTATTGATTAGAAGATAGATAGTAATCTGTGTGTTGACGCCCATCAATCCACAAACGGCAAACAGGAAAAAACGCACGTACGTACCACAAATACAAATTTGCCGTCGGAACCAGACCGAGCGCAAAACGCGCAAAATTTGACGCAAAAAAAAAAAATTGAAAACGGAAAAGCAGAGAAAGCGAATGTGATTCAGTGGAGTGAAGTTCTCAGCTTAGTTGTCACCAGTAGATGTCGGACATAAGCCAATGTCGGACATATGACTCAGAGACAAAAAAAGAATGCCTATTCGAGTAGGCAGTCGCAACTTGAATCACATGAACGTAGGTATAGAATAGTTGGGTAGGCTCATTTTGATACGGGACCGTCTGCGATCCAACCCGCGTGTACCCTCAAAATCTTTCGCGTAGTTAGAAGCGTTGCAAGGAAAAGGACACAATCTCACGTTTGCGCATGCGCAGACGAAACGATTTCCTTGATTTTGAAGCGGAACCATTTGTATTCCAACCCGCGCGTACTCTCAACATTTCAGCTTTGTACGACTGTTTTTCGCATAGTTAGAAGCGTTACAAGGAAATGGTCAACATTTCTTGTTCGCGCATGCGCAGACGAAAGTTACAGTAAAATTCCAATGAAATTCATTTGTAACTATCAAAGTACTATTCTTGATCGACCTTCTAAGATTGAACTCATTTCAACGTGCATAGAAAGACAGACACACAGACAGACAGACAGAGATCCGTTTTTATAATATAGGTAGTAGGGATTTGATAAGTGATGGACTATTGGATTTTGTTGGTATGTACTTCTGAAACTTGATAAACGTTGAAGTATTATTGATGGGTAAATTATTACACAATGGTAAATTATTACACAACGGCAAATTATTACACAGCGGCAAATTATTACACAACGGTTCATCTACCAAGAAGGGGCTGGATTTTGTTTATCGGTACTTTTGCAATTTGAACAACCGTCGAAGTATTATTGATGGGCAAGTTATTACACAACGGTTCATTATATAGGTATTGACCACAGAAAACAGTGATCTACGCAGAAGGGGCATCTATTTCACTTAACATCAACAACTTTCCTTCAGAACTTCATTATTTGCGTTTTTTGCCGTTTTAGTTACTGTTTGTAATTGACAGAATTATTTTAGAAACATTTAGCTCGGGATTTAGGTAGGTACCTATTAACGAGTATGGGGTTAGGTACTAACCTACGGAGGGTCTGCGATCTACAAAATATGCTTAGAATAGTACATATATATATTATTATATTATGTAGACGGGTTATCTATACAGAGAGCTCTGATCTGTAACAGAAGGGTATTCTGTACAAAATAATAAACCGTTGTGCAGGGATTTGCAGCGTTTTTACTCTGTTTTTTGGTGCCGGGGCAGTGGCCCAAGTCGCCTTATGGACGCAACGCCCTGTCGTGGTGAAGACAGACTGGGACTTAAGCTTCCAGAGATCTGAACTCTCATTTGGACTTAGGTGGTCGCATAATGTCGAGCCTCGTCTGTATCGTTGTCATGGCCATTTCTGATTTTAAAACCGATATGAACTACAGGCTCAAAAGCGGTTATCACTGGACGTCATTTGCATAGTAGATCGGTGTGTTTGTTCCTGTTTTTCATCCTCACAGGAAAAGAAGATTGGGGGGATGCTGAAGTGGTCGATGGAGAACAGAGGGTGCTTTGGCTTTGCTAACAAAACCGCTATATCAGATTGTGAGTGTGGCTGACCGTGGAATCAGGAACCCACTAGCGAAGAGCGGCTGACTGGGTGGTATCAGCGGCGAACCCACGCCTTTTCATGTGGAATTAAAATTAATTCGGGCTTCGCCAGTCATTTCGGTGTAAATCCGTGAGAATCAGAAATATTTCGGGCGGCATCGTGAACGACTATTAATTTATACTTACTTAGTTGGATTAACTGTTATTATGTTCAATTCAATCCAATTTTCTATTTTCATTCACTTGCAAAGAATGTAAACACCTATATTATTTCAATGCGTTGCGGATGACAGAAACCTACTATAATACTTCGACAAAAACACTATATTTTGAAAGCGGTTAGAAACTATTTGAGGCCTTAGGATCTATACTGCCGTGTGAAGGAAGAACGACTCAACTCAAGAATAGTCGAAAATGGTATTTTCACGTAACCCCCTTAATTTCAACCCCGCCTTTTGATGATCAAATCGAAATTCCAAAATTCGACCCAGAAGGGGTTGAAATTGTTAGGGATGAAATCTGAAAATTGCTTAATTTTGAGGAAAAACGTCTCAACATCGTGTTTTTTTCATCCGCCACACCGACCTTTTCATCCCGCCACCATCAGACAGTGTAAAAGAACGCTGCAAAGTCCTTGGCACATGGTTTTATTATTCTACTGGACACACCTACAGAAGTTTTGGCAGTTCATTTATTGTTTTTTTCATGCGCAATAATTGAAATAGCATTTTTTAATGGTTTCCTTAGGTTTTTTTTACAGAGTATCTTTGAACATTGATAGTGCCAATTAACTGTCTTGATTCACCTGATGTTGCTACTTCCAATGTAATTATACAAATTTATGGTGATTTCAGACAGTTTCCAAGGTTTTGACTCATAAAAAATTATTAGGGAGCTGAACCTTCGTTACAGCCTCAATCCTTCACTCTTTGGTCAAACTCAGCTTAATATTTGGTGTTCTCGCCCTAGAAAACATGGAAAACGTTACCTCACAAGCTCATGTTAACTAAAACCTCAAACATCCCTCGGAAACCCCTACTTTTAAACCCATTTTTCTCCCATGACACCCCTGGGTGTATTTCGATCGGGCTGCTGTGCTTCGGAGCACAACTGGGACCCAAATTTGTTCCCAAATGGGGACCCAAACATTGCGGAAAAACGACGATTTTGACAAAAATTTAACGTAAATTTAAGGTTGAAACTTCGTTTGAACCTCAATGTTCCTCTCTTTGGTCAAAACCGACTTCACATTAGGTCTTCTCGTCCCAGAAAACAAATGAGCGAATACATTGATGTATTATTCGCCGAATAATAAACCAAAAAACGCTGCAAAGTCCTTGTCACATGGGTTTATCATTCTACTGAACATACCTACAGAAATTTCGGCTTTTCGTTTATTGTTTCATTCATGAGCAATTATTGAAATGTCTATTTTTGATGGTTTCCACCAGTTTTGGCCCCCAAAAACACGAATTAGGCTCGGCTTTTCCTTTCAACAGATTATTTTTGATCATTGATAGTACCATTTAATTGTCTTGATTCACCTGTTGATACAACTTCTAGTGTTATTGTTTGTTCCTTTGTTGAGAAACGTGTTCAATTCCAATGTTTTATGTACCGGCTTTATATTGCGCATGTAATGGTCTTATAATATTATGTAAAATGAAACACCAGTTATTCGAGCACCATTATTTCGAGTTTATGCTTGTCATTCACCCTTATTACATTATCATCGTGACAATATCATAATTTTTATATCACCACAAATTCATCAGTGGGCTGATTCCAGATCCTTGTCGCTTCGTCCTCCCGAATTTAAAAAAAAAAAGCTACCTAGTAAAGAAACGATGAACCCGAGGTGGCAACAGGAATCTCTGTTGCCCCGCTATTCATAAGCGGAATAATATATTTTTCCCGAGCCGCACCAATGGCCTACACAGCAGTTTAATTTGCATACACCGGTAATTTAATTTGCATGAACATAAAGAATAACTTGTAATTAATTATATGCTTTCTTTGTTTACATTAGCAATGCATTAATGTAATTTTAATAGCCACGGAATCGAGAGGTGCCAGCTCCATTATTCTTGATGATACAAATGCGAAGCATAAATTTGTCAGTGTAGCTATTGTACAGTACGAATACGTAGGTAATACTCATTTGAAACATGCTAATCTGAAAATTAAAACGTGAGACCATTTTTTCAGTGTATTAAAAATTATTTAATGATTGATGAGTGAATTGAATCAGTGAGCTAAAACTATGAGGAGAATAACCTATGACAACGTAAATCTCCGGATTAGCGTCATGAGAAGGAAGCACGAATATGTACTTTAATCCGATCATCACAATCACTCAGTAGCTTCATGGACTAAGGGGACTGTAAAAAGCCGATGTGCATTTAAACAAGTTTCCGTCAGATAATTTCTCCGGATCCATTTTGTTGTCGGATAACCAATTGTTCCATTAACAGATGGGTATTATTCGGCAATTAAAACGGGGAATATAATATAGGAAGTTTTATTTGCCTATCTAAGCCTTTATTAAGTATCTCCTATTGGCTGATGACCCTATTTCATTAGGTTTTATTGTATCTATCGATTTAAAATCCTTCAGATAGTTCGTGAATTTTCCAAGTTCATGACCATTCGAGGTAGGATATAAAAGAATGTTATTTTTCATTTACTTTTCATTCAAATAAATACTTACCACAATGGATAGCAGGTAAATTTAGGAGAAACGGACAACTATGAAACAAGGAAATTAAATCAGTTCATTTGTAGGAATCGGACATTCAACCTCTTCAGACCACATATCTACCTATAGGTACACTTTTGCAACTTCAAATCGAATAAAACATTTAAATTTTAAAATGAAACAGCAATGCCTTATCGTAATTATTAACAGAGCGAGCTGCCCTTCTCAAGACATAGTTACTTAACTTTGATATTAGCAGTCGAATTTTGAAATTCCAACGTCCAGAAGCCACGAATAATTCAATACTGGAAGCTGTACATAAGACCCACGTTCCTACTGGAACTATATTCATCCCAATTTCTCATCAGAGCTTTAGGTACCTACTTTGCCCATCTATTGTAATGTACATCAAGTTGCATCAATCTATTCATCAAATTTTAATGACTTTTCTGAATTCTAAATGTTCCAAGTTATATAAATCCATGTATTCTATCAAAAATCGGTAGCCACGGTAGCCTCTCCATATGCGTTATCGTGAAACCCTGCTACTCTTGTATCAGTATCATAATCAACCAGTGTGATTTCATGATCAATTCGTTCATTTAGTTATATTCTAGGTACCTCTATTGATAAGTTTTTTGAATGAAAGTTTGAGGGTCTGCTTCAACCCTCGCCAACATTATTTTTCAGCTCATTGCAGTCGGCTGAGGTTTGAATCCTGGGCCACCTTCGTACGTCGGTAGATAGTTACTGGATTTTTGATGAGTAACAAAACGCACATATCTAGCTGTAAAAACAGCAAATTATTACACAAAGGTTTATTATTTACCTGTATAGATGCCCCTTCTGCGTAGATCACTGTTATCTGTGGTCAGTTCCCTCGAGCTCCCCCCCCCCCCCCCCCCCGGGAAAGCCCTAAATCGAGTACTGGAGCCGGCCCCGGAATTAAAGTTACCTACAAATGCACGGGATTCAATATTTCAATCATTAATTATTTTGTAGTTATTCATGAAGCATAAGGCAAATAATATACCGTTGTGCAATAATTTACCTGTATAGGTGCCCCTCCTACGTAGATAGTATAATGATCCGTTGTGTAATAATTTGCCTATCAATAATACTCCAATGGTTTTTCAAGTTGCAAAAGTACCTCCCAACATAATCCAGCGCCTTCTACGTGGATGGTATAATGAACTGTTGTGTAATAATTAACCATAGTGTAATAAGTTACCCATCAATAATACTTCTACGTAGGTATGTTGTTTAAAGAGTAACTATCATCAAAATCAAAATCCAAAAATAATCTACGTAGCTAGTATAATGAACCGTTGTGCAACAATTTACCTTTGAGTAATAATATACCGTTGTGTAATTATTTACCTATAACCTACCGTTGTGTATGTCGTGAGTCCCTCCCGGGAACACTCCTCTAGCCAACTTAAGTTCTCACCAAGATCCAAATGCAAAACTTAGTTCCGTCAATAAACGAAACGAGTGGGGAGACAAGCCACAGAACCCAGGGTACACAACCTGGAGCCCCACCACCAACCCCTAACAGGGGGTTGGAGGGAGAGGCTTCCTTTTCCTATAAAACCCTGGATCCTGCGACTTTAGCTTCATTCGACACTTCCTCTAACCAGCTCTCTCTTCTCTCCTCTACCTTGCTCTCTCCTCCTCTTAAAAGAACCTAGATGTCGGTGGTGGTCAGCCCATAACCGCCTAGGCAACCTCCTCTTCCAAAAGATTCCAGATGTCGGTGGTGATTCGCTCATAACCGCCTGGACACCTCTCCTCCAAAAGATCCTAGATGTCGGTGGTGATTCGCTCATAACCGCCTAGGCAAACTCTACCACTCACCTCTCATCTCTCCCAAAAGATCCTAGATGTCGGTGGTGATCCGCTCATAACCGCCTAGGCAAATTCTACCACTCACCTCTCCTCTCTCCAAAAAAGATCCCAGATGTCGGTGGTGATTCGCTCATAACCGCCTGGGCAATTTCCCTAACACCACCGTGATGCAATTTTAAATTCATCACAGTGGTGAACCCGACGTTCACACAACCTTCCTCTTTTCCCTTCTCATGTGTCAAACCCCAGTCTCCAGTTAAAGTTCGGTTCATTTTCAATTTCATTCAGTCGAAACCAGTCACAGTCAGTCAATTTAAATTCGCATTTTTCGCCCACCACTCACTCACCCACCCAGAGATCGCAGCCCTCTCACGTCTCCACTCAACCATACACCGCCGCTCCCAATCTTTGCGTCTTTCAAATTTGAAATTTAAAATTTTATTTTCAAATTTCAGCCTACAACAGAACCGAACCAAGGACCATGGAATCCCCGACGCCTCCCATCCTCAAGCCTGCCACACTCCAAGCCCCAGCCGCCGCGACATCGGACGCAGCAGCCGCTGTCGACAACCCCTTCTCCACCCTCTCACTGCCCGGCTCCTCCTCATCACCTGCGCCCACCGCCGCCGCCGCCGCCGCTGCAGCCGCAGCCACCGCCGCCGCCGCCGACGTCATGACCGCCTCTGCGTCATTCCCCCTCTCTTTACCCTCGTTCTATTCACATGACCCCGTACTCTGGTTTTTTCAGGTGGACGCAGCGTTTTCGGCCGCCGGTATCCGCAGCCAGAAAACCCGGTATTCACGCATCATCTCCCTCCTGCCGTACGACATCTTGCTGCAGACGTCGGACATTCCTCCCGACGCAGCCACCGCCTACGACGACCTCCGCAGGCGCCTCATCTCCCTCTACCAGCCCTCAAAAATCGACCGGATCGCCGCCCTGTCGCAGCCACAACTGCTCGGCGACATGAAACCTTCACACCTCTTCCGGCGCCTACGTCATCAGCTGCAGGGGATCACTACGGCCGACATCGCGCGGACCTTCTGGCTACGCGCCGTGCCCCACCCCATCCAGTTGGCGCTCGCCAGCCACCTCGACGGCCCGGATGAGACGCTTCTCCGCCTCGCGGACACGGTTCACGATCTCGCCGCGTCCGCCACCGTCAACGAAGTTCGCACCCCCCGCACCGCACCACCTCCCCGACGACGCGACGCATCCCGCGAACGCAGCCGACCCCCCTCCACGGACCGCCGTCGACCCCACTCCGCGGAGCGCCGCCGAACCCCCTCCGCTGACCGCCGGCGCCAACCCCTCCTCTGAACACCGCCCCACCACTCCTCAGGAGCAACAAAGAGGGAGATCACCGGCCAACGCTACCCCTTCCACAACGTCTCGCCCCACCAGGACAACCTACCAACCCGCCGACCCCCCCCCCCCCCACCGATGCTTTTACCACGTAAACTTCGGTGGGGAGGCACGGAAATGCCAACCCCCCTGCTCCTTCTACTCCGGGCAGGGAAACGCCGACGCCCGCTGGTGAACCCGGCGGGCCCCCCTCCACGCCAACACGGGGGGACCCCCCCCCCCCCCCCCGAGTCAACACCACCACCACCAAGAAGGCCTCCTACCCTTCCTACGCTGCCGCCACGGCCGCCAACCTCACGGCCGCGCCTCGCTGCGCCGCCACCTCCCTCTCCCGACCAAACGCCGTTCCCCCACGCCGGAACGGCCCCTCCACCACCACCGCCACGGCCGCCAACCTCACGGCCGCGCCTCGCTGCGCCGCCGCCTCCCTCTCCCGACCACACACCGTTCCCCCACCTCAGAACGGCCCCCACTCAACAACCTTCACGGCCGCCAACCGCACGGCCGCGCCTCGCTGCGCCGCCAACCCCACCTCCCGGCCAGCCACCGTTCCCCCACCTAGGAACGGCCCCCTCTCAACCGCCTCCACGGCCGCCAACCCCCCGGCAGCGCCTCACAGCGCCGCCGCACACCACTCCCGGGCACACACCGTTCCCCCACCAAGGAACAGCCCCCCCACAACCTCCACCACGGCCGCCAACCCAACGGCAGCACCCCACTCCTGCTCTACGAACCCCAAACCCCCCAACCGAGTCTCCTTCGCAGGCGACACACACCCCCCACCGCCACAACCTCCCAACCCCACCCCTCCAACTACTCAGCCATACCCAGCCCCCACCTCTGCAATTTTACCCCACTCCACGCCAACCCACCAACGTCTGTTTTTAAAATGTAAAAAGACAAACGTCCTGTCGTGGGTCCCTCCCGGGAACACTCCACTACAACCTTAAAGCTCTCACCAATATTCCTATGTAAAAGTTACTTTCCGCTAATAAACATCTGAGTGGGGAGACAGGCAACAGAATCCAGGGGACACAACCTGGGCCCCCCCCAAAACTCCCAACAGGGGAATTGGAGGGAGAGGCCTCCAGTTCCTATATAACCCTGGATCCTGGGGCTTTAGCTTCATTCGACACTTCCTCTAACCAGCTCTCTCTTCTCTCTCTACCTTCCTCCTCCCAGATGCCTGGTGGTATCCGCCGCTCTGGGAATTCACCTCCTACCTTCTCCTCTTGTCTACATCGGTGGATATCCGCCGCCTAGACAAGCACCTTCCTTCCTTCACCCACATCGGTGGATTACCGCCGCCTGGGTGAATTTCCTTCCTCTCGCCTACATCGGTGGATTACCGCCGCCTAGACGAGATTCCTTCCACTCACCTACATCGGTGGATTACCGCCGCCTAGGTGAATTTCCTTCCTCTCACCTACATCGGTGGATTACCGCCGCCTAGGTGAAATTCCCTCGCTCTCATCTATTCACTCCTTCACGCCACCGTGATGATAAATTTAAATTCATCACAGTGGTGAACCCGACGTTCATCCAACCTTCTACCCTTCCTCCCTTCTTACCACCTCATGTGTCGCCCCCAGTCTAGTTCGGTGTCCCGCATTTTAAATTCACATTTAAAATAGTCAGTTTAAATTCGCAATTTTGGCCCACCCGCATCCGCTCAAACAACTCTCAACTCTCCGCTGCAACCACCTCCGCTGCCGCAAATTGCGAATTTTAAAATTCAAAACCTCACCCAATTTGAATTTTGTTTACAGACACCTCAACTATGGACCCGAACTCGCCGTCACCGCCGCTCCTCCGGCCGTCCCTGCTGCAGCCGCCGACCGCTGCGACATCTGACGCAACCGACAACCCCTTCACCAGCCTCTCACCACCCGGCTCCACCGCATCCGCCGCCGCCGCTGCCGCCGCCGCTGCAGCTGCCGCACACGCCGCCGCCGACGTCTCGACGGCCTCTGCGTCGTTCCCGCTGTCGCTACCCCCCTTCTACACGCACGACCCCGCACTCTGGTTCTTCCAGGTCGACGCTGCGTTTTCTGCCGCCAACATCCGCAGCCAGCGTACCCGCTACTCCCGCATCATCTCCCTGTTACCATATGAGATCCTCCTGCAGACGTCTGACATCTCTCCCGACGCCACGGCCGCCTACGACGACCTCCGCGGCCGCCTCATCAACTTATACCAGCTTTCCAAGATCGCCCGTGTCGCAGCACTGTCCCAGCCCCAACATCTCGGCGATTTGAAGCCCTCCCACCTGTACCGTCGCCTACGTCATCAGCTACACGACGTCGTCACGGCCGACATCGCTCGAACGTTCTGGCTGCGTGCCCTCCCCCCCCCCATCCAGATGGCGCTCGCCAGCCACCTCGACGGACCGGACGAGCCGCTACTCCGTCTGGCCGACACGGTCTACGACCTCGCCGCGGCCGCCAGCGTCACGGAGGTCGCCGCACCCCGCTTCCCCACCCCACGCAGGGACCGATCGCCGTCTGAAGAGCGCCGCCGGCCCCCCTCCCTCCACCGGCGCCGCTCCCTCTCCGTCGATCGCCGGCCGACCCCCTCCTCCGACCACCGACGCCAGCGCTCGGCCGACCGCCGCACCGTCTCCCCCGCCCAGCAACGGGGGGGGGAGGTCCCCAAAAACGGCGCCCCCCTCCAACTCTACGCGCCCCACCAGGACCTACCTCCCGGCGGACCCCCCCCCACCGGTGTTTCTACCACGTGAACTTCGGTGGGGAGGCCCGCAAATGCCAGCCCCCCTGCTCCTACTCCTCCAAGCAGGGAAACGCGGACGCCCGCCGGTAAATCCGGCGGGCCCCCCTCCTCGCTAACACGGGGGGGACCACCACCAACCCCTCCCCGCCCGCATTCACACCACCTCCACCGCGCCTCGCTACCCCTCCTACGCCGCCGCCACGGCTGCCAACCTCCCGGCCGCATCTGACGGCGCCGCCAAACACCCCACCTCTCCATCAACTGTTCCCCCACCCCGAGTCAACCCCCCCAAGCCCGCCTCCAGGGCTGCCAACCTTCCGGCCGCCACTAGCGCCGCCGCTTCCGTTCCCCCACCCCGGAACGGCTCCTCCAAGCCCGCCTCCAGGGCAGCCAACCCTCCGGCCGCCACAAGCGCCGCCGCTCCCGTTCCCCCACCCCGGAACGGCCCCTCCAAGCCCGCCTCCAGGGCAGCCAACCCTCCGGCCGCCACCAGCGCCGCCGCTACCGTTCCCCCACCCCGGAACGGCCCCTCCAAGCCCGCCTCCAAGGCAGCCAACCCTCCGGCCGCCACTAGCGCCGCCGCTACCGTTCCCCCACCACGGAACGGCCCCTCCAACCTCGCCCCACACCACTCACCCGACCACCCCTACACCACAAACGCCACACATCACCTCCATTTCACCCGCCGGACCCCAACGTCGCCACCCACCTCCGCGACGTCCCGGGTACCGGCTCCCACCGGCTCTTCCCCTTCACCACCGCCCCAGCAGTGAAGGGGCCCCTCTGTCAGTCTTCACTAACGTGAAGACTGTTAGAGGGAGTCGCCTCCCTCACCCCATCGCCTCACCATCATTACACACTCACCACATTACACTGCACACTATCCACACCCAGGGAACGGCGGATTTCACAACCCCGCTCCGATCTGTCTCCCCTGAACCCGTACCTACAACTTGTATATACCTGTAAATACCTTGCACCTGTAAATATCTAGCTATCTACCATACTATCTAACTGTCACTCCTCTTATCATCATCATCGAACTCATCACCTTTGTAAATATTGTCACTTCATCAAATTTTTCATCACACCCCCCTTGTACATATGTTTCCCATCATCAAATTTCGTCTACTTACATCTACTTACATCTACTTATGTCTTACATCTACTTATGTCTTACATCTACTTACATCTACTTACATCTACTTACATCTCCTTACATCTACTTATCTACTTATGTCTCCTTATGTCTACTTTTGTCTACTTCTGTCTACTTATGTCAACTTATGCCTACTTATTCTACTACTTGTATATCACCCTAGATTTAAGACACCTCCGGTCACTCTTCTGCCTTCAGCACTACAATTGTTTGTTTCAGCCTTCAGCTCCTGTATCCTTGCGCCTTCAGCTCCCCTTTTTTGTTTCCGCAGCCCTCAGCCACTGTCAACTTGAGCCTTCAGCTACCTCACTCATTGGTTCGAACTGGGGGGACCTCTGTCGTGGGTCCCTCCCGGGAACACTCCACTACAACCTTAAAGCTCTCACCAATATTCCTATGTAAAAGTTACTTTCCGCTAATAAACATCTGAGTGGGGAGACAGGCATCAGAATCCAGGGGACACAACCTGGGCCCCCCCCAAAACTCCCAACAGGGGAGTTGGAGGGAGAGGCCTCCAGTTCCTATATAACCCTGGATCCTGGGGCTTTAGCTTCATTCGACACTTCCTCTAACCAGCTCTCTCTTCTCTCTCTACCTTCCTCCTCCCAGATGCCTGGTGGTATCCGCCGCTCTGGGAATTCACCTCCTACCTTCTCCTCTTGTCTACATCGGTGGATATCCGCCGCCTAGACAAGCACCTTCCTTCCTTCACCCACATCGGTGGATTACCGCCGCCTGGGTGAATTTCCTTCCTCTCGCCTACATCGGTGGATTACCGCCGCCTAGACGAGATTCCTTCCACTCACCTACATCGGTGGATTACCGCCGCCTAGGTGAATTTCCTTCCTCTCACCTACATCGGTGGATTACCGCCGCCTAGGTGAAATTCCCTCGCTCTCATCTATTCACTCCTTCACGCCACCGTGATGATAAATTTAAATTCATCACACGTCCCCTTCCTGATAGACACAGGGGCGGCGCTATCAATTTTCCCAAATTCCATCCTCCGTCGTCAGGCGCGCTGTTATCGCCAAATTCTCTACGCCGCCAACGGTACCACCATCCCCTCGTACGGGACGTACCGCTCATCCGTCTACATGAGCGGACTCGCGTACGAGTGGGAATTCACCGTGGCGGACGTGGAGAAGGCGATCCTGGGGGCCGATTTTCTAGCATATTTCGGCCTCCAGGTCGACGTCAAAAACGCGCGCCTGATTGACCCCTCCACCAACAAACCAATCCCCGGCTTCATTCACGCCATCAACCAGCCCCCAACTAAATTTGAAACCCTCCTCCAACAATACCGCCCCCAGCGCCGCCCCTCGGCCCACATCTCCACTATACAGCATTTCATTGAGACCTCCGGCCCCCCAATTATCGCAAAAACCCGCCGCCTCCACCCCTTACAGCTATCTCAAGCCCGCCAACATTTCGACAAATTAATCGCGGACAGGATTATCCGCCCCTCCAAATCCCCTTGGGCTTCCCCCCTGCACATAGTGCAGAAGCCCAACGGGGGTATCCGCCCCTGTGGCGACTACCGCCGCCTGAATTCCAAAACAACACCCGATCTGTATAACGTCCCCCACCTCCGAGATTTCTCATCGCACCTACACAACACACACATCTTCTCCACTCTCGATATATCAAGAGCCTTCCACCACATCAATATCCACCCCCCGGACATACCAAAAACCGCAATTATTACCCCCTTCGGCCTGTTTGAATACATCAAAATGGGATTCGGCCTCAGAAACGCTGCCCAGACATGGCAGCGGTATATGGACAACATCTTACGCGGCCTCCCATTTGTCTTTTGTTTTTTAGATGATGTCCTGATAGCATCCCGCAACACCGAAGAACACCTGGACCAACTGCGCCAAATTCTGGACATTTTCTCCGCCGAGGGGCTACAGATCAACGTGGAGAAATGTGTGCTCGCCCAGCCCTCCGTCCGCTGCCTCGGCCACCTCGTCTCCTCCGATGGAATCAAGCCCCTACCTGACAAAGTCCACGCCATCAGCGATTTCCCCCAGCCCCGTACCGTCACTGAACTCAGCCGTTTTTTGGGTATGTTGAATTTTTACCGTAGACACATAAAACACTCAGCACAACACCAACAACCCCTCATACACGCCATTCCACAACCAGCCAAGAAAAATGACAACCGCCCCATCCCATGGTCCCCCGAACTCACTAAAGCCTTTCAAACCTGTAAGCAGGACCTAGTAGACGCCGCTCTATTGGCCCATCCCGACCCCCACGCTCCCCTTTCCATCACCACCGATGCTTCCGATTGGGCCATCGGGGCGGTGCTCCACCAACACACCGGCGCGGACCCCCAACCCCTCGGTTTTTTTTCCAAAACCCTTACCCCCACCCAAAAAAACTACTCCACGTTCGACAGAGAGCTCCTCGCCATCCACGAAGCCTACAAGCACTTTCGTGACTTCGTGGAGGGCAGGCAGTTCTCTGTAGTAACGGACCACAAACCCCTCACCCACGCCCTCCTCCAAAGCCGCAAATCCGCCTTGCCTCGTCACCTCCGGCAGCTCGAATTCATCGGCCAATTTACGTCCGATATTCGATATTTGCCGGGGGCTGACAACTGCGTGGCGGACGCGCTCTCCCGACCCGCCCCCGCGCCGGTGGCGGAGCTACTGCCCTTCCCCTCACCACACACCATCAAATCCCACCAAAACCCCGATTCCGACTAAACCCTATCCAATCTCATCTCCGCCTCCAAACTCCAACAGCTGCCGCCCCTTGAGCTCTGGTGTGACGTAACGGCCGACTCACCGCGCCCTTACGTCCCACCCGACCTCAGGCGGGAGCTCTTCCAACACTACCACTCCCTTCACCATCACGGCATCCGGGCAAGCCGGGACCTCGTAAAAACACGGTACTTCTGGCCCCATATGAACACAGATATTCGTAACTGGGTTCTAGGGTGCCAGAAGTACCAAACATACAAGGTCTCGGCGCACCCCCACGTCACTCCTCAACCCATTCCCGACTCCCTCCCGTGGGAACATGTACACCTAGATCTGGTCGGCCCCCTTCCCCCCTCCGAGGGGAAGAAATACTGCCTCACCATGATCGACCGTGCCACAAATTGGGTGGAGTGCATCCAACTCGCCCACATTACCGCGGACACCGTCGCCGCGGCTTTCCTCAACCAATGGGTTAGCCGCTACGGTTGTCCGCGGACAATCACGGTCGATCAGGGGAGGCAGTTTGAGTCCGCCCACTTTTCCGATCTCCTCCGTTCCCTCGGGATCCAAAAAATCCGCACCACTCCCTATCATCCCCAATCCAACGGGAAATTAGAGCGGTGGCACTCGGTCCTGAAACAGGCCATATCAACTTCAGCCACATCCCCCTCTTGGACAAAAACACTCCCCTACGTACTACTCAGCCTTAGAACTTCCGCACGTCCTTCAGACAACACTAGCCCAGCCCAACATGCTTTTAAAGACCCCCTCCGATTACCAGCCGACATTTTTCTCCCACAACACAACCCGTCAATTAACAGGGAACCGCTACACACTTCAACACCAGTTAACGACACCGCCTATCCAAAACGATTTTACACCGCCACTCACATGTACCTGAAAGAGCCCGGCATACACAAAACATTTCAACCCCTTTATGCCGGGCCCTTTCAGGTCATCCGCTCAACACTATCCACCGCTACCCTGTTAATTGACGGGAAGCCCCACACCGTGCCATCGGCACGGTGCAAACCAGCTCCAGTCCTCCCCGACCAATCTCACCACACCACCCCCCCACCCACCCCCACACCAGCAACACCACACATCGCCTCCATCTCACCCACCGGACCCCGACGTCGCCGCCTCTCTCCGCGACGTCCCGGGTACCGGCTCCCACCAGCTCACCCCCTTCACCGCCGCCCTGGCAGTGAAGGGGCCCCTCTATCAGTCTTCACCGACGTGAAAACAGTTAGAGGGAGTCACCTCTCTCACCCCATCGCCTCACCACCCATCCACAGTCATCACCACAAATACACCCATCCACCTACACCCATCCACAACCCACACCCTATCCATACCCAAGGAACGGCGGACTCCCGCATCCCCCAAATTGTAACCCAACCCACCTACCACGACCATTATTGTTCATATACTGTAAATACTAATCTAACATTACTATACTATATCTACTACTATCTTATACCCTCATACTATCTCAATATCTACAATGTAACCCTTAGTCTTAAGCACACTAGAATTAAGAACGAGGCCTTCCGCCCCCAATTATGTTTGCCGCGGCCCTCAGCCCTTGTCACCTTGCGCCTTCAGCCCCCCGAATTTTAGTTTAGTCCTCACCTTTGGCCTTCAGCCCCACTTATGTTTGCCTTGGCCCTCAGCCCCTGTCAACTTGCGCCTTCAGCCCCACACATCTTGGTTCAAACTGGGGGGACCTCTGTCGTGAGTCCCTCCCGGGAACACTCCTCTAGCCAACTTAAGTTCTCACCAAGATCCAAATGCAAAACTTAGTTCCGTCAATAAACAAAACGAGTGGGGAGACAAGCCACAGAACCCAGGGTACACAACCTGGAGCCCCACCACCAACCCCTAACAGGGGGTTGGAGGGAGAGGCTTCCTTTTCCTATAAAACCCTGGATCCTGCGACTTTAGCTTCATTCGACACTTCCTCTAACCAGCTCTCTCTTCTCTCCTCTACCTTGCTCTCTCCTCCTCTTAAAAGAACCTAGATGTCGGTGGTGGTCAGCCCATAACCGCCTAGGCAACCTCCTCTTCCAAAAGATTCCAGATGTCGGTGGTGATTCGCTCATAACCGCCTGGACACCTCTCCTCCAAAAGATCCTAGATGTCGGTGGTGATTCGCTCATAACCGCCTAGGCAAACTCTACCACTCACCTCTCATCTCTCCCAAAAGATCCTAGATGTCGGTGGTGATCCGCTCATAACCGCCTAGGCAAATTCTACCACTCACCTCTCCTCTCTCCAAAAAAGATCCCAGATGTCGGTGGTGATTCGCTCATAACCGCCTGGGCAATTTCCCTCACACCACCGTGATGCAATTTTAAATTCATCACAGTGTAATTTACCTATAATTCACCTAATTATAATCTACCTATTCACCTATTTACCTATTTACCGTTGTGTAATAATTTACCTATAATCTACCGTTGTGTAATTTACCTATTATTTACCTATAATCTACCTATTTACCTATTTACCATTGTGTAATAATTTACCTATAATCTACCGTTGTGTAATTTACCTATAATTTACCTATAACCTGCCTATTTACCTATTTACCTATTACCTATTTACCTATAATCAACCTATTTACCTATAATTTACCTATAATCTACACTTGTGTAATAATTTTACTATAATCTACCGTTGTGCAACAATTTACCTGTCCAGGTGCTAGTAAAATCTACGTAGCTAGTATAACGAACCATTGTGCAACAATTATTTACCTCTGAGTAATAATATGCCGTTGAATAATAATTTGCCCATCGATAATACATCAACGGTGGTTCAAGTTGCAAAAGTACCTACCAACAAATTCCAGCCCCTTCCACGTAGATGGTATAATGAACCGTTGTGTAATAATTTACCTATCAATAATACATCAACGTTTGTTCGAGTTTCACTACTTATCAACAAACTTC
Organism: Leptopterna dolabrata; assembly: GCA_954871275.1. Lineage (NCBI taxonomy): Eukaryota > Metazoa > Arthropoda > Insecta > Hemiptera > Miridae > Leptopterna > Leptopterna dolabrata. The sequence goes on along the minus strand of OX940981.1, from coordinate 1,420,415 downwards.
AAAAGAGAGAGAAGTTTTTCAAATGAGATAATAACACAAAACAACCAACTCGACTTCATAAACCGTGAATATAATCAGATGCTCCCTAGCAATGATTATCTCGGGCCAATTCCCGATTGTTGCCGCGTCCCTTGCGATGCTACTTGGGCTGAATTTGTACAATTTCATTCATCCTCCTGTTGAAAAAGCCGGTTGATGCAAACTTCTGGGCCTTACTGTGAATGAACGGCTGGACGAACAATGGTCCGGGTGGTCTTTGAAAAACTCCAAAGTTCGAGAACTATTTAAAACCGTAAAAAAATTCGAGGTAACGGCGTCCTGGAAATTTCAGCCCCTATTTTTCACCCCGTAGAGATGACTGACATTAACGCCGAGCTTCGAGGACCAACTAGACCCCACGTGGTACCTATAAACCGAATTTCGTCAGTTTTGGTTCATGGCAACTAAGAAAAGTGCGAAGTACCTATAGCGTACGGCGTACAGCGGAAGGACAGACATTTTGGTTTATTATTTTCAATAATGAACCATTGGACTCGAGCATGAAAAAAAAGGTCTAACCCCCCCCCCCCCCCCCCCCCCATCAAAATTTTATGGTTTACGTTTCAAGGTATGCAGAATCCGAAAATGCAATAAAAATATTTCTGTCTGTCCGCCGTACGCCGTACTGGCCACTTTTCTTGGTTACCATGAAACAAAATTGATCAAATTCGGGTTATAGGTTCCGTTCGGGGTCTAGTTGGTCCTCGAAGCTCGACGTTACTGTCAGTCATATCTCTAAGGGGTTCAAAATAGGGGTTGCAATTTTAAGAGCACCGTAGCTCGAAAACTTTCGATAGAAGGGTATGGTTTTTTTTACGTTATTAAATTTGTCTTGAGCTAAACAATTTTTTGAGACCACCCGGAGCATTGTACGTCCAGCCGTTCGCATGCACCAAAAAACTTCGTCAACATGATCGTGAATCAAACGGTATAAATCCGGCCCGGATTTCATCACTAGGGAGCACCTGATCATAATCAAGGATGGCTGTATGAAGTCGAGTTGGTTGTTCTGCGATATTATTTCATTTGATGGACTATTGGATTTTGTTGGTAGGTACTTCTGAAACTTGAACAAACCTTGAAGTAGGTATTATTGATGGGTAAATTATTACACGATGGTAAATTATTACATTACGGTAAATTATTTCGCACCGGTAAATTATTACACAACGGTTCATCTATCAAGAAGGGGCTGGATTTGGTTGATCGGTACTTTTGCAACTTGAACAAACGTCGAAGTATTGTTGATGGGTAAATTATTACAATGGTAAATGATTACACAACGGCAAATTATTACACAACAGTAAATTATTACATAACGGTAAATTATTTCACAACGGTATATTATTACACAACGGTTCATCTACCAAGAAGGGGCTAGATTTTGTTGATCGGTACTTTTGCAACTTGAACAACCGTTGAAGTATTATTGATGGACTAGTTATTACACAACGGTTCATTATACTTGTCCACGAAGGTAGGTATTGACCACAGAAAACAGTGATCTACGCAGAAGGGGCATCTATTTCACTACACATCAACAATTTTCCTTCAGAACTTCATTATTCGCGTTTCTTTTTGCCGTTTTAGTTACTGTTTGTCATCGACAGAATTATTTTAGCAGCATTTAACTCGTGATTTAGGTAGGTACCTAGTAACGAGTACGGGGTTAGGTACTAACCTACGGAGGATCTGCGATCCGCATAATATGTATAGAATAGTAGGTACAAATTATATTATATAGACGGGTTATCTATATAATCTATATAAAGTAACAGAAGGGTATTCTGTAAAAAATATTAAACCGTTGTGCCGGGATTTGCAGCGTTTTTTATTGCATTTTCGGATTCTACATCTTGAAACGGAAACCATCAAATTTTGAGTCTTGAGGGGGGGGGGGGGGGGGGGGTAAAAAATTGTTTCATGCTCGATTCCAAAGGTTGATTATTGAAAAAATAAACCAAAATCCTGTATAGACTGTATATGGCACCAGCTGCCAACATTATTTTTGAGAGAGACGAAGAAGAAGAATGTATTATGTTGATTACTAATGTCACCTTGAGAACTGTTGGAAAACGTAGAAAATTCTGAGACGCTCTATCAATGCGCCAGTAGTAGCTATTTATAGTCCTCAATAGTGAGGTTCAGTAGATGTACCTACCTACTTCAAAGACAAGAGAACCCAGGTTAGGGAACGATTTTTCTGCTCTAATGGCTCCACCATGAGGCAACCGCCTCCAGTTATTCCATTCGGCTCAATTCTATATCAGAAAGAAATAGTTAATGAGCCCCAGTGTTGACCATATAAGAGCGTGGTCCCCCCTCATCAGGTCGGTGACTTGATTGAATCCTGCCTGGCCACGTCAACCGGATGAAAAATTGACCTTTCGGATGATGAATGTCCCGTGAACTGGACAGCTGGGTAATTACAATCTATAACACACCGGGACAGGGAGTTGAGGTTAATTAGTGTTCCAGTGCGATTCACACGTAACCTGCGCACTTGCCTACCAAACCGTCAGCAATTTCCGCGTGTCAATTCAAGAACGGCTTTTCGGCCGGCCTCGTGGATATCATTACGGTGAATGCTTGCAAAACCCCTTTGTATGGAAGAAAAGGGTGTTTAAATTCAGAACACGGGAAATGTTTGGTAGAATAGATGTAGGCATTCGCGCTGATGATGCACGGAGGAGATTGGAGTCGCTTGAACCCTAACTGGTAATTCCAGTGAATCTGAAAATATCAGTAGTTTCCATTTTAAAGGAGTATGGAAAAGAGCAAAAAGTCGAGGCATTTCCTGGGCAAAACGCTGCAACTTATTACACAAAGGTTTATTATTTACCTGTATAGATGCCCCTTCTGCGTAGATCACTGTTTTCTGTGGTCAATACCCTCGAGCTCCCCCCAGGAGAGCCCTGAATCGAATACTGGAGCCGGCCCCGGAACTGAAGTCTCCTACAAATGCGCGGGATTCAATGTTTCAATCATTAATTAGGTATTTTGTAGTTATTCATGAAGCATAAGGCAAATAAGAAACCGTTGTGTAATAATTTACCTATATAGGTGCCCCTTCTACGTAAATAGTATAATGAACCGTTGTGCAATAATTTTCCTTTGAGTAACAATTTACCTTCGTGTAATAATTTGCCCATCAATAATTATTATACTTCACCGGTTGTCCAAGTTGGAAAAGTACCTACCAACAAACCCCAGCCCCTTCTACGTAGATGGTATAATGAACCGTTGTGTAATAATTTACCGTTGTGTAATAATTTACCATTGTGTAATAATTTACCCATAAGGAATACTTAAACGTCTGTTAAACGTCTGTTCAAGTTTCACTACCTATTAACAAGCTCCAAAAGAGCCATCATTTTTCAAATGAAATAATATCACAGAACAACCAACTCGACTTCATAAACCGTGAATATAATCAGATGCTCCCTAGCGATGATATCTGGGCTGGATGTATACAATTTTGATTCACCCTGTTGTCGAAACAGGCTGTCGGTGCAAACTTCTGGGCCTTACTCTGAACGAACGGCTGGACGTACAATGCTCCGGGTGGTATTAAAAAACTCCCAAGTTCGAGAACTATTTAAAACTGTAAAAAAATTCGAGATAACGGCGTCCTGGAGATTTCAACCCCTATTTTTCACCCCTTAGGGATGACTGACATTAACACCGAGCTTCGAGGACCAATTAGACCCCAAAGGGGACCTATAAACAGAATTTCGTCAATTTAGGTTCATGATAACTAAGAAAAGTGCGAAGTACGGGATACCTTAAAACGGAAACCATCAAATTTTTAAGGGGGTTAGTATTTTTTTTTCATGCTCGATTCCAAAAGTTTATTATTGAAAATAATAAACCAAAATAGAATTCTGGAGTTTAGAAAATGGCGGAAGTATATCCAGACTTGTAGTATTCATGCTAGAAGATGGAGACAAAGGTACATGCATATCCATCAGTAGGTATCCACATTGATTAAAAAGTTCTCGGTGCGTTCTGTCCACTCTTAGATAAATAGGCCAACTTCGCTTTATCATCTTAATTTCTATCTTAGTTTTGATTAGATAATGATTTTGTAGATTTTCGTTAACTCTAAGCAAGGTATTTCCGTCGAGGAAACGACTGGAACACCCTATCGGTGTTTACTCACTTATTTCAAGGATCAAGATAAACCACACAAACATCATCTATATCTATATACCTGAATCTTCATATAGATAATACGGATTTGAACCAGACATGTTTATCTTGGGTCCGGATCCAATAAGCGTTCCGGCGCTGGTCAACGCGACGTATCCTGTATCCATGGAAACGAAGCCGATTGTGAAAGACGCGTACTGCGGGTGACAGCCCTCCCTATTCGAAGCCGGCGTGTTGCAATTGTGTCAGTGCCATTTTGAGATGCAAATCCCTCGCCTTGCTCCGTCTGACATTCGCAGGGGCTGGTCCTGAATTACATTTTTGATGTCGCTAAGGTCTTCAGCGAAAAGTATGACGCACGACTGACGCGTTCCAGAATATTAGCTTTCAACTTACCAATCCGTATTGAGTCAATGGACCTGGGCGTATGGCAATGCAGTGGGTACCTGTCATACCAGCAAGGAACATGTGGCGTGTTCTATTGTTGGAAGAAAATTGGTTCACAGTATAAAATTCGCCCAAAGTTTATAATTTTGAATTACCTTTTGGAATAGGAGGAGAGACGAGCCAGTGATTGTTTGGTTGAGATTTTTTGTCGAAACAAGTTTGATTTGACGTCTCAATTTGTGACTTTGAGACTTGTGTTTTTGCTTATTTTCGTGTTTTGTGACCACTACTCGGTGGGATAGCCTATCCAAGTGGGTACCTACCCCGGTCGAAAGCTCCGGACAATTAGAACAAGCGCATCCTACGAACGGGTTCTCACGGACCTCTCATTAGGTACCTAAACAATGGTCAAGTTAGTCCGTGCGACTTATCTCACGGAGATGACCGAACCTTCGAGTGTTGATATTATATACAACAAAAATACAACAAAAATGAAAACGACATTACACATCCTGCTCAAATCTCCGGGAAAAATTATTCGCGAGCCGCGGACAATTACGAGTAAGGACGTGGTGGAGGATGGCAAAGATGAATTCTAGCTTGTTGGGCATTCATTTATTGGATGGTCACGCGTTCACTAGATCCTACTTGACACGTTATGTACTTAATATGTACCTACTACTTATGTGAAATACTGTGACGATATCAAAACTGGTTTATGTACTGAATTATATGCGTAGTGAAATGACCCGTTTGTAGTACCACCACGGTTTATACAATAGATTAAACTAACGGACTGTAACATCGATCGGTGCACAATTTTGGTCCATTAGCATCCGAGAAATAAGATGGATAACGACCGGACCGAGTTTTTCAATCGATTTTCAAATTCTACGTGCCTATAGGTAAACGTAAAATATTAAATTTTGAGGGTGGGGGGGGGGGGGTCCAAAAAACACCATTTTCATGATCGGTTCTAAAAGTTCACAATCAGAAAAACGCTGCAAATTATTACACAACGGTTTATTATTAACCTGTAGGGTGAAGGGACCAGTCTTCGACACCTTAAGAGAAATTTTGACTTTCACAAACCATAAAGTTACGTTTTTCTCTTCATTGACAATTATCTCTTACGTTACTCGCTGCATCAGGATGTCCTCTAACCACTCAGTATTCAAGAAATCATTTTTCCAAGCCGCAAACCACTCTAAATCGGTTTTTTCGAAATCAATTTTTTGACCCAGTCTTTGACAGTCAAATTTTCGGTTGCGCCAGTTATTGAGGACCAGTGATTGACACAACAGTTTTCCTCTAACAAACCATGTAATTTAAAAGCTTATCATTAAATTGAGCACTTTTTGGTTTATTATTTTCAATAATGAACCATTGGAATCGAGCATGAAAAAAAAAATTCTTACCCCCCTCAAAATTTGATGGTTTACGTTTCAAGGTATGTAGAATCCAAAACTGCAATAAAAATATTTCTGTCTGTCCGCCGTACGCCGTACGCCGTACGGGCCACTTTTCTTAGTTACCATGAAAAAAAATTGATGAAATTCGGGTTATAGGTTCCGTTCGGCGTCTAGTTGGTCCTCGAAGCTCGACGTTACTATGAGTCATCTCTAAGGGGTTCAAAATAGGGGTTGAAATTTTCAAAACGCCTATACCATTTTTTTACGTATATATTTTTACGGTTTTAAATAGTTCTTGAACTTGCGAGTTTTTTAAGACCATCCGGAGCATCGTACGTCCAGCCGTTCGTTCACAGTAAGGCCCCGAAGTTTGCACCGGCAGGCATTTTCGACTCCAGTGTGAATGAAATTGTATAGGTACAATTCAAACCAAATCTCGTAACTAGAGACGCGCCCACAATAGGAAATTTGGCGGAGATGAAATCATTGCTAGGGATCACCTGATTATATTGGCGGAGTATGAAGTCGAGTTGGTTGTTCTGTGATATTATTTAATTTGAAAAATGATGGCTCTTTTGGAGTTTGTTGGTAGGCAGTGAAACTTGAACAAACGTTGAAGTATTATTGATGGGTAAATTATTACTACGGTAAATTATTACTCAACGGTAAATTATTAAACAACGGTTCATTATACCATCTACGTAGAAGGGGCTGGAGTTTGTTGGTAGGTACTTTTGCAACTTTTTTCACTCCTCATCAACAATTTCTTTTCAGAACTTCATTATGTGTGTTTCTTTTTGTTAGGTACTGTTTGTCATCGGCAGAATTATTTTAGCAACATTTAACTTGTGATTTAGGTAGGTACCTAGTAACGAGTACGGGGTTAGGTACTAACCTACGGAGGGTCTGCGATCTACATAAAATGTATATAATAGAATAGTACACATTATATTATATTGACGGGTTATCTATACATAGAGCTGTGATCTGTAACAGAAGGGTATTCTATACAAAATAATAAACCGTTGTGCAGGGATTTGCAGCGTTTTTTTCCATTTAGTTTCACCAATGTAAACGTACTAATTATGAGTAATATAATTGAATGAAGTAGATATATCACCCTATGTTTCATCACAAAATACGAATACAAAAAATACCAATACCAAAAAAAGAAAAAATAGGTTGTAAAGCCTCAGCACGTAAAAAATCAGCCTTACATTTCTACTAAACTGGCGATTCGTTAGATAATCTAAGTAATAGGAAAAATATAAAAATAAGGAACTGACAAGAATGAATGGAGATCAATATCAACAGAACATAAAAAATCCGTCTTAGGTACATTTCTCTAAAGTTAGCACTTCGTGAGATCATTTGAACAATATAAAAAATGACAAGAATGAATTTCTTTGAGCTAAAATGTTTGAATACGAAGGTAGGTAAATATCACAATATTTGAATTTCTATTGCATTAGCAAGGGAATTACACTCGTCACACGCGTTTAGCGTTTCATCCAGATTGTCAGCAAGTGTTATTGCCAAGCAAGAATGATGGAAACGCTTGTCGCATATATCACAAGACCTACCAGCTTTTCTTTTAGAAATGGAAGAACCACACTTGAAGCATAGCCCTTCGAGTACGATTTCGTTTCCACCATTCACTTCACTGTTCAGAATGGTTGTTGCGGTCATCAACTCCGTCTCCGAAATTCCAACTGATTCGAGATCCAGAATCCGTGTGGGATTGACAGAATCGCTGGTGATGTTATTAAACGAATCCATGTCGTCACATGAAGAATGGTCTGAAGCACGCCATTCTTCGCTCTCACTCGAACTTGACTTTTCTCTTTTTTGTTTCTTTGCTGCTTTCTTCTTTTTTTTTACTTTCTTCTTTTGCTCTTCTCCTCTTTTCCATATCAGCCTTTTTCTTGTCTTCTTTTTCTTGCTTCTTACGCTGGCGTTCTTCAGCTCGTTTCTTCTTCGCATCCTCTAAATTTTGTTTGTCTTTATTCCTTCTAGAGTGATAATCTTGCCATTGTCTTGATGTAACCACTGAAGGTATTGGTGGTCCCTTGGTATTTCGTTTCTTCCGACTGGGAAGAGGAGCAGACGGCCACATCAGTGTATTCTTGAATGGGCTGGGAAGCCCATCTTTGATCTTGGCAACTCCAGAAATGCTGGCAGAATGGGAGGCGTTCGGATTGGATCCAGAAGCAACTGCACTGGGAATGCAGTCAACATCATGTTGGTTAATAGTTTCGTTGACGTCATCTTCCCTATTCGGATTGATGTTACTCTCTGTATCACCTTCATCAATCTCTCGTTGAGTCATCAGGGAGCTTCCTTCAAAATCTGCGGGCGAATTGTTTGCACTCTTGATATTCTTCCATATCATAAACAATGACTGATGTTCTGCAGCTCCTTCCCATTCCGAATTATTTTCAAATTGGGATAAAATATCTTGTGGGATATTACGTGCCAGTACTTTGAGGGCCACTTTTGATTCATAGTCTTGAGCAGTTCGAGATATAGTAAAAGATGGTTTTTCATTCCTTCCAATGACTTCTGTTACGTTCCAAGGGAACAGCCCACATTTCTTGAACCCATTTTTAAGAATGGCTGGTGACAAATCTTTAAAAAAAATCAGTCATGCAGCATGACTTAATGAGCGAATTTTCAAAGAAATATTCGAATTAATGGCTATGGTTTTGAATAAAGGAAAACTTCGGTCTAAAATTTGGTTTTCTATGTATATTCTCTTCGTATTTATTTTAATTTGTACGTTTTGTCCATCCTGATTCTACCGTTTGTTTATTACGTAATTGTACTAAGTGCTTATTTATTTGATCGCTGTGGGTAAATTCAAGGAGTTGTACTAATCGTTTGCCTCCCCCTTTTTTGCTTCGAACTCTCGTCTTCAATTAATACTTCTCACATTTTTCAATCTGACCACTCTAAGGGGGTGGGGGTAAGAGTTTAAAGATTATCCTAGTTTTGGGTAATTTTTGCGCACTTTAAATGCTCTAATTTAAGAACGGATTTAGATATCTAAAATCCGATTTCACTATCGTGTACAGCGTGCAAAAACCTTTAAAATGAGGGGTCACTTGTTAGAAAATAACATTTTGGGGATTTTTGGGTAATTTTTGCGCACTTTAAATGCTCTAATTTGAGAACGGATCAAGATATCTAAAATCCGATTCCACCATCGTGTTCAGCGTGCAAAAACCTTTAAAATGAGGGGTCACTTGTTGGAAAATAACATTTTGGGGATTTTTGGGTAATTTTTACGCACTTTAAATGCTCTAATTTGAGAACGGATCAAGATATCTAAAATCCGATTCCACCATCGTGTTCAGCGTGCAAAAACCTTTAAAATGAGGGGTCACTTGTTAGAAAATAACATTTTGGGGATTTTTAGGTAATTTTTGCGCACTTTAAATGCTCTAATTTGAGAACGGATCAAGATATCTAAAATCCGATTCCACCATCGTGTTCAGCGTGCAAAAACCTTTAAAATGAGGGGTCACTTGTTGGAAAATAACATTTTGGGGATTTTTGGGTAATTTTTGCGCACTTTAAATGCGCCAAAACCCTCCTTAGAGTAGGCCAATTTCGCCCATCTTCGAACTTAGCCTTTCGATTGCCAAGATAGATTTTTTGTGCAAATTTGAGCTGTTTATCTCAATTCTATCGAGAGTTATCGTCTGGAGTGACACATATATAAATAAATATATATATATATACATATAAAAAAGTGTTAAATTTCAGGAATCGTTTTAGAATGGTCTGAAACGGATTTCTATGAAGAAAATTTCCAAAAATTTATATTATTTAAATTTCGAAGCCATTGCAATAGCTTCATTTTCTTTGAAAATTCGCTAAAACTGTCTCCAACAGCGGTGCGAAGTCAGTTTTTTTCAATGTTGGATTGGCCGAGTTATGGAACCGCCATTCATGGACTTTCGTTTTCCAACTCTGTTTCAAAGATTTGAAGACTGATACATCCATGGGCTGCATCAAGTGGGTGGCATTTGGGTACAAAGCTACTAAAATTTTTTTTTTTTCTGCACAGAACTGGCTCGTTTCGAGTGTTAAATGGGAAGTATGGCCATCTAAGAACAGGATTACGGGGAAACCAAAACCTTCTTGTAGCAACCAGGGATAGAAAATATTTGCTAGATATTCATAGAAAATGGCCCCGTTCATCCACCCTGAGTCGGACTTCCCTATCCCCCAATGTGTCGGAACACTAGCTGCGAGATCTGCTGGAAGCCTTTGATATTGAAATACTACCAATGGAGGGGCTAATTTCCCGTCAGCGTTCCCAGTGACCAAAACAGTCAGACACTCCTTTTCATCTGCATTAACGATTTGGTAGACGTTCTTGTCAAACAGTGTGACCTTTCGGATTAAGGAAGAAGGCTGACTCGTCGCCGTTGAAGATACGTGATGGATCGTTTAGCACTTCCGAATGACCATCCTTCTCCAAGTTGTCATACACTTCAGAAAACCAATTCTGAATGTTAGCATTGGTAACTTTGGCTCGCGATACCGTTAGATTTTCACTTATCCTTGAACTAATCTCAGGGTGACGACGTCGGAATCCCTTGTACCATGACTTTCCTGGTAGGTTTTGTGTGAAAGGGTTAGGCCGTCCCATTTTTGTTATAATCTGCCTGACACTCGTCAACAATGTATCTTTTGTAACCGGAAATCCAGCTCTGGCAAGTGAGGAAATCCAATCAACCAAGATGGTTTCTTCTTCTGAAGTGAGTATTGTATTTGGTCCCATGCGTCGACTTACAGGGGATTTACCTGTTGATTTATATAGCAGAGTTGTACGAGGTACACTATGACGTTTTGCAGCTGCTGAAACAGATGCTCCACCTGCTACATCCTGCACCGCAGCTTCCATTTGAGCTTCTGAATAAAGGAATTTGGGCTTTTCAATTTTCGCTGTCTTATTTTTTTTTTTGTCTTTCTCGTTGAGGGAGCCATTTCAGTTATTAGATCTGGGAAACACGGAATCGGGTATGAGAGAAGGAGAATCTGCGTTCAGAAAGGAATTCTGACGAGCATGTCAAACACTAGTACTGGAGGTTGTCAAAGACTGAAACCTTCACTAGGCAGTGTTTGACAGCTTATTCAACTAGTCTTTGACAACTTTTTAAACCGTGTCATACACTGGTCCAGCAATCGATTTCCATCAAAATGTTAATATAACCTCTTTTAATATGAGTTAACCTTCAACTTGGAAGTAAAAAAGTGGGCAAGAGAAGAAATAAGGGATGGATCAGTAATTGACAGCACTGTCAATTACTGGGGGTAGCACCGTTTTGGAAACCAGTTATTGACAAATAAAACTGATAGCAGAAATGAAATCTACGCAAAAAACTGATTGAGAATTACCATTAGAACAATCCAAATTAGAAATGTGATAGGCATGGTGAAGCAGAATAAAACACTCACCTCCTTAGCAAAATCGCAAAAAACCTCACCAAAAAAACGACTCCACGAGGTGTCGACTCATAACCTTCTCCAGATCACACAGAAACTTGCCTGAAACCTTTTCCGGCCCAAACACGTCACAAAGAAGGTTTGCTGTTTCAGAATTCAGATGGATAAAGCCCATTAACCAATCGTAGCCTTATTATTTACACTTTTCGGCAGAGTGTCAATTACTGGGGGTATGTCAAACACTGGCCCCTCCACCCTACAGATGCCCCTTCTGCGTAGATCACTGTTTTCTGTGGTCAGTTCCCTCGAACTCCCCCCAGGAGAAATCTGGAGGCGGCCCCGGAATTAAAGTTACCTACAAATACGTGGAATTCAATAATTCAATCACTAATTATTTTTGCAGTTATTCATGAATCATAAGGCAAATAATAAACCGTTGTGGAATAATTTACCTGTATATGTGCCCCTTCTACGTAGATAAAAAAAAGAACAGTTGTGTAATAACTTACCGTTGTGTAATAGTTTACCACTGTCTAATGATCAACAATAGTATCAATGGTCACCAATAGTATTTCACCGTTTGTTCAAGTTGCAAAAGTAGGTACCTACCAACAAAATTCAAAAGATCCATCATTTTTCAAATGAAATAATATCACAAAACCACCAACTCGACTTCATAAAGCTGGTCGCACAATGCTCCGGGTGGTCTCAAACAATTCTTTAGTTCAAGATCAATTATTTAAAAACGTAAAGGAAACTATACCCTTCTATTGAAAGTTTTCGAGCTACAGCGTTCTGAAAATCGCAAACCCTATTTTTAATCCCTTAGAGATGACTGACAGTAACGCCGAGCTGCGAGGGCCAACTAGACCCCGAACGGGACCTATAAACCATATTTCATCAATTTTGGCTCATGGTAACTAAGAAAAGTGCTAAGTATGGCGTCCGGCGGAAGTTTTTGTATTGCATTTTCGGATTCTACATATATGTAACCTACCTTGAAACGTAAACCATCAAATTTGAGGGGAGGTTTAAATTTTTGTTTCATACTCGATTCTAAAGGTTCATTACTGAAAATAATAAACCAATAATTAACCAAATGTGTAGTCACACCGCTTTGTACAAATTATAGTACATAATATTATCATGTAGTCGTTAAATACGAACAAATTCGATTGTGATAGTCGGGTAGGTTGGCCTCCGCCTGATTTCTCTCCCTCTCCTAACTATCTAATTCCGAACGCACGCTAACATAACCATTCCATAGTACGAGTAGATAATATACTTACTTCGTAGAATAAGAAGTTCGAGTTCTTGGTCCACCTTCTCCATCCTTCGGACCGCTTCAAAATCCCATTTCAAAACCTCCTGACAATGGAGCTGTGAGACAATGGGCCCTCCCAGGCGATAGGTCCGTGATAGCTCAGGACAATCCGACCTTTGAACCCTTATTAAATAACGTCCCGGCCTGGCCTCAGGAACGCTATTAATCGCTTTGGACGCCGCATTTCGTACGAAACGCGCCTCCAACAGCCTTCGTCGTACCTATCACGTTACGTACAAGTGTTAGGTATAAGAAGGTCCTGCATACTCATTATCAACCAATCACATAAATTCGAGCGCTTTCGGAGCCGTTGCCCAATTTTTTCGAGGCATCCAAAATGGATAACAAAGCGGACACGGGGCTATTTCACGGCTGTTATGCCTTGACCACAAGGCAAGGCGAGACATAAATAAAGCCGTCATAACTCAACCGAGCGAAATGCCCGATGACGGTCGGACTTCACACATCTTATTTTAACTTCCTTCATCTTCAACTCGTCCAGAAACATGCGGGAGTCATTACTTATGCATTGGGCTTTAAATGTTTCTCCTCCCTCCCATAATGATTCCTTCCTGTAATTAACGATTTCTTTGAAAATAATCATGAACTTCGACACAAGCTACCTCATCGTTCTCGAACGTTATTAGATAAATAAGTGAGTGTTACGTGAGACTTGACGAGGCGACGCTCCGTCAACTAGGTACGGCTTGGCCTTCATTTGCCATGCACTGTGACAGTGATCATCACCAGAGCCAGGCAAGTGCCGTATTGCCATGGCGCCATACTAAGATGCCATATTGTGCCCATTTTCGAGAAAATGCCGTATTAGGCCGAAAAATGAAATTATTGCTATATTTTTGCCATACATTACTTTTTTCATTTCATTCATTAATTTATTTATTTAATAGCAAAGCATCAAATTTCATGCACAAAAAAAAAGAAGAAAAAAGTAGGCAAGGTGACGGGTCAACGATTAGGTAAGGTGACGGAATTAGGTAAGGGAATCCAAGTTCCCGACGTTGCTGACCTCAGGCCCTAGGCCCTCATCCAAAGTAAGGGTTAAGGTCCTGTAAGACTCATAAGCCTGCCTGAGCTGCACTCAAGTACGTTTTCGGGATTCCCAGATCCCGTGCGGGGATTATCCCGAAGCCCCTGACCACAGGTGGTCCCTGCCCGTTGTACTCGTAGAATGCGACTCTCCCTGGCTATATAAACATCGTTGGAATGAGTTCAGATTTGGAGGATCGATCAGGAATAATACTTTGATAATTGCGTATGACTTTCATTCGTCTGCGCATGCGCGAACATGAAATGTTGACCGTTTCCTTGTAACAAAAAAAAGAATGTCGAAAAATAGTCGTAGAGAGCTGACATTTTGAGGGTACACGCGGGTCGGACGCACAAACGGTAACAGAGGTAAAACCTGGGAAATTGTCTATCACCATAAATGTGTACAGTAACTTTAGAAGTAGTACCAACAGGTGAATCAAGACAATTAAATGGCACCATCAATGCTCAAAGATAATCTGTAAAAAAAATTTTTTTTTTTTCAAACAAGGAAGACAAGGTCGTTTTTTGGGGGTCGAAATTGATGGAAACCATCTAAAGTAACTATTTCAATTACTGGACGTCAAAGAAACAATAAATGAACAGCAACATTTCTGTAGGTACGTCCGATAGAATAATAAACCCATGTAACAAGGACTGTGCATCGTTTTATGCTGAAGACTTGCGGAGATGAGAGCCTAGTTCTCATCTGCCAGGTGCGTGAGACACCTGCTTCTTCGAAAAGGAGATCAACCTTCCGACACTTCCAGAAATTGTGAGAAATTCTTTGAATGGCCCTGCTACCTGAACCTTTTGGCAGAACTGCTTGAGAGGTTGAACTTCATCATTATTATCGACATCACGGGTTTGGCAGGTTACAATCCGCTGTCGCATGAAAATGAACTCCAAGGGTTGCTTTAATTTGACTGAACGAGTCAGAAACTTAACAATGTTATGAAGATGGAGTGGGTAAGTACACATGACTGGGTTGTGCGAATGGCCATTTATATTTTTCCAGCTTATGAGAGCTTCTTAAAACCCGGGTTTAGGGGTCAGCTATGAGCCCGTCGATTCGAATCCCATCGCTTCTCGTCACCAACCCATCGCGATGAAGCAATCGGTAGCCACAAATGAACTGATCGAACAGCCTGAAATGGCTGTTTACTTTACTTACTACCATTTTTTGATGAAGATCGGCTCCATTTTTATCGATGCACTCCGTCTGTCTGTTGCCGTTTCTATCCGCCTGTATGTTCGCTCATCATGTCTTCAAGAATCGGGAAAATTTCGAGATCACCTCTATTGCGACTGGTTTGTATTGAGGTCTACAAACGTGCGTATGCTTCGTATATAATTTAACCCCAAAAATAACCCTGTTGAACAAATTTAGGTACCCGCCAAGAAAACCTCATCAGCCGCGAAAAGGATTGATATCCATTTTGCCCGCCAAAGTAGCATCGTCGGTGCTTCGCACCTCGCTCTTGGATGTACGTATGTACGTACGGATGTACTGTTCCTTCCCTCCAGCCACCGTTCCGCCTGTTTCTCTAAACTCTCTTTGGTGCGGAGATTTTTGCTTGGAGTTTCTCCGAGGTACTCGAATACATATTCCGAATATGTTGAAAAAGAAGGCAGTGATCGACGCTGATGAGTAAAAATCCGTTGTGTAATAATTAATCAACCGTTGTGTAATAATTTGCATAGACGTTCGCACGGGCTGGTTCGTCGGTTCTGGATAACACAAACTGCCAGACGAGAGGACGACGGAGGAGGTTGTCGAGTAGGCTTGAGCCCACCCCGAGCTGTAACGCCAACAAAGAAGAAGGAGCAGGAATTTGGCTCAATTATTCTTGTACAGAAATTGGATTTCCCGTTGATGAGTCAAGATTCACATGGAAATGTTGCAAATGCACCGGCAAAGTATAATGATAAATATTAGCGTGCCTGTCACATGTCGTGGCACTTTCGGCAGCATTCTCTTAGGTTGCCGATCTTCCAACGCCAGGTTTTTGATGCGAGTGAATGCGTGGGACGAGACCCGCAGGTCCCAACGGAGGGTCAAAACGCGAAAGAGCCCATTACTCAAAAGGTTAACAATTACGTGTGATTAATAATCGTTTTCACGGACCGCCGAGTGAAAGTTGTCTGTGTTTGTTGGGTCGGAACGGAGGGACGCACATGTGCCTCAGTCACAGAATTACTCGTTGGAAACGCCGGTGCTACCGCTCGTTTTGATGCCTGTGAACCAGATAGTGTGTTTTATGTAGTTGCGATGGGGGGGGGGGGGGGGGGGTCTGATGGTCAGGGAGGTAGTACCTGCCACCGGCTGAGCCGCTAGGAGAATGGTCAGCATTTTTTAAATGAATACAGCTTAAAGAAGGATGACAGTGGGGGGTGGTTTAAAAACAAAGTCCTTGTCACATGGGTTTATTATTCGACTGGATATACGTCCATAGATTTTGGCTGTTCATTTATTGCTTTCATGTGCAATTATTGAAATGGCTATTTTTGATGGTTTCCAAATTAACAAAAGTTTCGAAATTAATAAAAATTAATTTTGGGAGCTTAACCTTCGTTACAACCTCAATTCTTCACTCTTCGGTCAAAATCGACTTCATATTCTGTCTTCTCGCCCTAAAAACCTTGGAAAACGCTACATCACAAGCTCATGTTCACTAAAACCTCAAAAATTCCTCGAAACCCCCTAATTTTACACCCATTTTTCTCTCATAACACCCATGGATGTATGCCGATCGGGCTGCCTTGTTTCGGAGCACAATTAGGACCCAAATGTGTTCCCAAATGGAGACCCAAACTGCGTGTGGAAGAACGACGATTTTAGACCAAAATTTAACGTAAATTTAAGGCTAAAACTTCGTTAGAACCTCAATTTTCCACTCATCGGTCAAAATCGACTTCATATTCGGTCTTCTCATCCTAAAAAACATGGAAAACGATACCTCAAAAGCTCATGTTATAAAACACAAAAAATACATACTTTTATACGCATTTTCACTCATAACACCCCTGGGTGTATTCCGATCGGGCTGCAAGGTTTCGGGACACAACTAGGACCCAAATGGAGCATGTGTGCGAAAGAACGAATTTTGTAGACCGAAAATGAAGCCAGTAGGTACACGTGATACGGCGGACGGACATTGGATTTTCTGAATCTACGCACCTTGAAACGTAAAAGAAAAAATTTTGATGGGGTGTTATAAAAATTGTTTGCTGAGCGATTACATAGGTATATTATTCTCAGAATAATAAACCAAAAATTGTGCAAGTTCTCCATTGCGGTATACCCCATGCGATTACAGTCCATTTCACCGTATAAGTCGTCAAATTTCCAGACCTAATTGATGTAATATTCTTGAAACAATAATATCGGTAGCCTGGTTCCTCATGTCTCAATTCGGCATCCAGCTATTAGCAACTTCCTGTACCGACGGGGTGGAGGAAGGAAGGAGTGAAACGACTACCCATAGGCGGGAGCTTGCTGGGCAAGGAATGCCGGTGCGTTGCTTTACGGGGGTGCCGAACTTTATAACCAATTCACCTACTTCATCCGGCGAGATACTTCCTCCGCCTTTAATTATGTTAATAATCAAACCCATAGAGTCACGGTGAAGGCGTCGTAAAATAGTTCATTACAAACACCAAAGCGGAGGTTTTGAAGAGATGTGGAGAGTAATAGCGGGACTGGTTTGATGCTTGGAGCTCCCAGAACTTGATTTAGATATTCTCACGTCTTGTCTTGACCCCGCAGCCGTTTCTGCCAGTAGGCTCCTCTTGAGGGCTCTGGAAGTGAGGCCCGTCCGTTCACCGATGGACAGGGGAGCACATGACTTGCCACCTGCTATCATTATATTGATCAGTCGGCTTTGCCGAGTCACCCTTCGCGCTGGTTCTGCTGGGCTGCTTGTGCCTGGACGCTACCGTTAGTAGGTCGTCATCAAAACACTTTCCAATCAAAGGTTCCAGATTCAACCTCTGCCACCGCGCTACTTTTCCTACGCAATAAATCGTAATGTACCTAAGCACCGATCTAACTGCTGCAGTGCCTCGATTTACCATAAATAGGTAATGTATAATACCTACTATAATTATGCCTATATTTATTTATGATCTAAATGGCTTTTGGTCTCTTATTTTAAATGATGAACCTTGGAAAAAGAAATTTACCGCACAAAATTTGATGGTTTCAGTCCGAAATGGAATTAAAAACGCTGCAGTCCTTGTCACATGGGTTTATTATTCTACTGGACATACGTACAGAAATTTTGGCTGTTCATTTTTTATTGTTTCTTTCATGAGAAATAATTGAAATAGCTATTTCTGATTGTTTCCACCAATTATGGCCCCAAATCACGAATTAGGTAGGTACGTTCCTTTTTGGTTTAATATTCTGTGAATAATACACCTATGTATTCGCTCAGCAAAAAATTTTTATAACACCCCCTCACATTTTTTTCTTTTCCGTTTCAAGGTGCGTAGATTCCAAAAATGCAATGTCCGTCCGCCGTACGCCGTCCGCCGTATCACGTGTACAGGCTTCATTTTCGGTCTAAAAAATTCGTTCTTTCGCACACATGCTCCATTTGGGCCCTAGTTGTGTCCCGAAACTGTTCAGCCCGATCGGAATATACCCAGGGTTGTTATGAATGAAAATGTATAAAAATAGGGACTTTTTGTGTTTTAGTAACATGAGCATTTGAGGTATCGTTTTCCATATTTTTGGGGACGAGAAGACCGAATATGAAGTCGGTTTTGACCAAAGAGTGTAAAATCAAGGTTCTACCAAATGTTCAGCTCCCAAAATTGATTTTTTATGAGTTAAAAACCTGGGAAATCGTCTGAAATCACCATCAATTTGTATAATAACACTGGAAGTAGTATCATCACGTGGATCAAGACGATTAAATGGCACTACCAATGGTCAAAGATAAATTGAAAAAAAAAAGGGGGAAAAAAGGATCTTACCTAATTCGTGTTTTAGGGGCCAAAAATGGTGGAAACCATCAGACTATTTCAATTATTTCACATGAAATAAACAATAAATGAACAGCCAACATTTCTGTAGGTATGTCCAATAGAATAATAAACCCATGTGACAAGGACTTTGCAGCGTTTTTGGATTCTACGCACCTTGAAACGGAAAAGGAAAACTTTTGCGGGGGTGTTGTAACAATTTTTTGCTGAGCGAATACATAGGTGTATTATTCTGTGAATAATAAACCAATAGGTGAGGATCCGATGTCCTGAGAGTGCATCAGCATGCAGTGATTGTAGATTGGCGTCCAAACATCGCGCTGATCACAACTGTAGGCTCGAGGATTTTGGCCTGAGCTCATCAGACAGCATTCAGTTCCTTACGGCTCTTCCACGGTGTGGGTACCCGCGAAGGAAAATAGCGTAAAAGGGTTCATTCCGACGGGAGAATATTATCGTTCCATGCGAACTTCGGACCGTTAGTTCGAGGATCCGAAACGACGTCATAAAAAGTGAAAGCGCGGGGAGCGGACAAAGGCGAGCGAGATCAGCCCGCCGTCTTTGTGACAAAAGGTCTTCAAAGGCGTCTGAGAGCTCGAGGCACGTGCTGAGGTGCCACGCCCAGCTCTCATCCTGCCTACCTACAACAGCTATCACCCATCATTACCAGTCAACAATGACCCCCCCACCCATCCCACCCATCACCCACAAATTATCTTTTCGTTTTGGCTCCATATCCGACTTAGTCCGACAAGCGGTTGGCTCTGCAGGATTTGCCTTTTTGATTAACCTTTTCCCAAATGAACTAACCTTATGCCAAATTAATTAAACCTTCTGCCAATTGCATTAAACCTTTTGCCACGGCATCCTGAAAATTTCAACCCTTTTTTCACCCCTTAGGCCCACTTTCACCAAAAATTTGAAACGAGTTTTTTGTTGGGAGCTGGATAACTCGTGCTGTGCACCAGCTAATGGGTGTGGTTTTACCGACCATGTGCATCTGAAGAAAATGATGAAATATTTCGGTTACCTGTTCGAAATTTAGAACTTGCTCGTTCCGCTGCTGGTCTTCGATGACCTGCATTGTGCACAAGGCTTTATTACTAAGTTTATTGCACTGATGACAATTTGATCGAGACAACACGATTATCGGGATGTGGAACTTTCCTGTAAGTACAACACCGATATTAGCCACAGCGCCCTTTCCCTCCGTATCGCCCTTCTCTATAAAATCGTGATCCGCGCTCGGCGCCGCAACACGTTCTATACACTTTTATTAGTGATTTCATTACTGGTGGGAACGCTACCGACTTCATAATTTTTCTGTTTCTCCCAAGATTATGATCTGCACGAAAAAAAAAAAAAAATCCTACATGATCCTACAAATCCTGGGAACGATCCTATACCGTTTTTGAAAACAAGACAAATCCATCATCATATTCTTTACAAAAAATATTATTTGAACATTATGAAAGGTGAATAATAAATTATTAATAAATGGCATTTATACTGGGGATCTAAATATTTTATTATACTGATATTGTAACATAATAATATATATTATGTTGTACGTATAATTTACATCGTAATTATGTAACCGTAAAAAAAATTAAAAACCTACATTTTGGTTTATTATTTTCAATAATGAACCATTGGAATCGAGCATGAAAAAAAAAATTCTTACCCCCCCCCCCCCCCAAAATTTGATGGTTTACGTTTCAAGGTATGTAGAATCCAACTGCAATAAAAATATTTCTGTCTGTCCGCCGTACGCCGTACGCCGTACGGGCCACTTTTCTTAGTTACCATGAAAGAAAATTGATGAAATTCGGGTTATAGGTTCCGTTCGGCGTCTAGTTGGTCCTCGAAGCTCGACGTTACTGTGAGTCATCTCTAAGGGGTTCAAAATAGGGGTTGAAATTTTCAGAACGCCTATACCATTTTTTTACGTGAATATTTTTACGGTTTTAAATAGTTCTTGAACTTGCGAGTTTTTTAAGACCATCCGGAGCGTCGTACGTCCAGCCGTTCGTTCACAGTAAGGCCCCGAAGTTTGCACCGACAGGCATTTTCGACTCCAGTGTGAATGAAATTGTATACAATTCAAACCAAATCTCGTAACTAGAGACGCGCCCACAATAGGAAATTTGGCGGAGATGAAATCATTGCTAGGGATCACCTGATTATATTGGCGGAGTATGAAGTCGAGTTGGTTGTTCTGTGATATTATTTCATTTGAAAAATGATGGCTCTTTTGGAGTTTGTTGGTAGGTAGTGAAACTTGAACAAACGTTGAAGTATTATTGATGGGTAAATTATTACTACGGTAAATCATTACTCAACGGTAAATTATTACACAACGGTTCATTATACCATCTACGTAGAAGGGGCTGGAGTTTGTTGGCAGGTACTTTTGCAACTTTTTTCACTCCTCATCAACAGTTTCTTTTCAGTACTTCATTATGGGCCGGTTTCACCAACGCAGCTTAAACCTGGTATCAATAAATCCTGGATTCAAATTTGGTCTGTGGTTCAGAGCTTCGACAGTTTCACCAACGTTTTTGATCCGCGGTTTAGCCGAACTTGGGTTTAAGCCGAGATTGTTCAGTTTGCATCAGCATTGCTATCCCCAGAAACACAAATCCCGTATTACAGATGACATGGAGGAGAGATGCTCATCCATGAGTTGTGGATCTGTGATATTTCTTCTATGGATACTTAAATTTTGTCCGCCATCCTCTGCTGTGGAGACATTAAACTGCATAATAGTAGCCAGTTGCGGAAGTTTCCCGATTTTTTCTTATGCCTCTAGCCTCTGTCATTCTCATTCTGAGAACTTCTGCTCGACTCCACTCTGTCATTACTACAAAAGACCATCTTACATCTTTCGAGACAGCTCTTGTAATAAATGATAGATAGCCTACCTAGGCTCTTCTATAAAAGGTATCTACTTTTTTACAATAATTCGCTGTATGCAGAAGAAGTTACACATGTACTTATTAGCGCAGTCTGCGAGTACCTACCACGTACAATGAAGGTTTGTTTACCTACTAAATAAATAATGATGGGTCCGACGTTGTTGCCTACCTGGTTTGGTGTAAAATTATATTTATTACACATTTTTGGTTGCACTCACATTTCTGTTTCGAGAACTAGAAGGCTTTCTCTTGCATCGAGCACGAAGCTCATCCCTTCCTTGGGAAGGCGGAAACTCGCGAAAAAATCACCGTTATCCCACTTGTGGAAATGGTCGACCCTTTCGCGCATTATCGCCGTCTGGGCGCGGCCACTTCCAGAAGTTCATTGAAATATTCATCCAAGGATGACTCAAACACTTCAATGTAACGATTCATCGCACTAAATGTTGATGCAAGATTGCAAGTTGAGAAGTACATATGAAAAACACTGATAAAATAGATTTCAAAATGGCGATGGCCTGGAGGAGAATCGGAGATCAACCGTAGATCAGAGGTTTAAACCACCTGAAACGAGGTATTAACTTAATACGCCGTTGCCGCGACTTATTCCTAGATTAGGCGTTCGTGAAACTGTCTTTTCTCAGAATCGATGGCTTAAACCTCAGCCGGGATTGAAATCTGGATAATCCGCGTTGGTGAAACCGGCCCTATGTGTGTTTCTTTTTGTTAGGTACTGTTTGTCATCGGCAGAATTATTTTAGCAACATTTAACTCGTGATTTAGGTAGGTACCTAGTAACGAGTACGGGGTTAGGTACTAACCTAAGGAGGGTCTGCGATCTACATAATATGTATGGAATAGTACATATCATATTATATAGACGGGTTATCTATACATAGAGCTGTGATCTGTATTTTCATCGTCTAGCGACAACAAAACACAAGGAACAGAACAAAGAAACGCCGGATTGGTACCCTAATGTAAGAATAAATAATGACCTTCCTTTTATGTCTACTTATCTGGGTACATAAATTGCACTTCTTATTCTAATATTGCGAACCAAAAATTAATTGCGAACCGATATTACATCATCATTGTCTTTCAATTCTTGAAGTACTGAAGCAAATTCTTCGGGTTGGTACACCCTGCGTGGGCGTGGTTGAGGCATAATAAGAGGTAAGAAAGGAACGGTCACAATACAAAATGCTACAAATTATTACACAAAGGTTTATTATTTGCCTGTATAAATACCCCTTCTGTGTAGATCACTGTTTTCTGTGGTCAGTAGCCTCGAGCTCCCCCCAAGAAAGCCCTAAATCGAGTACTGGAGCCGGCCCCTGAATTCAAGTTTCCTACAAATGCGCGGGATTCAATAATTCAATCATTAATTATTTTGTAGTTATTCATGAAGCGTAAGGCAAATAATAAACCGCTGTGTAATAATTTACCTGTATAGGTGCCTCTTCTACGTAGATAGTATAATGAACGTTTGTACAATCATTTACCTTTGAGTAATAATTTATTGTTGTGTAATAATTTGCCCATTAATAATACTTCAACGGTTGTTCAAGTTGCAAAAGTACCTACCAACAAACTCCAGCCTCTTCTACATAGATGGTATAATGAACCGTCGTGTACTAATTTACCGTTGTGTAATAATTTACCGTTGTGTAATAATTCACGGCGTCCTGGAGATTTCAATCCCTATTTTTCGTCCCTCAGGGATGATTGACATTAACGCCGAGGTTCGAGGACCAACTAGACCTCAAAAGGGAACTATAAACCGAATTTCGTCAATTTTGGTTCATGGTAACTAAGACAAGTGCGAAGTACGGCGTACTTCGTACGGTTAACAATTTTTGGTTTATTATACTGTGAATAATACACCTATGTATTTGCTCAGCAAAAAAATTTTATAACACCCCCTCAAAAGTTTTTCTTTTCCGTTTCAAGGTGCGTAGATTCCAAAAATGCAATGTCCGTCCGCCGTCCACCGTACTCCGTCCGCCGTATCACGTGTATACAGGCTTCATTTTCGGTCTGAAAAAGTCTTTCTTTCGCACACATGCTCCATTTGGGTCCTAGCTGTGTCCCGAAATTTTTCAGCCCGATCGGAATATACCCAGGGGTGTTATGAGTGAAAATGTGTATAAAAATAGGTACTTTTTGTGTTTTAGTAACATGTTAGTAACATGAGCTTTTGAGGTATCGTTTTCCATGTTTTCGGGGACGAGAAGATCGAACATGAAGTCGATTTTGACCAAGGAGTGGAAAATTGAGGTTGTACCAGATGTTCAGCTCCCAAAATTGTTTTTTTATGAGTCAAAAACCTGCGAAATCGTCTGAAATCACCATCATTTGTATAATAACACTGGACGTAGTATCAACACGTGGATCAGGACGATTAAATTGCACTGCCAATGATCAAAGATAATTTGAAAAAAAAAGGAGCGTACACGTACCTAATTCAAGTTTTGGGGGCCATAATTGGTGGAAACCACCAGAAATAGCTATTTCAATTATTGCGCATGAAAGAAACAATAAATGAGCAGCCAACATTTCTGTAGGTATGTCCAATAGAATAATAAACCCATGTGACAAGGACTTTGCAGTGTTTTTTGGTTTATTATTTCATGCTCGATTCCAAAGGTTCATCATTGAAAATAATAAACCAAAACGGCAAGGCTTGCGCGCGGAATAGAGTTCCGTAACGTATAATCAATTAATCATACTTCAGCGCGGTTCACAGGTTCAGGTGACAAAACTGTGATGCTTCAGTATGGAATTTCGCCTACCTAGAAAGTAACTGCATAAATCCTAAAGGTATTAACCGCTCCGTTAGCCCCCAGATGGGTTTGATTATAAGCTTGAAGCACGGTGTTCGGCCACAACGTCGATGACGAGGTCAATAGAGGCCGAAGATGACAAAGGGACATTTCTCATAAAACCTGTTACGTTCAGGTCTTCGAAGGTCTTTGGGGTCAAACCCAAGAGACCGAGGATGACAAAGGGACATTTCATATACCAATAAAACCTGCTACGTTTGGGCCTTCCAAGGTCTTCGGGGTCAAACCCATTACTCGCATGAGATGAAAAGTGCAAATCACTTAATTGCCGGTTGTCTCTCAGAGAGGATTATTCATTACGTTTCACGGGAGTGCAGCCCCGCTCTGAGTTGGAGGCGAGTTGCGGGTCTGACCGATAACCAGTCATACAGTGTCATGAACAGTTTGTTCCATACCCTGGAGTATCGGGAATAATCATAACCGACACATAGGTAGGTAAATATTATTTTACTGCTTTCATGTAGGTAGTGAAGTCTGGATGCCCAAGGAGTATACTCTCAAAACGTTAGATTTGTACGATGGTTCCAAGGGTCACTTTTTGCTGTACGTGATACACTCACCTGCATACGTCGCTCAACTATAAAGCCCCAATTACACCTACTGAGTACTGGGCCGAGACAGTGCACTCGGCCGAGTAAATTGCAGTGTGATCGGCCCAGACAGTACTCGGCCTAGTAACGGGCGAGTGATTTTGGGCGAGTCAGTGAATGAGCCATGTTCTATTTACTCGGCCGAGTAGGGACCCCCCACCACTCATCCACTCGCTCAGTTGCTTCTCGCCCATCCACTCGGCTAATGTAATCAGGTTTGGCGGGCGAGCGCCCCTTTTGGTTTATTATTCTGTGAATAATACACCTATAAATTCGCTCAGCAAAAATTTGTTATGGCACCCCCTCAAAATTTTTTCTTTTACGTTTCAAGGTGCGTAGATTCCATAAATCCGCCGTACCATCCATATCTACTTCATCTTCGGTCTAAAAAATTCGTTCTTTAACACGCAGGCTCCACTAGGGCCCTAGTTTTTTCCAAAAACTTTCCATGTTTAGGTTCTAACGAAGTTTCAGCCTTTTGATTTTGACTAAAGAAGGAAGAATAATTGAGGTTGCACGAAGGTTCAGCTCCCAATATTAATTTTTTTATGGGTAAAAAACCTGGGTAACTGTCTGAAATCACTGTAAAGTAGTGCAATAACACGACAAGTAGTATTAATAGGTGAATCAACACAATTAAATTACACTATCAATGATGGGAGATAATTTGTAAAAAAAGGAGCCTAATTTGTGTTTTTGAGAAACAATAAATGAACAGCTAACATTTCTGTAGGTTTGTCCAATAGATTAATAATGTGGCAAGGACTTTGCAGCGTTTTCTCTTTTTACTTCGCTGTGACATATTGCGCGGAAGACTACAAGACGCAACTGTCTCGTCTCTGCCCAGCTGAAATGTAATCACCTACTCGCCCATCGAAGTAGCTCGGCCGAGTACTCGACGGACTACTCGGCCGAGCTACTCGGTAGGTGTAATTAGGCCTTAAAGCCCCAATTACACCTGCCGAGTAGCTCGGCGGAGTACTCGGCCGAGCTACTTCGACGGGCGAGTAGGTGATTACATTGCAGCTGGGCAGAGATGAGACAGTTGCGTCGCGTAGTGTTCAGCTTCAACATGGCACCGCGAAATAGAAGAGAAAAATCAAAGACGCTTTAAAAAGATGTTGCAATTTGCTCATACCTGCATTACTGGAAGAAATTGAAGAGGATATCTGTGGGAAAAAGCGAATATGGACAAGACCGTGGCTACTGAGAAGAGACAAGAAGGGAGGAACTGCAACAGTGTTGAGTGAATTTGAAACCGAAGACCTCAAAGAATATAGATCCTTTATGAGGAGGGACGTACATCAATTTGATCGTTTACTTGATGCGATAGCTCCTACAATTTCAAAAACAGACACAGTGTTGAGAGCTGCTATTCCACCAAAAGTGAAACTGCAAGTTACTTTATGTTTTCTTGCCACCGGAGCTAGTTATCGCTTTTTGCAATCTTTCTTCAGAGTGTCTGAACCAGCTATAAGCAAATTTATTCCTGAAGTTTTGGATGCTGTTTACGTTATATCCTCAATACCATAATCTGACAGATTATTTTGGATAGCTTTCTGTGCCAAAAGAGCTCGTTCGTCGGATAACTTCCTCAACTGTTTTGCAGCACTATGCCCAAATGCTTCGACACTGTCTTCGTCGTCCTCATCAGCATTGATAGTTGCATGTAGATCCTTCAGATCCTTCACGGCATCAATCAGGCTCTTGGTTTTTTTTTTGTGGAGGGGCAGGGAATGGGGTGGATGGTGGAGTAGCTCCCACACTGGCCTGTGATGCTGTTTGAGAGAGTTGTTCACTTGTTTCCTCTTCACCCACTATTCCTACTTGCCCATCTTCTTCATCATGAAACTGCAAAAAAATAAAAAAATATACGTATGAGTATTTAGGCCAAGTCATTGATAATAAAACACACACAATCATAATGTGGGGACGATCTCACGACGCTAATTTTTCCTCAAAAAATCTCTGAAACGACAAAGTACAACTTCAAAAAGTAGAGTACCTATATGCATTTCTATCTTTCATTTCATCTCATTAAATATGGTTATTTATTGACTTATTTATATATTTCTTTTCAGGTGCCAACAACTGATGAAGAATGGAACGAGATCGAAAAAGGCTTCAACACTAGATGGAATTTCCCTGGATGCTATGGTAGTATTGACGGAAAAAATGTTTCTATTCAAGCACCTCCTAATTGTGGAAGCGAATTTTGGAACTACAAGGGCTCCAACAGCATTGTGTTGCTTGCAATAGTTGACCATGATTACTGTTTTCGTTATATCAGCGTTGGAGCGGAAGGAAGAAACTCTGATGGAGGTATTTTCAGAGACTCTCTGATGTACGAAAAACTGGAAAACGGTTTGTTGCCCAGTGGTGGATTCATAGTGGGGGACGACGCCTTTGCTTTAAAGACATATCTTTTGAAACCATATTCACATAAACCTTTAACATGGTAACAAAAAATTTTCAACTACAGATTGTCGAGAGCCCGTAGAATAGTGGAAAACGCCTTCAGGATTCTATCAAACAGATTTCGGATATTTCAAAGGCCTATAATGACTTCTGTGGAAGTAACCGAGAAAATTATTCGTACTGCGTGTGCCTTGCATAATTACTTGAGAATGACAAGCACAAATGCATACCTTCCACAAGGTAGCATGGACATTGAAGATATTGATGCAGGTGTCATTATTCCTGGATCGTGGAGACCAGAGGCTAATAACCTACCCAGTGTTGAACGTAACAGTTCGGCAAATCATCATCCAGGCAAGCAAGAGAGCTACGAGACAGGTATGCTGACTATTTCGCCGACTCTGGAGCAGTGTCATGGCAAAACAGAGTGGTCTGTTAACCGTGAAGTAAAAATGTGATTTATCTGCCGAATAATGTATAGAACTACTGTTATGTACAATAAACTACATACATACAGAAATATTATGAAAAACTTACATTATCATGTTTTCCTCTTCTCACCGATGTACATGGTAGGTTCCAACTCATTGAGTCATTTAACACTAAATTCATGGACAGAGTTTTTTCCGGCACCCGATTTTTTTGAATCAGCAATTTTCTTCTTCTCCTGGTTGTAGGTAGACCGTAAATTTTTTATTTTGCTTTTCACTTCTGCCACACCGAAGTCGGCTGAATTCATTACTAATACCAACATGAGGTAAGCAGCATCCCGCCTGTGTCTGTCTCTGTAAGCAGCCGATTTGAAATTCCACAAACACTCGTGAGTTTTATATTCCTCAATAAACTTCAAAGTTGTTTCGCTCGACCACTTGGACATTTTGCAAACAAAAAAACAGTACAAACTGAATGAAAGAAGGAAAATGATGAACAATACAAACTGACAGAAAGAAGTGGAGTGCCCGCCACAACTGATTACATTAGCAGAGTGGGAGGGCGAGTAGCCAAGGAGCGAGTGGATGAGTAAATAGAACGTGGTTCTATTCACTGACTCGCCCAAAATCACTCGTCCGTTACTAGGCCGAGTACTGTCTGGGCCGATCACACTGCGATTTACTCGGCCGAGTGCACTGTCTCGGCCCAGTAGGTACTCGGCAGGTGTAACTGGGGCTTAAGAGCCTCAATGACGTTCGGCAGTAAAATATTATGTTGAATCTCTATCGCTATATATTATAAAAACGAATCTCTGTGAGTGAGTGAGTCTGTGAGTCTGTCTGTCTGTCTGTCTGTCCGTCTTCCCACGGCCTAACGGCTCGACGGATATCGACCAAATTTGGCACGAATATCCAGTAGGCTCCCAAGTTGTGCAACGTCGCATTTTTAATTCCCTGACCATAGCGGAACTATGGTCGACCATGGTCAACTCCTGAATGGCTCGACGGATATCGACCAAATTTGGCACGAATATCCAGTAGGCTCCCAAGTTGTGCAACGTCGCATTTTTAATTCCCTGACCATAGCGGAACTATGGTCGACCATGGTCAACTTCGTTAATTGAAATGTTAACCCCTATTTTTTATCGCGTATTGGTAATCTACGTGAAATTCTATCTACGATCGACCCTTCGGACTACCCCCGCGGTCGACCTTAGCGCATCCATGGGCCCCTCCATGGTCGAATCCCGAATTGCTCAACGGATATCGACCAAATTTGGCACCAATATCCGGTAGCCTCCCAAGTTGAACGTAGGCGCATTTTTAATTCCCTGACCATAGCGGAAATATGATCGACCATGGTCAACTCCTGAATGGCTTGACGGATTTTGATAAAATTGGGCACAAATACCCGGTAGGGTATGGGATTTTTCCGTCGTTTGTTGGTTCCACGATACTGCGTACAGCGAATCTCGGATAGCGAGCGAAGCGAGCGGTCAGGCTAGTATTATTCATAATATTCATATGTTATTGTGAAATATGCATGTTATGCATACCGTACTTTTCGGAAACTCTTTACGAATTATGTGTGGTATTTGGAAGGATGCGACAAAATACACAGAAGGCTGGAGAATTTAGAGAATAACGAATGTGTGCAAAATTTAAGCTCGATCCATCAATTTTCTGAGGCTATACCCCTGTCAAAGAAGAATAAGAAGAAGAAGAACAACAAGAACTTGAAAAATAGCCATTTTCAAACGTCTATAACTCCAGCACCTGATGGTCCCGAGGGTTGAAATTTGGTGCACGTCCTCATGGTCCCCTCGAGAATGAGTGTGTACGACTTGCACGACGGGTATAACTTTATTTAGTTATTGTTTGTTAATGAAGATGGTTTTATTACCGAAACCGGATAACAGTGTATTTTTCGCGTTTTTTCGTGTATTAATGGAAAAACACTATTTTTTAAATAACTCCGTTTTTCTTTGAAATGGGTTTCCACGATTTCTTCGCGAGTGATTTAGTTGGGTAAAAATCCTATTTTTTCTGTCGTGTAAACAGTGTGTTCTTGGTAGCCTGGCGTTTTTCAGTTTTCTTCCTGCGTCCCTGGGTCATTGCTCCCGATCATCGTTCTCAAAAATGAAATCCAATTTGTGAAGAAAAAAAAAATCAACTAAATTATTTGTTCACGGAAATGTCAATTTATTCACGGAGACGGCGAAAGCCGGAATGGCAAATCAAGCTCTCAGCTTTCAGTGCCGCTAAGAAAAAATTAACTGAGCGTACTTACCTACAGAAGGAATAAACCATACAAATTGCACAAAAAGTGAAGTGCATAGGGGGAAACACAACGGAGGTGAACAGTTTCATGAGTTTCTTGGTATGAAGATTTTTTTTTTTTGCGAAGTTGCGCATTGCATAAACATCGCCCTGTTGAAGCCACTATTTTATTCCTGTTACAAAAATATCTTTGTAAGGAGTTGTCATCCTCAGGATTTGAATTAGAGTACCTATACCATGGAAAGGCGTGCAGAACCTAATGAACAAGAGAAAATGCGATTTGTTAAATCCTCTCACAGTGAAAATGTCAGTCTGCAGAATGCAAACTGAAATCGCCATTGCAACATTACTGGTCCATGCATGACCTTGGGAACATACTTTTACCGCCGCGAAAACATTTTATTGCTCAAGAGTAGACATAAGACAACCAAAAATCTATGCCCGACTCCAAGAGCTCATGTTAAATTCATAAGGCGAAGTCTCGCCAGGCCCAAACCTCGTCGAAATTGTCGCAGTTGAAAATATCCTACCCCGCCTTGTTTCTCAGTTGATGCCGTAACCGTTGGATGAAGCTCATAACGTGGTCACTCGTTGTGTGAATGGATAAGGTTTTATGATAATGTAAATCACTGCCATCAGGCCCGACCGATAAATTTCAAAAACTTGTTAGAAAAATAGCGAGTTCGAAAATATCCTAAGCGAATTTTCATTTCACCAGTGCCAGCACGAGTACGAGGGAAGTCATCAGTGAAGTAGGTACTTACCATATTTTTGCAAAATTTTGACTAAATCAGGACGATATTTGGTGTCTATATGTGTCGATATTCTCTGTGTCAAAAGGCTCGGAATCATCAAAGGGCATCAGGTCAAGTTCAGGATCCACATTTCTTCCATTCACGGTTTCAGAAAAATTCGTACAGCCAATTTCGGGAGTTCTTGTTTGAAATTCAAAATACTTAATTGTTCTCTGACTTCATCATGATTTTCACTGGAGGCAAGATGCTGAATTTTCCGTTCAAGGGATCGAGAGAGGTTCAAATTAACAGGTAGGAAACACATGATTGAGGTGAGTACTACCTTAACTCCCGTACTCATAACATCCTTTCTGTGGTGATTTGAAGGTTGAGGTGAGGCTTGGATAGGTGAGGTTTTAGATGGAGAAGATGTGATGGTAGGTAGCTACCGTTTAAAAGCAGGAGCGTTGCGTCCATAAGGCCACTTGGGCCACTGCCCTGCACCCAGAAACACAAAAAACTCCAAAAAAATGCCAACCATTTGTTCAGTTGGCATTCGAATTTCCTTCCGTATACTGTACCTAGCATTTTTCACGAAGTTCAACAGCGACTCGACAGAGTTCTCTGGCTATGGATATTCAATATGTGTTTCCGTCATGTTGGCTCCCCTGTAGCTCCATGGAGCATTTTATCGGAATATAGTCTACACTAATCGATGTCTGGCAATCGAAATCGAAACCTACGCTTCTGAAACTGACAGGTCCTGGGACCTGGTGTCGCCATGGTAACCGAGGAAAGTGGCCCGTCCGCGGAAGCTCAGTCGAGTAAAAATTTGGTTAGCCACGCCCCATTTGGGCCCGGGGCCAACATTTCCATCCAAAAATCGTTTGTGTTCACAATCGATTGGATTGTTTCAATTCATCTTGTCATCTCGATACGAGATGCTTGTCCTTCGATCTGTCCTCCCCTAAAAATTCTTATCACTTTCACCATTCTGCTCCTATGTTGAGTTTTCAATTTTCTGCTTACGTTTCGAATTTTGTATGTTCCCATTCGAGTTCCCAGGACAGATTTGGATTTGCGATAATAAGTGCGTTGTGTCCTTTCTGTGGTCTTGTGGATTGGTCGACGTCAACATACACAAATAAGTATCTAGCTTCTAGTCTGATTCTCCATCCAAGTAGGTACTGGCCGGCGAGTCATTACTTCGTTGTATTTTAGTCTAGTTCGTTCATTTTAGTTGTTGTTTAGTTTATTTGCTTCTGTATTTTTGTGGCTAACTTACAGTCGAAATTTTCGACGTTTTCCTACGTGGTTTGAGAGTGATGATTAAAAGTTTAGGAAGAGATAGGCCTTTGCTGAGTATTAGTCAGTATGAAGCTATAGAACTTTTAGCTTCTGGTAATCCCGGGTACTGGTCAGAACTATTGTGAACACAGTGCTTACATTCTGACTCGCTAAGAGCTGCGGTTGATTAAAATCCACCCATTTCTCATAAGAAGACTCCACTGTTGGAAAACATTTAACAGGTATTTTGTAGAAAAAGCTGTTAATTTGTGTTCCGGTTTGGTGGCCCACCATTTTCAGAGCTCACGCACCGCTACTGTTTCAAAGGTAACACCTCTGGCAAAGCCAGGAAAGTTACCACCACTAAAAACGCTAGAGGATATGGCCAGATGGTTGGTTCCACCAGGTCATCGGTTCCACTTGGAGTTCTATAAAGGTAAGGAGGTATGAGGAGAGAGAGAGAAGTCATTGACTTGAGGTTTGAGCGTAGAATGGTGAGCCGGGTGAGAAGAGCGGGTTTTATGGAAACCATTTCACCCTCCCCCAGTCCTCCAACGGTCTAGGAACCCCTTGAGGGAATGCTGGAGGGAAGAGAGGCCTACCCTACTTTTGCCACGTAGACCCTCCATTTGTTCGGTTTATTAGGGCAATCCTAAATAGGTACAAGGAGTGATATTTCTGGAAGGATATCACGACACTTTCCAATAATGATATCATGGGGAATCAAGTTATTGAGTATAATATGGAAGCAAACATTAATTTCTATGTCATTGACGATTACGTCAGCTACTATCTGGGAAGTTCTCTTGATTGTGCCAGGCCCAGTTCCACTAAGGGTGACTGGAATTTCGAAAATTGGTCCGAAAGATTTAGAACGAATTTTAATTTTCATTAAGCTGCAATCACTACCTGAATCAAACTGATAATTAAACATCTCACCTTTACGAGTCATGCAACCAGTTGAATTCTTCTCGCATAAGTTGTAGGTGCTGAAGTCGCTGCTGCTGCGCCCTTGGCCTCGTTGGGGCATCTGTTAGAAGTTGTTTCGACAAATGCTTTGTCGAAAACGATAATTTTGGTAGCTATCTTTCGACAAGAGATTCCTCTAACTAAACGCATCGTTTCGACAAACCTACATTAACAGTGGGTGATGAAAGTGTTTTTGCTTACCTACATGTTCGGTAGGCTATCAGCTGTTTAAACCTTCCGGACAAAGGTGATTTAACTAGCTGAACTCGAGTTCATTATTTAGGTACCGGTTGTCAGTTTCCTTTCCGTCGTCTCCGCGTATTATCCAGTGTTGTGTCTCCTCATTTTTGTTCAGTGCGTTGTTCAGTACGTGATGGATCTTCAAATTGGCAATAAATATCCAAGTAAAACGGGAAAATGTTGCATTATTGTGAATAATTTTAAGTTGAACGAATTGCGAACGACTAAAGACGGAGACAAGTCATTCCGCTGCAATCAGCGATCGTGCAAAGTTCTAATTCTTACGGACGCTGGTGTCGAGCGCGTTCTTTCAATTTCGGATGTGTTTTGTCGAAATGACTTCCCTCTGGTAAAAATCCTTTTGTCAAACGCCCTGCTTCTTGTTGTCGAAACGCCCTACTATCGAAGTGGCATTTGTCGAAACGTCATACGCCCATCTGTTTAGCCATGTGGGACGGTTCTTAGTAGGTTTGGCACTCTGCTCTTTGGGAGCTGTGGTAGATGTAGACCCTTGGAGGAAGTTCCTCTTGAATGAATGGGTGGAGGACGATGTCGGGCGATGCCAACATGCTTCAGCGGAGTGACCTCTTTATGGCAGAATCGGCACCTGGGGCTTGGAACACGTTGTAGATTAGTGGTGTAAAAATATGGGGTAGAAACAACAGGAGCATCGAACTTGTAACGTTTTTGAGTTTCATAGGAATGAGTCTGAGCTTCCATGGGTCGTTTTCCTCGGTTTGGTGCATTAAATTCTTTTAGAAGGATATCCCGAGAATTTATGGAGGAACTGAATGCTAGGCGTCCAATGCGTCATTCATGACTGGATAACATGGCAAGTACAGTTGAGACTGCTATTTCCTCTGCTGTTAAATTACGCCAGCGGGAGCTAAGGATGTTTAAAATACGGGAAGCAAAAATGGCGTAGTTTTCAAAAGCCTCGGGTTGGTCATTGAGGAGGTTGATCAAAATTGCCACTGGGGTATCAATGGAGTCGCACTCGGGAAGGAAAAGATGTTTGAAAATCTACCAAGTGATTCCGGGATATGAAATTTGAGGAAGCCATTGTCCGGCGGTTCCGTAAAGCGCACTACCCAGTGCGATAATTAATATGCTACCACTAATAGGGTTTTCCGACAAACAAAACTCGACGGTGGAGCACTAAGTTAAGGGTTAAATGCAGGCAGTTTCAGAGATTGGAATTTTTCGAATTATTTTGACCGAACATTTTTTTAATCAGATTAGCGAAGTTTTGGTTTTGATTTATTATGACTGGACGCAAAGATTCGGCAAAACTTACAGGATTTTGGTTTGATACAACCTCACCTGAGTTCTCGAGCGAAGGCGATCTGGAATGTCTAGGTGAATCCATCGCGGATTAGTTCTTGATCCCACTTTTGATATCGAAGAGAGCTGTCAGGAGCTGAAATGAAAGTTCTAACTTGGTTTTATTCACAATCTAGGTAGACATTGAGCAGGGCTAGTCTTACGATGACGCCGTAGAAGTGGCCAATTCGGACCTGTTTTCTGTGCCTTTCTCATCTGCACTCTTACGGATGAAAGATTAAGCTGGGGGGCTCACGGCTTCCGCGTACAAAATTCCGAAAAGGGAGCCGGCGCCACCGACACACATATTTATTATATATAAAATTTGGTAACAGAGGGTAGAAATTTAAAGATCAACAGAACAAAAAAACTTACAATTCCCGGAATTGTATGTTTTTTTGTCTGTTGATCTTTAAATTTCTACCCTCTGTTACCAAATTCTATAAATTATATCACCAAGAGTGTTTTTTCGTTTCCAAGTGTATATATATATATATATATATATATATATATGACATGTGACTATCTGAGATTCTATCAATATAGTAAATAACACTAAACTATTCCATTCCTCGCTGACAATCTACTATGAACGTTATGTGAGGGAGAATTCTGTGGCATTGGCCGATGGAGGAGGCGTGGGAAGGCAGTTGAAGAGTTTGCAATGGCAGCGCGACAGGTACTGATTGTCCTTCAGTGAAAGCGAAAAAGGAGAAGAAAACAAATCAAATATAGACACTTTGATTGTTCTGGATGTGTCGGGGAACTTGCGGACGTGATTTAAAAACAAAATGAAGGGAGGAAAAGGAAATCACTTTTATTCGCCGGTATCTATCGCGTGGAAGTCACATTCTTGAGACTCTTCCTCTCGTCCAGACCGTACGATTTCGCATGCTGAAGGAAAGCGAACAGAGACGAGAAGGTTACGGAAGAGGAGGAAGGGGAAATACTCCCTATTGAGGTGAAATAGGTAGATACTTATTTGTATTCCGAGTAACATGAAAACTGGTGGAATAGTCAAAGGTAGTCTAACATTGACTCTCCGATCACTGAAAATCCTGGCAACGATTTCAAAACGGATTTTTACCCTTTTCCTTGTCTCTACGACCCAAAATACCACTGTAAAGCTAAAAATTCCTTTTTCTGAAAGCTGTTGGTGAGACAATTTACATTGTTTGAAGGAATAAAGGAACTCACGCGTACTTTCTCGTACACCCAAGTCAATGTGCTCGTTTCTTCATAATTTCGGAACGTCTTTTGTTCCACCTCAGTAGTTCAGTTACGACGGCAAGATGAGTATTTATCCTCAAAAGTTTTCCAGTCGTTAACAATACTGGGAATATATATATTATTATAATAAATTAATATAGGTAATGTTTAATGAAATGTATTTATTTATTGTTTGGACATGGGAGAATGTCAACCTTATGTTTATGTGTTCTTTTGGTATACCAGCAGCAAGATTGTTGAATGGCATACTCACCCTTCCCTCTCAGGAGTCATCCCACACTCAGAAGATTCATAAGTCAATTATTATCGAAGCGCCTTCAAGCAAACGGACTAGAGCGCACACTCATCCCCTTCCCACAGTTATTTTTTGTATTTTGACATTTTCATGTCTTAGCTCTGGCACATGAACTGAAAATTGCCCACGAAAAATCGTTTTGACATTTTCATGTCTTAGCTCTGGCGCATGAACTGAAAATTGTTCACGAAAAATCGTTACGAAGAAATGCTCACGGATAATTTTCTGATGATTTTCGTTACAACCGAATCATTGCTACGGATCTTTATCTTCGCCATTTTGCATCGTACAAAAATCGTTCACCACTCGTTGGAAAGCCCTTGATTCATCTGACTCATCACCACATCTCACGCTGCCAATTTCGTCATCCATACATCCCTGAGAAGCACTGATTACGAGCTTAGCAAAAACTTGTTCGGCGGGCGTTTCCAAAAGGAACATGACGGCAGATTATGGTTGGTGGAACTACTATCAGAAGTAGCGCTCACCAGCGCCACAACGTTCTATTGGAGCCTTATAGGTAAGACTTACTAGTTTATCCATGCCACTCGTAGACATGAAAATGTTCTCCCGTCGTTGCATACATGTATGCAACTTCTTTCTATGAGCTTTCAACGTTTCGACAACGAGTGACACTGGCAAGGGGGTTTTAAATGTATTTCTGATATACGAAAAAGAAACAATATAAATTTCATTCAATTTACCTCCATAATTTACTTTTATTCACCCGCTATTTTCCTCTGTTAGTCTGCGTAGTAAAATATTTAACCTGTACTAAAGTTATGTGCTGTACAAATTATCGACCACCAAGTTCAAGTGCAGTAAAGCGTTGCTATTATTAGTGGGGGCCCAAGGGCCTATTCCCACCCGCAAGTGCATGTGGAGGGCTCAGTGGTCGAGCATAACAGCCTCCCCCAAAAACTCCCTCACCAGGCTACACGAAGCAATCAGCACGGTCTTCTGCATGTCCTCGTAAAGTCCACCGGACAACCCAAGGATCCTCAAACTTTCATGGAGTTTCTTGGGTATCACCCCGGTGGCAGGCAAGACCACGGGACCACGGGGGGGTTATTATTATTATTTATTATTATTATTATTATTATTGAGTACAAACTTGCTAACGCGGCATGAAGCTTTCATCCTCGAGGCCGCGAGATGAGCCGAAGCTGAGCTCATTTTTTCTCGTCTCTCACGGTCCAGATAAAGAGGAAGTTCCTCCTGTGGGAGCGGTCAGTCCTCCAGCGTTTCGAATTAGGAAGTACTTGTCAATTACCGGAGCTTCCCGTCCGCCTAGCCATTTACCTCGTAATTAATAAAAATGTAGCGATTTACTGGGCGGGTTCTCAGAGCAATTTACGCGCCTCTATCAGCCTCCAAGGTAACAATCAATCGCTCATCTAATGCACATTATTATGTAGAGCATCTTTCGGTTGCTGGGTTTCTTGGGAAGAAATTCCCGCCCTCTTGCCCTCCGTTTCGGTCTCATTTAACGCGGTTCAATGGAAAATAACAGAATTAAACATATTGGAGGTTTTCAACATCAAGTCAGGAAGAACGAAACCATCAGAGGAATATTTTGAAGAATCCCAACTCCTCACCTTTATACAATTAACACTCATGTTAAGTACCTATCTGCCAGCCTTAGGGGTTGAAAACAGGAACAGGACAAATAGATTTTTCGTATAACGAAACCAATGCATGGCCGAGAACTGAACAGTGAAACCGAATTCTTTGAATAAGCAACTTACTGAAGTGGGTCCAGAATTGGGAAGTTCGCTTCGGCAAAAAACCGTCTTCCAACTGACCCACGGGAAGGCACCAAATTATTTCAACAACAGTATGCGACCGTTTTATGTTGAACATATGTGTGGTTCGTGGATCAGAACTGAACGATCGAGAGCAGATCAGTGGTTCCTTACTAATTCGAGGCTGAATTTATATTTCTTGATTTTTGGTTTATTATTTTCAACCCGCTCTCGACTCAAAATTTGATGGTTTCCGTTTCAAGGTAGGTACGGAGAATCCGAAGCAATAATAATAAAGAACGCTTCAAATTATTACACAACGGTTTATTGTACACATGTATAGATGCCTCTCCTACGTAGATCATGGTTTTCTGCGGTCGAAACCCACCCCCGTGCCCCCCTCCCACCGCCGCTCAGGCCCGGGAATTACAGTATCATAAAAATGCGCAGGATTCAATCATTCAATCATTCACTATTTGTTGTTATTCATGAAGCATAATGTTTTTGTTCAATTAACGAGAGTACCAATCAAGAAAAAGCAAAAGAGCCAAATCAATGTCACAGAACAACCAACTCGATTTCATACACCCATCAGTGATTATGATCAGGTTGTTCCCTAGCAATGAATGTGGGACGGATTTATGCCGTTTCATTCACGATCATGTTGACGAATCTTTTCGATGCAAACGAACGGCTGGTCGTACAATGCTCCGATCTCCGATCCGTGGTCTCAAAAAATGCTATAGTTCGAGATCAATTTAAAAACGTAGAAAAAAAACCATAACCTTCTAAATAAAGTTTTCGAGCTACGGCGTTCTGAAAATGTAACCCGTATTTTTCACCCCTTAGAGATGACTGACAGTAACGCCGAGATCGCGGACCAACTAGGCGCCAAACGGGGCCTACAAACTAAATTTCATTAATTTTGATTCATGGTAACTAAGAAAAGTGTATGGCGTATGGTGATCTGCGGAGAAGGGGCATCTATACAGGTAAATAATAAACCTTTGTGCAATAATTTGCAGCGTTTTTACTCAGTTTTCGGATTCTACATACCTTGAAACGGAAACCACCAAATTTTGAGGAGGGTTTTTTCCCCCATCAAGCTGGATTCCAATGGTTCATTATTGAAAATAATAAACTGACAATGTCCGGCCGTCCGCCGTACGCCGTACTCTGTGCTACTACCATAGTTATCATGAATCAAAATGATTGAAATTCTGTTTGTCGGTCCCATTTTGGGTCAGTCATCTCTAAGGGGTGAAAAATATGGGTTGACATTTCCAGAGCGCTGCTATCTCGAGTTTTGGCTTATTGTTTTCATTAATGAATGAATGAGGTAAATAATGAAACATGTGTTGTAATTCGCAGTGTTTTTTCAACGTAAGTATGAAAATCTTCCACAACACCATAATCAAGAACAAAATGGTCAATCATTGCACCTCACAAGGACTGTTGATGGCGGATAAGAAAATACATAATGACGGACTCCGGAGGAAAAAGTTCGTAGCCTTCTTCCCAGGATAATAAGCTGACCCCTATAAGGTCACCCTATGGTAACTACGAAAAGACGGAAAACGCCACCCAGCCGATTTCCGAGGTTGGGCTCTCAAAAACACATAAAAGGCCAATTGCCGAAACAATGGCGGACGGCACGTGAATAACGAAAAACTCTCGCCCACTCCCGTCGAGGTATTCATCCTCTTTGACAGATCGTTAACCCATCGTATCTGACCGCACTCATCACATGCGCCCACCTCGCCAAGGTAAATATCGGTCCCAATATCCCTGATAGCCCCTCGAGGTCCTGCAAGGCGGTTTTTATTCCCAAACGGATAAAATGTACTTGGGACACGATCACAGTGTTTTCGGGCCGTTTACATCAACATTTTGGGTTCCCTCTTGGGAAATGCATGGGAGAAAGTCGTGAAGAACTGGTACAAAGCGCCTCGTCCTCTTCTACACCACAATCAGTCGACCTCATTACGTAAAACTAAATATTTGTGAGCATATATAGCTTTTACTCGTGCAAGTATTTACCTACCGAAGTCCAACCTAATCCTCTTATTATTCAGCAGTGACAATCTCGATTATCCCAGAACTCGACACTTGGGTATTCTGAGAACCTCCCTGTGTGTATTATAATTTTTATAACCCCCCCCCCCCCCCACACACACACACACAAAAAATGCTGCAAATTATTACACAAAGGTTTATCATTTACCTGTGCAATGCTGCTTCTGCGAAGATCACTGTTTTCTGTGGTCAGTACCCTCGAGCTCCCCCCAGGAAAGCTACATCGAGTACTGGAGCCGGTCCCTGAATGAAAGGTTCCTACAAATGCGCGGGATTCAATAATTCAACCATTAATTATTTTGTAGTTATTCATGAAGCATAAGGGAAATAATAAACCTTTGTGTAATAGTTTACCTGTATAGGTGCCCCTTCTACGTAGACAGTATAATGACCCGTTGTGCAATAATTTACCTTTGAGTAATAATTTACCGTTGTGTAATAATTTACCATTGTGTAATAATTTACACGTCTGTTCAAGTTTCACTACCTATTAACAAGCTCCAAAACTCCCATCATTTTTGAAATGAAATAATATCACAGAACAGCCAACTCGACTTCATACTCCGTGAATATAATCAAGTGCTCCCTAGCAATGATTATTTCGGGCCAATTCCCGATTGTTGCAGCGTCCCAAGCGATGATATCTGGGCTGAATGTATACAATTTCATTCACCCTCCTGTCGAAAAAGCCTGTCGGTGCAAACTTCTGGGCCTTACTGTGAAGGAACGGCTGGACGTACAATGCTCCGGGTGGTCTCAAAAAACTCCCAACATAGAGAACTATTTAAAACCGTGAAGAAATTCGAGATAACGGTGTCCTGGAGATTTCAATCCCTATTTTTCACCCCTTAGGGATGACTGACAGTAACGCCGAGGTTCGAGGACCAACTAGACCTCAAATGGGACCTATAAACCGAATTTCGTCAATTTTGGTTCATGGTAACTAAGAAAAGTGCGAAGTACGGCGTACGGCGGACGGGCAGAAATTATTTTATTGCATTTTTGGATTCTACATACTTTAAAACGGAAACCATCAAATTTTATGGGTGGGGGGGGGGGGGGGGGTGGAGGTTACAATTTATTTTTATTTTTTCATGTTCAATTCCAAAGGTTCATTATTGAAAATAATAAACCAAAATGCTGTCGCTTGATACCTACGAATGCCAGGATGGTAGGATATTTTTCTTTTTGCTATATTTTCAGCAGTATGGTAGGTTGATGGCTACTTGATAAATATGTTGCGAAATATGTATTTATGATTTAAATATGCAAATATAAATGTAGGTACTTCAATAAACCAAAATATGAAACATATTATAAGTAAAATGAAAATTGTCTCATAATCCATCAGAAACCATTTGAAACGTATAGAAGTTGAGAACAATCGGCAATTGTCATATAAGTACGTTACAATTCTTGCCCTAGTAATGGAGAGGTAAAGAGAACTGAGTCCAGAGCAATAACAATAATTGTTGTGGCTCGGTTTTTGCGGTGGGGGGGGGGGGGGGGGGCGATACCTGAAACACCTTGACTACGATCAACCGGTTCAAATCCCCCACTCACCACTCACGTACCGCTCTACGAATTCGGGCAGTCCTAATTAGATGGTCCGAAACCTATTACGACGGCTTTTTAAAAAAAGGAGGCTATAACACCTCGTGATTTTTGTCAATTAGTTAATAGCACTAATCAAGAGACTGATTAATTAATGAAAGCGGCTTTTCATTCCAGCACCCAAGTCACTCCCCGGTGAAATAAGTTATTAGCGTCGCACGAGGGCCTATTAAAAGGGGCATTCATTGGTATTTAAATGTTCC
Source organism: Leptopterna dolabrata (assembly GCA_954871275.1). Classification (NCBI taxonomy): domain Eukaryota; kingdom Metazoa; phylum Arthropoda; class Insecta; order Hemiptera; family Miridae; genus Leptopterna; species Leptopterna dolabrata. The sequence continues at coordinate 1,378,406 of OX940981.1, read as the reverse complement.
CAGAACCATGTTGCACCAGAATGACGGGGTAGTGAGTAGTGACGTAGTGCCTGGGAACACATTACAACTACGAGTACAAGTCGGTACGAGCAAATTAGGCAAAACTCTCGACGAAAGGCAATTCCACACTAATTAGTGCCTCCCGCATTTTCGCTTGTATAATAGTCCGGCTGGATTTCGATAGGAATAAAACCTGGAAAACGTACCTAACCATAACAGCGAATTTCCAACATAATATTGATATCGACCCTCCAATTTACTACATTGTCAAAAATTGTAAACTGTTTTTGAACATGAAAACTGACCAAATTTTTTCTCCGAAAACGTTTGATTATTCAAATAAATCCTACCTACCTACTTATTGTAGAAAATTACTACCTCCCCCTATTGTGGTTGATGTTACGAAAGCTCCATAAGCAGTGAGGTGCGTAGTCGATCTGTTTGCAATGGTATTTTCCGGGACCACCCGTTTGATCAGAATAGGGGAAGTTGAAGTTGAAGAAAGAAAAAAACTGGACCCCCGGATGCTTACTGCTTAGAGCCTACGGCTAAAATTCAAGAAACATGGAACATGCTTTAGCCGCGCTTTTTATTCTGTTTGTAGTTTACTTTTACTGCTTAAAAACATGCTTCTGTAGCCGCACTGTTATGATTTCACTTCGTCACCAGGATACAACCAAGTGACAACCAAACAAGCGTCATTGTTTACTATCCATTTATAACATTCGTTTAAATAGTTATAGTATGAAACTACGAAATAAATACCAAGAACAAATACGAAATAAATTCGTGATAAATCAAGAGCTTTCCAACGAATGGAAAACGATTTTTGTCCGATGAAAATGAAAGAAGTTTTATTTCCCTAGCAACTACTCGGTTGTACATTAAAATCATCGTTGAAATTTCGTGACACTTCCGCGTGACATTTTTCGGTTAGTTAGCTTTCCTTTCCTACGATATTCTTCTTTTTTCCGAAACTTGGCTTTCGGAGAATGTCGCATCACAGGAATTGTCTTTGTCAAATTACCAAATATACCGTACAGACCGTTCGACCTCTAACAATACTGTTAAATCAGCTGGTGGGGGTGTTCTGGTCGCGGTCTCAAGTGGAATCAGATCATTTAGATGGGCCTGTCCCGACACAGTTGAGCATACCTTTGTTGTGATCCCAGATTTCAAACTTATCGTGGGGTGTGTATACCTCCCCGACTACCAGCCTGTGTCCCTGTGCGAGGAACACTTTAATGCCATTGATGATGTCGTCTCAGCTTTCCCGGATTTCCGGCTTCTACAGATGGGTGATTACAATGTTCCGGGTGTGGGATGGGACGAGTGGAACGATATGTCTGTGGATCGCGGTCTCGGTGCTAGAGGCAGAATCTTTCATGAATCTCTCGCTCTTATGAACCTGAGGCAGTTGAACTATTTACCAAACGCATCTGGGAATGTCTTGGATTTACTTCTGACTAATATCGATCACACTGTTGTAAATCTGGCTGTGCCTATTGTTGATATTGATCCAGCCCACCCACCAATTGATATATTGGTTTCTTGCTCACTCTCAGCGGGGATCTCTGGGCCGGCACACCGCTTCGCCTTTAACTTCAAGAGGGGAGATTACGAGAGGATGAACTTGTTCTTCGCGACGTTCGACTGGGATGAGTGCCTGTCCTTGCCTATTGAATCAGCAGTCAAAATGTTTTATACAATCCTAAGTAAGGCTATTGATCTATATGTTCCCAAAACCAAATATGTTAATTACTCATATCCTAAATGGTTCAATAATGCTTTAATAAATTTGATCCGCTCCAAAAATATTGCTCACGCACGTTATAAGGCATCTGGAGGATTGGTCGCATATACAATTTTTTCAGACCTCAGAGCAAGGTGCAATCATGTGTCTAGTGCTCTTTATAAATCATACATTGACTCAATTCAAAACTCCCTTACTCTTAATATCAAGTCGTTTTGGAACCATATCAATTACACTAAAGGTAAAAATGATCTCCCAACTGTTATGCATCTTGATGCAATTTCAGTTTCTGACCCGGAAGGGGTTGCTGAACTATTTGCCTCCCATTTTTCCTCAGTCTTTGATCCACCTGCCTCAAAAGTGCCGTCTTACCCAATTCAGGATGTTTTATCCATAGGCTCTCTGCATATATCGGTTGACGACGTCTCACGTGAGCTCTCTATGTTGGATATTAGTAAGGGTTTGGGCCCGGATGGTGTTCCTCCCATTTTGTTGAAGATGTGTCACTCGTCACTCTCCACCCCTCTTGCCAACTTGTTTAACTGCTCTCTAGAGTCTGGTGTAGTACCACCCGAATGGAAGCGCTCATTTGTGACACCAATTCACAAATCAGGGGATAGGTCCCGAATCGATCATTATCGTCCCATATGTACCATTTCGTCCATTCCCAAAACCCTTGAGAGGCTTGTTATGGCTCAGATATATCCTGACATATCTCGTTACATTCTACCTGAGCAGCACGGCTTTGTCAGGTCAAGGTCAACTGTTACTAACCTTTTGGAGTTTCAGGTTATGTTATGAGGGGGTTTGCGCAGCGGGTGCAGGTTGATGTTATATCGACTGACTTTAGTAAGGCTTTTGATAAGTTGTCGCATTGTCACGTGTTGGCGCTCCTCGAGTCACTTGGTATGCATGGGTCGTTTTTGGGATGGCTGTCTAGTTATTTGAGGGATAGGCAGTTGATTGTCCGTCTGAGGAGCTACCAATCGAAGCCTTTTTCTGCCAGTTCCGGGGTTCCCCAGGGCTCTCATATAGGGCCTTTAATTTTCCTGGTTCTTATTAATGGGGTGTGTGAGTTGTTTGAGGGGGTAAGGTTTCTCTTATTTGCCGATGACCTAAAGATTTTCACCCAAGTCCGTGACACTTATGACTGCCAGCGGTTGCAGACGGGTTTGGACAGGTTGTGTGAGTGGTGTTCGGCCAACTGCATGTTTTTGAACCCCAGCAAGTGCTCGGTACTCTCTTTGGCCCGTGGAGGTGAGCGTTTGAATTTTTCGTACCATCTTGATGGTAGTGCCATCCCGAGAGTGGGTATGACCCGGGATCTTGGTGTCCTCCTGGACCCAAAGCTCACATTTTCCCCTCACATCGATATGGTCACCAACAAGGCAATGAGGGCTCTGGGGTTCTTGAAACGCCATACGCGTGACTTCACCAGTGTACCGGCTATTGTACAGCTTTACAAAGCATTGGTTCTCCCGGTTCTCGAGTACGCCTCAATGGTGTGGTCTCCTCATTACATGACCCATGTGGCCCAACTTGAGAGAGTACAAAATAAGTTTCTCAGGTATGTGGCGTTTAAGGTTGGACGTGGTGAATTACGAAGCCATTCGTGGGGTCTGCAACCTGCATTCACTTGAGCGTCGTAGGAGAGTGGCCGATGTTTCTTTTTTTGTCAAGCTCGTTAAAGGTGGATTTGACTGTCCCTCCCTTCTCTCAATGGTAGGCTTTTCAGCACCGCAGCACATCACTCGCTTATCACCCCTCTTCCACGTTCCCTTCAACCGGACAAACTATCTATATCACAGCCCACTTTCCCGCCTCCCCCGCCTGGTTAACTCCCTTCTGAATCTAAATCCAGAGCTGGATCTTTTCAGCTGGTCTGCAAATCGGATCAAGGCATGCCTGTAGTCTTTAACAAGTTACCTTCAATATCCATGTTGTGTAGCAATTATTTTAAGTTTGTCTCTTCCATTTAGCTAGTTTTTTCTCACCATTCGTTTCATTCAGTTTCTGTTTTTTTTCTTATCAAGTAGGTACTACCTAAGTTTAGTATAAATTATGTTATCTTCTTCTCTTTTTTCTATTTTGTAATTTGGGCTTTGCCCGTGTCAGTCAATAAAAATAAAATAAAATAAAAATAAAAGTTAGTCCAAGGCTAAAGCATGTTCCATGCTAAAACCAGCAACACAATTGTGAAATAAACGGTCCAATTCCAGTGCAAAAACAGCATAATTTCACAGTAAGGTTCCATTAAAAAAAACGCTGCAAATCCCTGCACAACGGTTTATTATTTTGTATAGAATACCCTTCTGTTACAGATCACAGCTCTATGTATAGATAACCCGTCTATATAATATAATGTGTACTATTCTATGCATATTATGTAGATCGCAGACCCTCCGTAGGTTAGTACCTAACCCCGTACTCGTTACTAGGTACCTACCTAAATCACGAGTTAAATGTTGCTAAAATAATTCTGCCGATGACAAACAGTACCTAACAAAAAGAAACACACATAATGAAGTTCTGAAAAGAAATTGTTGATGAGGAGTGAAAAAAACAGTGACTTATTGGTTTGTTACATTAATATTTACGGAAGAATAACTTTCGATATCAAGAGTTTGATCCCACTTCTTATCCCGAAATTGGGCTGTTTTGACGAATTCGCAAGGATTTTCACCGATGTAGAAAATTTTTAACTTTTTCTGACAAACTGCAGCTTCCAGCGTCAAACCCCACCTTCTATTTCTCACCCCAGAATGATAACGCTGCAAATCCCTGCACAACGGTTTATTATTTTGTATAGAATACCCTTCTGTTACAGATCACAGATCTCTGTATAGATAACCCGTCTGTATAATACAATATGTACTAGTCTATACATGTTATGATGATAATCGCAGACAGCGTTGGGCCAATAGAATTGCAGAACCATTTCGGACCATGCCAATGCGCACCATGCCAATTAGACAATTCGAAATGAATTCCAATTCAAATTAATGAATTCCAATTCAAGTGAGCAGTGGCCAATTGCAATTGAAAACAACAGACACACAAACAAGCCTATGATTCCCCAATTGCAAACAATAAAGTAATCCAATAATTTACAAACTATTCCAATTTCAATTGAAAATTTTGATTGATTGATCGATCAATTGATTGAATAAATTGATTGATTGACTGAATCCAGCGCGTCCCTGGTGACAAGAGTATACAATTTCATTCACACTGGAGTCGAAAATGCCTGTCGGTGCAAACTTCGGGGCCTTACTGTGAACGAACGGCTGGACGTACGATGCTCCGGATGGTCTTAAAAAACTCGCAAGTTCAAGAACTATTTAAAACCGTGAAAAAATTCACGTAAAACAAAGGTATAGGCGTTCTGGAAATTTCAACCCCTATTTTGAACCCCTTAGAGATGACTGACAGTAACGTCGAGCTTCGAGGACCAACTAGACCCCGAACGGGACCCATAACCCGAATTTCATCAATTTTGTTTCATGGTAACTAAGCAAAGTGGCCCGTACAGCGTACGGCGTACGGCGTACGGCGGACAGACAGAAATATTTTTATTGCAGTTTTGGATTCTACATACCTTGAAACGTAAACCATCAAATTTTGAGGGGGGGTTAGAATTTTTTTTTTCATGCTCGATTCCAATGGTTCATTATTGAAAATAATAAACCAAAATAAAGTAAAATAAAAAACGCTGCAAATCCCTGCACAATGGTTTATCATTTTGTACAGAATACCCTCCTCTTACAGATCACAGGTCTCCGTTTAGATAACCCTTCTATATCACATATGTACTATTCTACACCCTCCGTAGGTTAGTACCTAACCCCGTATGTACTCGTACTAGGTACCAACCTAAACCGTTGTGTAATAATTTACCTGTATAGGTTCCCCTTCTACGGAGATAGAATAATGAACCGTTGTGTATTAACTTGCCCATCAATAATACTTCAACGGTTGTTCAAGTTGCAAAAGTACCTATCAACAAAATCCAGCCCCTTCTTGGTAGATGAGCCGTTGTGTGATAATTTACCGTTGTGTAGTAATTTACCGTGGTGTAATAATTTACCGTGGTGTAATAATTTACCGTTGTGTAATAATTCACCGTTGTGTAATAATTTGCCGGTGTGTAATATTTTGCCATTGTTTAATAATTTACCCATCAATAATACTTCAACGTTTGTTCAAGTTTCAGAAGTACCTACCAACAAAATCCAATAGTCCATCACTTGTCAAATGAAATAATATCGCAGAACAAACAACTCAACTTCATCCAGCCATCCTTGATTATAATCAGATGCTCCGTAGCTATGATATCTGGGCCCGATTTATACCGTTTGATTCACGATCGTGTTGACGAAGCTTTTTGGTGCTCACGAACGGCTGGACGTACGATGCTCCGGGTGGTGTCAAAAAATTATTTAGCTCAAGACAAATTTAATAACTTTAAAAAAACCATACCCTTCAATAGGAAGTTTTCGAGCTACGGCGTTCTTAAAATTTCAACCTCTATTTTGAACCCCTTAGAGATGACAGTAACGTCGAGCTTCAAAGACCAGCTAGACCCTGAACGGAACCTATAACCCGAATTTCATCCATTTTCTTTCATGGTAACTAAGAAAAGTGGCCCATACGGCGTACGGCGTACGGCGGACAGACAGAAATATTTTTGTTGCAGTTTTGGATTCTACATACCTACCTTGAAACGTAAACCATCAAATTTTGAGGGGGGGTGAGAATTTTTTTTTCTTGCTCGATTCCAGTGGTTCATTATTGAAAATAATAAACCAAAAATGAAATTTCGGAATAATCCTCAAAAGTTTCTTTTTGGTTTATTATCCTCAATAATTAACATTATTGAACATTATGCTCGATCGAGCATGGGAAAAAAAAAATTGTAACCTCACCCTTCAAAATTAGATGGTTTACGTTTCAAGCTAGGTATGCAGAATCCGAAAATGCAATAAAAAAAATTGCTGTCTGTCCGCCGTACGCCGCGCCGTATTGGCCACTTTTCTTAGTTACCATGAACCAAAATGGATGAAATTCGGTTTGTAGGTCTCGTTCGGGGTCTAGTTGATCCGCGAAGCTCGGCGTTACTGTCAGTCATCTCTAAGGGGTGAAAAATAGGGGTTGAATTTTCAGAACTCCGTAGCTCGAAAACTTTCCATAGAAGGGCATGGTTTTTTTACGTTTTGGTTTATTATTTTCAATAGGTAATGAACCATTGGAATCGAGCATGAAAAAAAAATTCTTACCCCCCCTCAAAATTTGATGGTTTAGTTTCAAGGTATGTAGAATCCAGAACTGCAATAAAAATATTTCTGTCTGTCCGCCGTACGCCGTACGGACCACTTTTCTTAGTTACCATGAATCAAAATTGATGAAATTTGGGTTATAGGTTCCGTTCGGGGCCTAGTTGGTCCTCGAAGCTCGACGTTACTGTCAGTCATCTCTAAGGGGTTCAAAATAGGGGTTGAAATTTTCAGAACGCGTATACTTTTTTTTACGAGAATTTTTTTACGGTTTTAAATAGTTCTCGAACTTGGGAGTTTTTTAAGACCACCCGGAGCACCGTACGTCCATCCGTTCGTTCACAGTAAGGCCCCGAAGTTTGCACCGACAGTCATTTTCGACACCAGGGTGAATATACAATCAGAGCAAATCTCGTCACCAGGGACGAGATTTGCCAATAGGAGTTTGCGATTTAGGCCAATAGGAAATCGGCCGGAGATAAAATCATTGCTAGGGATCACCTGATTTTGTAGGCGGAGTATGAAGTCGAGTTGGTTGTTCACTATACATCTACGTAGATGGGGCTGGAGTTTGGTGGTAGGTACTTTCGCAACTTTTTTCACTCCTCATCAACAATTTCTTTTCAGAACTTCGTTATGTGTGTTTCTTTTTGTTAGGTACTATTTGTCATCGGCAGAATTATTTTAGCAACATTTAACTCGTGATTTAGGTAGGCACCTGGTAACGAGTACGGGGTTAGGTACTAACCTACGGAGGGTCTGCGATCCACATAATATGTATAGACGAGTACATAAATATTATATAAAGGGTTATCTATACGGAGAGCTGTGATATGTAACAATGGTAAATTATTACACAACGGCAAATTATTACGCAACGGTAAATTATTACACAGCGGCACATTACTACACAACTGTAAATTATTAAATTATTACACAACGGTAAACAATAATTGGAGTCTTCTCCCCCCCCCCCCTCCATCGACAATATTGGATACAATATCCTTGATTATAATCGAATTGTCTATATAGGCGTGGTGCGCATTGGCATAGTCCGCATTAGTTCAATCAATCGTTTTCTTTTGTTTTTTCAATAAATTCATTATGACTGGCCTAGGCCTTTCCAATCACATGGGATTTCGCGTTGTGGCGACGGCTTTTGTTTCTGTCCCAACCTCATCCGCCATTTACAGTGTATTTTCACTCCACATCAACAGTTTCCCTTCATCACTCCATTATTTGCGTTTATTTTTGCCATTTTAGTTACTGTTTGTCATCGACAGAATTATTTTAGCAACATTTAACTCGTGATTTGGTAGGTAACCATTAACGAGTACGAGGTCAGTTACTAACCTACGGAGGGTCTGCGATCTACATAATATGTATAGAACAGTACATATATATTATATAAAGGGTTATCTATACGGAGAGCTGTGATCTGTAACAGAAGGGTATTCTGTACAAAATAATAAACCGTTGAGCAGGATTTGCAGCGTTTACGTTTTTACGTTTACGATTTACGTTTTTTAATTGATGTTGAACTAAAGATTTTCCAGAGGCCACCCGGATCATTGTACGACCAGCCGTTCGTTTGAACCGAAAAAATTCGTCAACATGATCGTGAATCAAAGGGTATAAATCTGGCCCGGATATCATCACTATATAGGGAGCACCTGATTATAATCACAGATGGCTGTATGAAGTCGAGTTGTTTGTTCCGTGATATTATTCCATTTGAAAAATGATGAATCTTTTGGGTTTTGTTGACAGGTACTTTTGCAAGTTGAATAAACGTTAGGTTTTATGAATAACAACAATATCATGAAATGTAATTCCCGGGCTGGCTCAATATTCGATTTAGTGCATCTATACAGGTAAATTATTGCACAACGGTTATTATTATTTGTAAATTCATACACAACGGTTTATTATTGTGTAAATTACTGCGCAACGGTAAATTATTACACAACGGTAAATTATTGCACAACGGTTTATTATACTATCGACGCAGAAGGGGCATCTATACCGGTAAATTAGTACTCAACGGTTCATTATTTGTCTTATGCTTCATGAATACCTGCAAAATAATTATTTAATGATTGAATTATTGAATTCCGCGTATTTGTATGAAACTTTAATTCCCGGGCGGCTCCAGTACTCGATTTAGGGCTTTCCTGGGGGAGCTCGAGGGTACGGACCACAGAAAACAGTGATCTACCCAGAAGGAGCATCTTCTATACAGGTAAATAATAAACTGTAGTTTAATAATTTGCAGCTTTATTTGTTCATGCTCGATTCCAAAGGTACATTATAGAAAATAATTAAACAAATATTGTTGCTTAGGAGGTATCTGCATGTCCAGCTATGAATTTAAGTTGGTGTCAGATACGTATGCTCTGATGTTGTCGAGGATCGCTAGATTACAAAGCGTTGACCAACATTCATTATCAGTTATTATGAGGGTAGTGCGACAAGGTGGGTCAATTTTGTGACTAGGCTTTAGTAGTAGGTACCTACAGCTTTGACAACAGTTTAAAAATAAAAAAAATAAAAATGGATACTTTGGCGAACGATTATCCTGTCAAATGACAGTGCAAACAGGAATTCGGAAGAAGACAAATCATTTGAATGAGAAACTGCTATTTCGAATTCATGAAAACTCGCTCGTCAGACGATTTCTGTTCTGTACGATCGTTAGACGAAAGATTGTTGTATCTTGAGGCCAGCTGCATTCATTCATACTCGAATGCCTTTCCATATTCGGACGGCAGTGCACCACCCGACAAACTGATCTCATTTGCGACCCGCACCGGTTACCACGAAGGGTGGTCACCTGGGAAGTTGGAATCCGTGCGTGCCGGGTCCCAAAGAGCAGTAAATCACAATATCGTGCACCGCCAATATCTCAAGCCAACTCACTCGTAAAATCCAAGGGAAGCGACCTCTATTTTTCACCTTCGCATTTACTGCGAAGATCTGTGTCCGGCAACTACGAAGTGACCAGCTACAACTACAACTCGGAGGAGGAGGGACTGACAGAAGCAACGGATACCTCATTTCCCATCATCGAGGTAAACCAATCAGAAGCCCTTACAATTTTGGTTTATTATTCCGTGAATAATACACCTATGTATTCGCTCAGCAAAAAATTTGTATGACACCCCCTCAAATTTTGCTTCCGAGTCTGCGAAGCAGCGGAAGCCTTGTGTTCACTTTCGTGAGCCAAAAAATTTTTGTCTTCAGAAATCAAAATTTCCACTTGCATTTTGCGTTTCAAAGCCTACTGAACAAATTTGGTTCCGTGTCTGTCGGTCTGTGGGTCTGTGAGTCTGTGAGTCTGTCCGCATTTCCTTGTTACAGCTATAACTTCCACGATTTTGCATTGATTCAGCTCAAATTTTGAGGGATGGTGCGGATAAGGCCCCTTGAGGTCCCATACAAACTTCAACATGATTGATCCAGCGGTACGCCCTGCGCATGCGCTAACGTTAAATTCAACAAACACTCATAACTTTCACAATTTTGATTAAATTTCGCTCAAACTTTCAAGGGTTGTTTGGACAAGGCCTAGTGAGTTCCAGTATGAATTTCAGCATGATCGGACCCTCGGTGCGCTCTGCGCATGCGCTGGCGTGAAATAGATTCAATTTCCTTGTTACAGCCGTAGTAACCAAAGATTTCACCCAATTTCAATGTAATTCTCAGGGATTAAGCGGGTAGGGCCCATTGAGGTCCCATTCAAATTTCAACATGATAGAGCCAGCGGTTCGCCCTGCGCATGCGCTAACGTGAAATTCTTCAAACACGCATAACTTTCGCAATTATGTATAATGGACGTAATATATTATGGACGTCATGTTATGCAATATGTATATTTCATGTAATGTTATGCAATGTTATGTTATGTTATGTAATGTAATGTAATGTAATGTAATGTAATGTAATGTAATGTAATGTTATGTAATATTTATATTTCACGTTATGTAATGTAATGTAATGTAATGTTATGTTATTTTGCTTCCGAGTCTGTTCTATTTTATAATGGGTCACTCTGATTGTGACGAGGAAGCTCCTGTGCCATCACCTTGGCAGTGTATTTTTCTTTTACGTTTCAAGGTGCGTAGATTCCAAAAATGCAATGTCCGTCCGCCGTATCACGCATACCGGCTTCATTTTCAGCCTAAAAAATTCCTTCTTCCGCACACATGCTCCATTTGGGCCCTACTTGTGCTCGAAACTTTGCCGCCCGATCGGAATATACCCAGGGGTGTTATGGGTGAAAAATGGGTATACAAATAGGTATTTTTTGTGTTTGAGTAACATGAGCTTTTGAGGTATTGTTATCCATGTTTTTTTGGGATGAGAAGACCGAATATGAAGTCGATTATGACCAAATAGTGGAAAATTAAGGTTGTAACGAAGTTTCAACCTTAAATTTACGTTAAATTTTGGTATCAAATCATCGCTCTTCCGCAAAAGTTTGGGTCCCCATTTGGGAACACATTTGGGTCTTAGTTGTGCTCCAAAGCTTGGCAGCCTGATCGGAATACACCCAGGGGCGTTACGGGAGAAAAATGGGTGTAAATACACTGCCAAGGTGATGGCACAGGAGCTTCCTCGTCACAATCAGAGTGTCCCATTATAAAATAGAACAGACTCGGAAGCAAAATAACATAACATTACATTACATTACATAACATAACATTACATTACATTACATAACATAACATTACATTACATTACATAACGTGAAATATACATATTACATAACATTACATTACATTACATAACATTGCATAACATTACATGAAATATACATATTACATAACATGACGTCCATAATACATTACGTCCATTATACATAATTGCGAAAGTTATGCGTGTTTGAAGAATTTCACGTTAGCGCATGCGCAGGGCGAACCGCTGGCTCTATCATGTTGAAATTTATATGGGACCTCAATGGGCCCTACCCGCTTAATCCCTGAGAATTACATTGAAATTGGGTGAAATCTTTGGTTACTACGGCTGTAACAAGGAAATTGAATCTATTTCACGCCAGCGCATGCGCAGAGCGCACCGAGGGTCCGATCATGCTGAAATTCATACTGGAACTCACTAGGCCTTGTCCAAACAACCCTTGAAAATTTGAGCGAAATTGAATCAAAATTGTGAAATTTATGCGTGTTTGTTGAATTTAACGTTAGCGCATGCGCAGGGCGTACCGCTGGATCAATCATGTTGAAATTTGTATGGGACCTCAAGGGGCCGCATCCGCACCATCCCTCAAAATTTGAGCTGAATCAATTCAAAATCGTGGAAGTTATGGCTGTAACAAGGAAATGCGCACAGACTCACAGACTCACAGAATCACAGACCCACAGACCGACAGACACGGAACCAAATTTGTTCAGTAGGCTTTGAAACGCAAAATGCAAGTGGAAATTTTGATTTCTGAAGACAAAAATTTTTTGGCTCACGAAAGTGAACACAAGGCTTCCGCTGCTTCGCAGACTCGGAAGCAAAATAGGGGTTTTCGAGGTTCCTTTGAGGTTTTTGTTAACACGAGCCTGTGATGTATCGTTTTCCATGTTTTTTAGGGCGAGAAGACCGAATATGAAGTTGATTTTGACCAAAGAGTGAAGAAATAAAGTTGTAACGAAGGTTAAGCTCGCGAAATACATTTTTTATGAGTCAGAAACCTGTGAAATTGTCTGAAATCATTAAACAGTTGTATAATAACACTAGAAGTAGTATTAGCGGGTGGAAAGAAGGCAATTAAATGGCACTATCAATGTTCAAAGATTTAAAAAAAAGGAGCCGAGGTCGTGTTTTTGGGGGCAAGGAAACCATCTGTAATAACTATTTCAATCACTGCGCATGAAACAAACTATAAATGAACAGCAATATTTCTGTATATATGTCCGGTAGAATAATAAACCCAAGTGACAAGGACTTTGCAGCGTTTTGTTTTGCAGACATTGCATTAGTTTCTTTGTTAGAAATATGTTATCAATGTTATTTAGGTCGATCTGAAGCGCGCTTCATTCAGTTCAGGGAATACGGTTCCATCTTCACATACCTATAGGTACCTACAGCTATTCTAAATTCATATAAATAACAATCATGAACACGTCCTGTGCATAGGTTGTTAGTAGCGAGGAAAGCTGTGTTCTGACGCAGGGACCACCCTGCAAGACCTGTGATACTAAACCCGCACGACACAAACCCCGCAACACTACGATTTTGGTTTATTATTTTCAATAATGAACCATTGGAATCGAGCAAGAAAAAAAAATTCTTACCCCCCCTCAAAATTTGATGGTTTACGTTTCAAGGTATGTAGAATCCAAAACTGCAATAAAAATATTTCTGTCTGTCCGCCGTACGCCGTACGCCGTACGGGCCACTTTTCTTAGTTACCATGAATAAAAATTGATGAAATTCGGGTTATAGGTTCCGTTCGGGGTCTAGTTGGTTCTCAAAGCGTTATTGTCAGTCATCTCTAAGGGGTTCAAAATAGGGGTTGAAATTTTGAGAACGCCGTAGCTCGAAAACTTTCGATTGAAGGGTATGGTTTTTTTTACAATATTAAATTTGTCTTGAGCTAAACAATTTTTTGAGACCACCCGGAGCACTGTACGTCCAGCCGTTCGTGTGCACCAAAAAGCTTCGTCATCAAACTGTATAAATCCGGCCAGGATATCATCACTAAGGAGCACCTGATTATAATCGAGGATGGCCGTATGAAGTCGAGTTGGTTGTTGTGCGATATTATTTCATTTGATAATATTGATGGACTACTGGATTTAGTTGGTAGGTACCTACTTGTGAAACTTGAACAAACCTTGACGTATTATTGATGGGTAAATTATCACACAACGGTAAATTATTACACAACGGCAAATTATTACACAACGGTAAATTATTACATAACGGTAAATTATTACACAACGGTAAATTATTACACAACGGTTCATCTACCAAGAAGGGGCTGGATTTTGTTGGTAGGTACATGTGATACTTGAACAAACTTTGAAGTATTATTGATGGGTAAATTATTACACAACGGTAAATTTTTTGCTGAGCGATTACATAGGTGTATTATTCACAGATTAATAAACCAAAAGAACGATATTTTCGTAAATGTTCTAGAACATTTTTGAAGTTAATAACAAAATTTACGAAAATTTCTTACACTTTTCGTAAAAAATTCGTAGTGTTGCGGGGTTTGTGCCGTGCGGGTTTAGCATCATATGTCTTGCAGAATGCAGCTTTACCCCTCTGCTGTTGTTGATCTCTGCTCTCTGCTGACTATCTCCCCAGGAAGAGATGTTGGTTTAGCAGGGCGGCAGGAAGCAGGGGGATGTGGCAGGTGGTGGTGCTCAAGTGTTACGAATCTCCAGAAGTCAAAGCGATGTCGACAGCGGGCAGCTCCTGATCATGAATCCGTGTCATGCACCTGCGGCCGCAAGACCTCTGACCCGACCGCCGCCTTGACGAGAGCTCACCGCAAACAGTTCAACTGTGTTCGGCCCCGTGTCCAGCCTTCCTTCTTCCTCGGTCTACCTTTGTCATCTCCACCTTCGTAATCCCGTCACTTTGGTCCTGTCCCTGATTCAACCGTTTAACGGGATATTCTGTTTAACACCTTCTTATAACCAGCGACAAGTTTAACGTAAATTATACGGCTGGTGCGTTCCTACGCACGGTACGGGAAAAGGCCGACTCAAGTGATCTTTTGGCGGCGCGGATTCAGCTCGGTGACTTCGAACCGGCTACATGTGTGTTGGGTACGATCCTCATTCTAACATACTACCGAAACATCATGTTCTGTTCCATTCTCCTCTACTCACATTAGAATCACCACAAACAGCCTTTGCAGAAACAATACCGCAAAACGCTGCAGCCCTTGTCACATGGGTTTATTATTCTACTGGACATACCTACAGAAATGTTGGCCGGTCATTTATTGTTCCTTTCATGTGCAATAATTAAAATAGTTATTTTTGATGATTTCCACCAGTTTTGGCCCCCATAAACACGAATTAGGCTCCTATTTTTGGTTTATTATTCTGTGAATAATACTCCTATGTATCGCTCAGCAAAAAAATTTTACAACACCCCCTCAAAAATTTTCCTTTTACGTTTCAAGGTGCGTAGATCCCAAAAATGCAATGTCCGTCCGCCGTCCGACGTACGCCGTCCGCCGTCGGCCATATCACGTATACCGGCGTCATTTTCGGTGTAAAAAAGTCGTTCTTTCGCACACAAGCTCCATTTGGGCCCTAGTTGTGTCCC
The DNA here is from genome assembly GCA_954871275.1 of Leptopterna dolabrata. Taxonomy (NCBI): domain Eukaryota; kingdom Metazoa; phylum Arthropoda; class Insecta; order Hemiptera; family Miridae; genus Leptopterna; species Leptopterna dolabrata. The sequence goes on along the minus strand of OX940981.1, from coordinate 1,363,082 downwards.
GAAACATTGCAACCCGATCGGAATATACCCCGGGGTGTTATGAGTGAAAATGTGTGTCAGGTACTTTTTTTGTTTTAGTAAAATGTTGGTAACATGAGCTTTTGAGGAACCGTTTTCCATGTTTTTTGTACGAGAAGACCGAATATGAAGTCTATTTTGACCGGAGTGGAAAATTTAGGTTCTAACGAAATTTCAGCCTTAAATTTACGTTAAATTTTGGTCTAAAATGGTCGTCCTTCCGCACACAGTTTGGGTCCCCATTTGGGAACACATTTTGGTCCTAGTTGTGCTCCGAAACACGGCAGCCCGATCGGCATACACCCAGGGGTGTTATGGTAGAAAAATGGGTGTAAAAATAGGGGTTTTCGACGGATTTTTGAGGTTTTAGTGAACATGAGCTTCTGAGCTATCGTTTTCCATGTTTTTTTAGGGCGAGAAGACCGAATATTAGGTTGATTTTGACCGAAGAGTGAAGAGTTGAGGTTGTAACGAAGGTTAAGCTCTCAAAATCAATTTTTTATTAGTCAAAAACATGGGAAATTGTTTGAAATCACCATACATTTGTATAATAACACTAGAAGTAGTATCAACAGGTGAATCAAGACAATTAAATGGTACTATCAATGATCAAAAATAATCTGTTAAAAAAAACTGAGCCTAATTCCTGTTTTTGGGGGCCAAAATTGGTAGAAACCATCAAAAATATCCATTTCAATAATTGCAAATGACAGAAACAATAAATGAACAGCCAAAATTGCTGTACGTATGTCCAGTAGAATAATAAACCCATGTAATAAGGACTGCAGCGTTTTTAAACTTTTTTTGCTTCCGAGTCTGCGAAGCAGCGGAAGCCTTGTGTTCACTTTCATGAGCCAAAAAATTGTTGTCTTCAGAAATCAAAATTTCCACTTGCATTTTGCGTTTCAAAGCCTACTGAACAAATTTGGTTCCGTGTCTGTCGGTCTGTGGGTCTGTGAGTCTGTGAGTCTGTCCGCATTTCCTTGTTACAGCTATAACTTCCACGATTTTGCATTGATTCAGCTCAAATTTTGAGGGATGGTGCGGATAAGGCCCCTTGAGGTCCCATACAAATTTCAACATGATTGATCCAGCGGTACGCCCTGTGCATGCGCAAACGTTAAATTCAACAAACACGCATAACTTTCACAATTTTGATTCAATTTCGCTCAAATTTTCAAGGGTTGTTTGGACAAGGCCTAGTGAATTTCCAGTATGAATGTCAGCATGATCGGACCCTCGGTGCGCTCTGCGCATGCGCTGGCGTGAAATAGATTCAATTTCCTTGTTACAGCCGTAGTAACCAAAGATTTCACCCAATTTCAATGTAATTCTCAGGGATTAAGCGGGTAGGGCCGATTGAGGTCCCATATAAATTTCAACATGATAGAGCCAGCGGTTCGCCCTGCGCATGCGCTAACGTGAAATTCTTCAAACACGCATAACTTTCGCAATTATGTATAATGGACGTAATGTATTATGGACGTAATGTTATGTAATATGTATATTTCATGTAATGTTATGCAATGTTATGTTATGTAATGTAATGTTATGTAATATGTATTTTTCACGTTATGTAATGTTATGTAATGTAATGTTATGTTATTTTGCTTCCGAGTCTGTTCTATTTTATAATGGGTCACTTTGATTGTGACGAGGAAGCTCCTGTGCCATCACCTTGGCAGTGTATTTTGCTTCCGAGTCTGCGAACTATGGTCGACCATGGTCAACTCCCGAATTGCTCAACGGATATCGACCAAATTTGGCACGAATATCCAGTAGGCTCCCAAGTTGTGCAACGTCGCATTTTTAATTCCCTGACCATAGCGGAACTATGGTCGACCATGGTCAACTCCTGAATGGCTTGATGGATATCGACCAAATTTGGCACGAATATCCAGTAGGCTCCCAAGTTGTGCAACGTCGCATTTTTAATTCCCTGACCATAGCGGAACTATGGTCGACCATGGTCAACTTCGTTAATTGAAATGGTAACCCCTATTTTTTATGGCGTATTCGTAATCTACGTGAAATTCTATCTACGATCGACCCTTCGGACTACCCCCGTGGTCGACCATAGCGCATCCATGGGCCCCTCCATGGTCGAATCCCGAATTGCTCAACGGATATCGACCAAATTTGGCACGAATATCCAGTAGGCTCCCAAGTTGTGCAACGTCGCATTTTTAATTCCCTGACCATAGCGGAACTATGGTCGACCATGGTCAACTTCGTTAATTGAAATGGTAACCCCTATTTTTTATCGCGTATTCGTAATCTACGTGAAATTCTATCTACGATCGACCCTTCGGACTACCCCCGCGGTCGACCATAGCGCATCCATGGGCCCCTCCATGGTCGAATCCCGAATTGCTCAACGGATATCGACCAAATTTGGCACGAATATCCAGTAGGCTCCCAAGTTGTGCAACGTCGCATTTTTAATTCCCTGACCATAGCAGAACTATGGTCGACCATGGTCAACTCCTGAATGGCTTGACGGATATCGACCAAATTTGGCACGAATATCCAGTAGGCTCCCAAGTTGTGCAACGTCGCATTTTTAATTCCCTGACCATAGCGGAAATATGGTCGACCATGGTCAACTCCTGAATGGCTTGACGGATTTTGATAAAATTGGGCATAAATACCCGGTAGGCTATGGGATTTTTCCGTCGTTTGTTGGTTCCACGATACTGCGTACAGCGAATCTCGGATAGCGAGCGAAGCGAGCGGTCAGGCTAGTTATGTATAATGGACGTAATGTATTATGGAAGTCATGTTATGTATAATATGTATATTTCATGTAATGTTATGTAATGTTATGTTATGTAATGTAATGTTATGTAATATGTATATTTAACGTTATGTAATGTTATGTAATGTAATGTAATGTTATTTTGCTTCCGAGTCTGTTCTATTTTATAATGGGTCACTCTGATTGTGACGAGGAAGCTCCTGTGCCATCACCTTGGCAGTGTATTTTTCTCTCTGATGGTGCGTTTCAGGTTAACTAGGGCCCTTGTGGTTCCTTTTTTAGTTAATGTGACATTCTGTTTGGCCTCTCCCTGGATGCGTCATCGTTGAGGCGTTCAGAGGTTGTTCTCAACTCACGCGCTATGTTTTAGGGTTTAGGGTATAAATCAAGAGGCCACCTGGATCCTACTGAAAAACCTCTCGTTCTAGGACCATCCTCTCGTCGCTCTTCGAGTGGAGGTGTCTCTCTCAAATTTTCAAACCCTTTTACCGCTATAGATTCCAAATTCCACATTTTCCCCGCGGCTTCTTCAAAGTCTCTTCCTCTGGTCGTCCAGTCACTAATCAACGTTGTTCGACATCTCGTAAATCCATAACTCCTTCCTTCTGGCGGATGCAAGGCTGTGGAACTCGCTTTCATTGCAGTCGAGATCACGGCCTTCACCCGGTGCTCTCAGGGCTCACTTCACTTGGACGGCAGTAGGAAACCACTTTTTGTTCTTTTTTCATCTTATTTTAGTTTTCATCATTTTATTGTATATTAATTTATGTTGGAAATTTTGTATACTACCTGCTCAAAATTGCGATTACTATTGGTACAATGTAAATGGGGGCACCGCCCTGAATTGTATTTTGAAATGGAACCAAATAAATAGATAACTATGCATCTACCCTTATTACCATGATTGTGAACCCAGAAAACTCCTATTTGGATAACTTCTCTTGCCAAGATCTTGGAAAGATGGCTGGCTGGCTATCAGGCAAGTTTGTCACTCTCAACCGTACGGATACCGGATGAGGTTGTTCGCGACACCACCCGGTATTCAGACGGTTACACTCTAGTTTTTCTAATGTAAAACTGTGGAAAAAAAATCTCTCCGGACCTGAGGACATTATCCAACCGTCCGTGATTCTTAGAGCAAAAAACGCTGCAAATCCCTGAACTACGGTTTATTATTTTGTACAGAATACCCTTCTGTTACAGATCACAGCTCTCTGTATAGATAACCCGTCTATATAATATGTACTAGTAGTATCCCAATGTCCATCCTGGGCCACTGACTTAGATCTCTGATAAAAAGTTTTAACATAAAAGATCAGAACACATATTTTCACTTGAATCCTTGATGTTTTTTATTTTCACTTGAATCCTTGATGTTTTTTATTTTCACTTGAATCTCTGATAAAACTTTTTTATCACAAAACATCAGAACCAGTGACTTTTTCATTTTTAGCGACTTGAATCTCTGATAAAATTTTTTTTAACACAAAACATCAGAACCAGTGACTTTTTCTTTTGGGGGGGTTAGTTAAAAGAATCTCTTTTATAATAAAATTAAAATGTCAACAATTGAAATTTACAAAAAAGCAGCCAAAAAACCCATCTACTCATCATTCAGAAATCTGGATAAGGGAGCTTATGATCTCTTAGCAAATTTTATACAAGATACGGAATATGGTGAAACTGTTGTTGTTACTATTAATACTGAAAATGGTGAATTAAATTTATGTTTACCCAAGAAAATATCTAGTCGACTTCTTGAGCATGTTAGAAACAATCCAGAAAGACACCCCAACAAACTTATTTATAATGGTATTGATAAAAAGACAAAGGCTTTTATGATTGACTTTGAGTAAAAAATATTATAATTGATAGTTGAACCCCGAATTGATTACATACATAACCCTGAACCACACTTTTATATAAAGAGAATCTTTATATAAATAATCACCACAAAATTTATAAAAATCATTTTTCTATCCTGAAAACCAAGTGAAAAATAAAAGATCATAAATTTGACTGGAGTGGCCCAGGATGCACATTGGGGTACTACTACCGTCTAGTAGATGGGCCCGATGAAAAGGCGAATACAAGTCAAGTAGATTTAAAAATAATTTTTAAAACCCAATTACTAAAGGTGGTATCAAATCGATACTACCCTTATTAAAGGCAAATACAAGTCAAGTAGATTTGTAAAAAATAATAGTTTAAAATTGTTCGTTTTAATGGGAAATCCCCATTAAAACATATTGAACAAGATACAAGGTCGTTCTGTAGACCAGCGAGAGAATGGGCTGTTTTCAGAATTTTTTAAAATTATGTATCACCCTTAAAAGTGAAACGAAACAGTTAATCTGTTTCGCGAGAACGAGACTGCTGCGTTCTCGGGAGAACGAGACTGCTGCGTTCTCGGGAGACAGGATTAACTGCCTCTCCGCGTATATTTTAATTTTTTCTCAATTCTGGCGAGAAAAGAGACGAGAATGAGAACGAGAATGAGAACGAGAACGCAGCTGATGAGTTGACGACCTTGTGGCCTTCCCGTCGACCGGTTTGAGATAAGATTGTCTTGCAGCCCCTTTGACTCGTCCCAGTCAGTTTGTAGAAACCAAGTGAGAAACAACGCAGTGAGTTATTTGTGAGTGAAAATGAACCAATCCCAAGTTTCAACGAATGGAAATTCAACGACTGATGAAGTAGATGATTTTCTACGTGAACTATATATTTTTTATTGAGAATGTTCCCAATAAAAAAATTGTTATTTATATTGTTTATCCTTTTTTTCCCCCCTTTTCTTATCAAGGTAAGTTTTAGATTTCCTCTTTTATAATATTTTTAAGTGGCATATAGTTGAGAGTGACTTCTGAAACCAAAATTACATAAGCAAAAGTGTTTTCTGGTACATTATTTTCAAAATCTGCTCGTAAAATTATATTACTTTTTTGTCCAGATATGGACTGTGGTTGTCTAGTTATATTCACACTGAATATTGGATAGCTCTCTTTGAAGAACTGAGGCTCATAATATGGAAGGGATGATTCTTGACATACTATTCTTTTGAAATCTGTGTACATGGTGTAAGCTAAACTAAAATCCCCTGAACTCCAATCTAAATTCAAATGTTCTTCAGGATAACTTTTTCCTGCTACTTCAAAACTAATATTTTTAACATTCAAATGATCAAATTTGGAATTATTTTTCTTTTGATCATTTTTTCTGGCAGTTTGGAAGACAACAAATCCCCAGATCGGATTCTGTACATTTCTGTAAATATTTGTAATGTTGAAGTTTAGAGTTTTTCCAGTAACTTTTTGTTCGATACATTGTAATTTTTTAAAGTGAAACAAATAAGGAGAAGTACAGAGTTCAGCAATTAATTTAGCTTTGGATTCACTCTCATATTCAATTATTGGTACTCTTAGGCAGAAAGTTTTAATTTCTACTTTTCCCTCTATAGGTTCAGGAGTATTATCTGGTTTCTTGTAACGAAAGAGGACATTATCATCAGAATTTCTAATGAATGTAATTTCAAATCCTCCCTTGTAAATTGGAGCGACATCACTGAAGAACCCAAGACCTAAATCACCCAAGTTACCATTCGCACTGAAATTTCCACCACCAATCACGTTAGACTTGAAACCAGAATTCATTACTTTACCATTATAGTTTGCTGGTCCTGAGAAAGAAGCTATGCCCATCATGCTACTAGCAATACCTGGTTCTTCAATTTCATCAATAACCGTATTGTGCTTTTTTACTTCAATTTTGGAAAAAAGGTGTGCAACAAAATTGTCTACCATCGTTATTGTATCATTAGTAACATAGTTTTTTGTTGCATCTTTAGGAATGTATTTTCCAGCAATGTAATATTGAATGTTGCTGCTAAGAAACTCATCATCTAGAAGCAATTTGAAAACTGTTCTTTTGTTCTCAGAGTTCAATTCCAAATTAGATTCGGGATTAAAGTTTCGATACTGAAGCCTTGTGATTTCAGTATCGTATTTCGAGTAGATTGATTTAATTTGATTCATTTTTATTATAGAATACATTCTTTTAACTAACCCCCCAAAAGAAAAATTTTAACGGTAAAGTCGAATACAAGTCGAGAACATTTTAAATTTCTTTTAAAACACAATTCCTTAAAGAGGGGGGTCGTAATTCACGACCCCCCTCTTTAACGTTAAAGTCGAATACAAGTCGAGAACATTTTAAATTTCTTTTAAAACTCTTAAAAAAGTGTTTTTATAGAATCGAAATTCTATAAAAAATATCAAGATAGTGGAATAGAAAATATTAAAATCCAGTTCTGAAAACTTCCCCATGTTTCAAAAGTGATAGTTTGATAGGATCCACACTTTTAATTTCTTTCTTATTTTTATTATATTCATTTAGAATAGTACTTTTCATATTTATATAATTTTTTATTTCTTGTTCAATATCATTGAACTCATCATCAGATATTTTACCGTCTTTAATTGCTTTTCTGAACTTTTCTTCAATCGAATCTAATTTAGCTTTTGCCAAAAGCTCAATTTCTTTGTGTTTATTAATTTTTTTATTGAAAAATCCGCTTGAAGTCCTTAATATTATCGATAAGGTTGTCAATCCTACAGAAATTGGAACACTGAATGGAATTATTATTGGTAATGCTATAGAAGTACCAACCAGTCCGAGTTCTGAGAGGGCGAATAAAAATTCAGTACCGTAAAGAGTGCTGGATATTTTTCCATATTTTTTTTTCAAACCATTTCTCATTTTCTCTTCATCTTCTAAAAATTTGTATTGATTGATAATTCGATTGATTCTATAATTGTTCTCATTAAACTCGGGAAAAATTATTTTTGGATATAATCTAGGATGAGTTATTGGAGTAAATTCTTCAGGGGCTGAAGGTGTTTCATTATTATTTGTGTACATCATTTTATTATAGAAAAAAATTTTTTTTATAGAATCGAAATTCTATAAAAATATCAAGACTATAAAATTTAATAAAAGAAATTAAGATTTTCCTTCAATGTTCTCATGCTATTTACAAAATCGTGTCCTTCTGATAGCTTTTTCAAAATTAATAAACATAAATGTCCACAGATAGGCGGATCATATTGGTTTTGGATTTGCTCCTCATTATAAAATAAATTTTCTGAACCTAAATATTGAACAAGTTCTCTTGGTGGTGGTGCATTTCCATACGAGTCAAAATAATATTTTAAATTGTTATTTTTATGAAATGCAGTCCAGTGGCTTCCAGCCTCATCAGAATTTTCTAGATTTATAATTCCACATTCCGTGTGGTTCACTTTCTCTGGTAAATCATCCTTCATGAAAACTCCTCTGAAGTTTTTAATTTTCATTTCTTTCGATAATCTTTCAATAACAAAATTGGTAAGAGGCTGGAAGCTATTTAGTTTTTTGATTTGGTAGGTTTCTTTTTAGGTTTCTTTTTAGGTTTTGAAATAGTTTTTTTCTTATTCATTCCAGAGCCAATACTTAAACTTTTTGCATTTTGTGCTAATCTCTCCATTTCCAAATTGTGCCGTTTGATTTCTGCTTCTTCAGCAGCTTTATGTTTCGAGTCTATTACTGAATTTGCTACTGCTGCACCCCCACCTAATAATGCCCCAAGAGCACCAATTCCTGCAAAAAGTAAGGGTAAAAACCCACCTGAATGATTTATTTGCAACTGATCATAATTCATTTCCAATTCCAACCCTTTTTTGTTTTTGATACATTTATCTAGCTTTTTTTTCTGAGTTTCATTTAACAGGATTTTATGATTTCCATTTCCACTAATATCTGCAAAAGCCAGTCGTACTTTTACTGGAACACGTTTTTTATAAGCAGATCTTATTTTTTTCATTTGTATTTCTGACAAATTTATTTGATGTGTAATCATTTTATTATAGGAAAAAAGTTTTTTTTATAAGATGTGAATCTTATAAAAAATTAATATACACCCATCCCAAAGTGTCTTTTGGCTTTCATACCAGTTTTTACTATAGCAGCTCCCAATATTTCACTGATATTTGTTGAACTTTTCATAATTTTATCAGCTTCTACTTCCAATTTTTTATCAGCAAGATGCCTATCACTAGTTTTCTCATGATCTCTGTAAAAAATGTCATGTTGTTTACAGGCTTTATCAAGACTATTTATACCTTCATCACCTCTATTTAATCTCTTATCCAATTTAGTAAATGGTCCACAATATTGATAACCACCTGGGAGATGCATTTCTGGAATAACAGGCCCAAGTTTATTAAGAATAGTATTGAAAATACCAGAACCATTTTTTATCATATTTTTGGGTAAATTATTAATAATTTTAATCAAGTATTCAGTTCCTTTGGGTTTATCAATATCTTTCTCCAGTTGATCTTTAATGAAATTTATAATTCCCAATTTTTCATTGTGAAAATTATTATTTCCTGCCTGCTCTTGCGCATACAAATAGTATAGTCTTTGTGTAAGTTGATTCAAATTATCTATATATTTAAATTCTACAGGATTTTCAGTATATTTAATCAACCCAGTGCCAATCTTTTTCTTTTTACTATACTCCCAGATAGGTTTTATGATTTCTTTCCATTTTTTACTAACACTTGATTTTGGTTGTTTAGATTCGGGATTATTATTTTGAAACATGCTATTTGTTTGAATGAGGATTTTTGTATAAGCTTTAAAGTCTTCATTAGTGTATTCATCTTTGGATGGAATATCAGAAGCTATGGGTTTTGTTAAGAGCTTCCATAAGCCTTCAGTACCGGAATATTTCATTTTTTCTATTTCAATATCATTTCCATTTACTCGTATCTGTTTATTTCCAATAAAGATATGATTTTTTAAAGGGTATATTCCAAATTGTCTATCAGGATGAAGAATATATAATTCTGCAATTGGTCCAATACCTAAAGGACCTACAGAAGAGTTTGGTAATTTAACACTTTTTTGTAAAATTGTTTCCATTTCATAATCCCTATCTGCATTGTCACTTGAAAAGCTTTGATTTAAAGTATCTTCATTATCATTATCAATACTTTTAACCTCGTCATCAACATCTTTAAAAGTAACTTTTTTAGGTGAACTGATAGCCAAGGGGTTAAATGTTTTTATTGCAGGAATGAGTTCTAATTTTTTACCAAGATCTTCATCAGTCTGTTTCACTGCTTTTTCTACCTTATCTAATCGTGAAGTTATAGGTTCATAAGCCTTTTCTATTGTTTCCTTATCAGATGCTTGGTTAACCCTTTCTTGTTTTGCTAATTTCTGTAAATTTTTCTTGAGTTTAATCGATTTATCAGCTTCAGCCACAGTCATGGGCTTACGTTTTCGTTTTGTGAAAATTATTTGTTCATCTTCAGAGGGTTGATCAATCTTTTTGATTTCTCTAAGTTTGACTTCTTTTTCCTTCATCACTTCATTTTGCGCTTCTTTGAATTTCTGTCTAAGCGCTTGTTCTAAAGTAATTTTTGTTGTCATGTTTTTATTATAGGAAAAAATTTTTTTAAAATCGGTTAAACGTTAAAACGCTCAAACGCTTAAACGCTTAAACGCTCAAACGCTTAAACGCTTAAACGCTTTAGGAACGCTATTTTTGCGTTTTTAAGCGTTTTCCAATGTGATTTTTGAAGCGTTTCCCAATGCGATTTTTGAAGCGTTTCCCAATGTGATTTTTTGAAGTTATCCGTGTAGCGTTTTTATAGGGAATCCCTATAAAATTAGGGGCGGTAATTCGCCTCCCCTAATTAAGACAAACTTAAAATCTATATTTTTTATCTAAAATATTTCACCAAATTTCTTTCGGTAACGCCCGTTACTGCGTTTCTTTGTTAGGTCAATCGTTAGAAAACCAAAGTCCTCATCCCAACAAGAATAGCATAATTCTTTGAATTGGCCATAAGTGAAATCACTTCCCACATATTCATCATAAATATCTCGCATGTATCTTGGTCCTTGTCTAAATACACATAAAAAATTAATATTGTTTCTAATGAGTTGTTTATCAACTTTTGACCATGATTGTGTCAAGTAAACGCACGAGATTTTCTTAGGACGTCCTCTAACGTAATAATCTTTAATAACTTGTTGCTGTTGAACATTAACACAATCATCAAAAACTACCAAACTGTTCGACTGACAATCATCTAGGGGTAAAAGTTCTTCACAATTACTGAAAAACTGTGCTATTTCCACACCATCTTTTACAGAAATTATTTCATAAGCGCTTCTCAAAAACTCATATGCATTCTGATCCATAGATTTTGAAAAAATATATAGATAATGAAAGGGGATTCCCCATGATTTTGTGATGAGATTATAGAGAAGTGTTGTTTTCCCACAACCAGAAGTTCCTACTATTAATGCTCTTAAAGGTAATGGTAAAATTCCTTTTCTAGCCTCTTTTTTATCAAACGGAATTGGTTCAATCTCGTATTTACTCATCTTTATTATACGAAAAAAAAACTTTATCTAATAATAAAAGCATGACTCTAATAAAGATTTCTGATAAACATCGAGATCTAAAAATAACTTTTGCTCAAAAAATTGTTCTAAATCCCAATAAAAATTATAAACTTGGAATAGTAAAGTTATTATTTACTTCACCTTCTCTTTCATTTCAAGTAAAAGATGTATTGATATCATTAAAATTGCTTATTACAGATGTATGGTATCATCATGAGTATGTGTTAGATGGCACATTTACTGTTGAGACGTTTAGAAGAGAATTATATTTAAAAATAAAAAGTTATATATCTGAACTCATGGATGGATTTGAGAAAAATAAAACATTTTATAAATCACAAATTGACACATTAAAAAAAACAAAACCTGAAAGTTTGGTTTTTAAAGTAGACTACACTACAAATCGTAATAGATTTTTTCTTAAATCTCCTGTTTTAATTGAAATTTTAAGTTTTGGAAATTTCTGTGAACTATTTGATTTTAAACAATGTAAAACACCTGGGGATTATTTTGAAGTTAATAAGGACTACTATTCTGAAGACAACCCAAAGTTAATCAAACCTATTTCGTTAATTGAATGGCATTGTAATATTATTGATTATAGTTTTGCTAATCATGATGAGCATTCCCATCTTCATAGCGAACATGAATTACTACATGTATCTTTGATAGAGAAACAGATTCTCCCCAATACTATTTATATGGAAACAAATAAAAAGATTCTTTACAGCCCTATACGAGAAGGAATGAGAGATATTAAAGAGATTAAACTATCATGTAGAAATGAAAATGGAGATGAGCTGCAATTTGAAAATGTTACAGTTTATTTGAATTTGATTGAAGAGTGAGTGAGGAGCTTCTTTTTTATGAGATATTTCTCATAAAAAACTTTTTTCCTATAATAAAATGGATAATGATTTAACTGATCCTATTTATTGTCATAAATGTAAGAAGAGAACCAATAATATTGATGCAGAAAAAATACAAACGGTAAACGGAAGATGGAGAGTTGGGGCTAAATGTTCAAAATGTAAAACTAATAAGAGTAAGTTTATTGCTAACCCTGGTAAAGAAGATGTTATTCATCCTATCATTGAAGATTTAAATGATGATGAGAAACTATCCATTGCTAAAGAACTACATAAGCCTGTGAGAAAGAAATTTCAAAAACGAAAAATAATAACGAAAGGTATTGATGATTTGTGGGCTGCAGACTTGGTTATTATGAGACAGTACGATAAAGAAAATAATGGGTTTGGCTACATTCTGAATGTTATTGATACATTTTCAAAATTTGCTTGGGCCTTGCCCCTTATGAAAAAAGATGGAAAAAATGTTACTAAAGCATTTGAAAAAATTATCGAAAAGGCTAAATCACAAAAACATAATTCTCCTAATTTTCTACATACCGATAAAGGTTTAGAATTCGAAAATAAACTGTTTAAGGATCTGTTGAAGAATAATGGAATCAAAATGTATCACACACAAAGTGAAGAAAAGTCTGCGATCATTGAACGATTCAATAGAACATTAAATGAAAAGATGAAAATCTATTTTGAAGTACAAAATAATAAGAAGTGGATTGATATTCTACAAGATTTGATTCATGAGTACAATAATAATGATTTTCATAGATCGATTGACATGAAACCTGTTGAAGTTAATAAAAGTAATGAAGAGAAAGTTTTGTTGAAATTATTTGGAAACCAAAAAGTCTCACAGAAAGTAAAGTTTTCTCTTGGAGATCGAGTTCGAATAACAAGATTTAAGAAAACATTTGGGAATAAATACGATGCTAAATGGACTAAAGAAATTTTTGTGGTTTCTGGAATTCTACCAACAAATCCGATTACTTACAAAATAAAAGATTTAAACGACGAAGAGATTGAAGGATCTTACTATGCTCAAGAACTACAAAAAACAGAATTCTAGAATTATGAATAAAATGATTTATATAAAAGATTTCTTTTATATAAATAAAATGTTATGTGATAATATTACGACTATCGTTGATAGAATATTCGTAATATTCAACCGATACCGTTAAAGGTGGGGGTGAATCGCCCCCACCTTTAAGGAATTGTGTTTTAAAAGAAATTTTTAAATGTTCTAGACTTGTATTTGCCTTTAACGTTAAAGTGGGGGGTCGTAATTCGCGACCCCTATTTAAGAATTTGGGTTTAATGGGTCCCATGTATTTAAAAAAATTTTTAAATACATGAAGAAGCTAAGAAAAATAGTTTACATGTTTAGAAAAGTCACTGGCTAAAAAAATGAGGGGTTAGTGTCCCACCAATAAGAATTCAATGGGTGGATAAAAAAAGGTGAGGGGTCAGTTAAAAGGATGATATGGGAGACAGGATAAATAGTATCCATACAAGAATAGACAAAAAGAAAAAGTGGGTGGATAAAAAAAATGAGGGGTTAGTTAAAAGAATCTATTTTCTAATAAAAATGAACGATACGAAAAAAAATTATATATCCTATAATAAAATGGATAATACGAGAAGAAATTGTGAAAAGTGCAATGTTAGCACTACTTATAAAAATTGGGCTAGACATCTAAAGTCTAAGCGTCATGGAAAAAACGACCCGGACCGGACAATGACTATCAGAAAACCTAGAAAAGCGAAACCTGTATTTGTAAATCCGAGGAAATTACACAAAGTATTTAATTTTAGTGAAAAAGTATTTGAAAAAAACAGAGAACCAAAAACGGAAATTGCTAAAAAGGAAATGGCATTTAAATCTAGATTAGTGACTTACGACATTAAAAATACGAAAGGATTTAAAGATGCTTCCAAATTTCTGAACAGTATTAAAAGAACCGTAACAGGTTTAATCAAATGGAAACTTAGAGAAATGAAACTAAAAGTTAATGTAGTTTTAATCGCAGAATTTAAAAAAGGAACTAACAAAAATAACATGGAGTATCAGGAACTCAATTTCAAAACTAAAAACGTAATAATATTGCAGTCAGCAGAAGTTGCAAACTGTTACGATGAAATGAAACAGAAAATTCTAAATGAAATGGAAACGTTCGAAATTAAAGGATCTAATTGGCAACTTCATAAGATCAAGCATTTGGAACTGAACGTTAACAAGTACATTCCTTTGAAAGGATCGTCTTACATTGAACTCCCAGCTTTTCTGCAAAATAGGAAAGCAATTATAAATGTGAAAAATGACGATAATAAATGTTTCCTTTGGTCTGTTCTTTCAGCTTTACATCCAGCTGACGAACATTCGTATAGAATAGGAAAGTACATTAGTTGGGAACATGAGTTTGACGAAGCGTTGAAAGATATCAGTTTTCCTATGAAACTTACAGACGTAAAAAAGTTTGAGAAAAGAACTGGGATTTCCATTAATGTTTACTGTCTGAATGAAAAAAATACTATAGTACCCTTGGAAATAACGAAAGATGAAAAGGAAAGGCACATTGACTTGTTGTACTTGAAAAACGAGAAAACTGAACATTATTGTTGGATCAAGGACTTATGGAAACTGGTTGGTCATAGTCAACTAACAAAAAACCACAAACGAAGGTACTTGTGTAAAATGTGCTTGAATACCTTTGGAACTCAAGATAAACTAAACGACCATAAAAAATATTGTGGTGTTCATAAAGCTGTTAAAATAGAACTACCAAAACCTTACGATAATATTTTACAATTTGAAAATTATAGGCACTCTTTAAAAGTACCTTTTACAATTTATGCAGATTTTGAATGTATGTTACAAAAGATTGATACCTGCAAACCAAATCCCGATGAATGTTATACAAATGACATTCAAAAACATGAACCGTACAGTTTTGTTTACTTCATGAAAAATGCCGAAGACGAAAGTAGGAAAAACTATGTAGGCGATTATAAACTTGTACAATATTCTGGACAGGATGTGGTAAAAGTGTTTTACGAAAAAATAAAAAAAGATGCCTTAATGGTGGCGAGAAAATACTATGACGTTAATATTCCCATGAAAGATTTAACCGAAGAACAACAAAGAGAATACGATAGTGCTGAGAGTTGTCACATTTGTGAAAGAAAATTTAATGAACTCTCACCTATAATTGAAAATGAACTTGATGTACTGAGAAAAACAATTCAACACTTTATTGATAAAAAAGATGACAATCAAACAGATATATATATTGAAGAATTAGAAGTTTTGAAGTCAAATATACCTGATAATTGTATAAAAGTACGGGATCACTCACATTTGACTGGAATGTACAGAGGAGCAGCTCATTCGATTTGTAATTTAGAATATAAAAATCCTAAGTTTATTCCAGTATTTTTCCACAATCTTTCTGGCTACGATGCACATCTATTTATTAAAGAATTTGAAAAAGATAATTACGATATTAAACTTTTACCGCAAAGTGAAGAGAAGTACATTTCCTTTTCTAAAATGATAGCTTATGAAAGTGATGAACTCGATAAAAATGGTCACAAAAAGAAAAAGACTATAGAATTGAGATTCATAGATTCTTTTAAATTTCTTTCTGCTTCTTTAGATTCTTTAGCTAAAACTTTAACTAAAAATCAATTTAAGGAAATAAAAAAGTATTTCCCAAAAGAACATCTCGAACTAATTACTAGAAAATTAGCTTATCCATATGAGTATATGGACTCTGTTGAAAAATATCGAGAAACTAACCTTCCACCTATAGAGAAATTCTACAGTAAACTCACTGGAGAAAATGTTAAAGAAAATGATTATAAAAATGCTCTAGAAATTTGGTCTACATTCAAAATTAAAAATTTGGGAGAATTTACAGAACTTTACAATAAAATTGATGTTCTTTTGTTAGCAGATATCATGGAAAACTTTAGAAATATATCTTTAGAAAAATATAAATTAGACCCCGCTTGGTATTATACAACACCAGGTTTCGCTTGGGACTGTATGTTGAGAATGACCAAACAAAAGATAGAATTGTTAACAGATTATGATAAGATTTTACTCGTAGAAAAAGGAATAAGAGGCGGAATTTCTCAATGTTCAAAACGATACGCGAAAGCTAATAATAAATATATGGGAGACCAATTCATCAAAGAAAAAGAAACTGTTTTCATTGAATACTTGGATGCAAATAATCTTTACGGTTGGGCGATGAGTAAATTTTTACCTTATGGAAATTTTGAATGGAAAATGGATCTAGATAATTTCGATATACAATCCATTCCTGATGATTCACCCAAGGGTTATATTTTAGAAGTTGATTTAAAATATCCTCAAGAACTCCACGATTTACACTCTGATTTTCCTTTAGCTCCTGAAAATAACTATGGTGATGAAAAACTATCAAAACTTTTATGCACGTTGTATGATAAGAAAAAATACGTTATCCATTACATTACGTTAAAACAGTATTTACAACTAGGAATGAAATTAGAAAAAATTCATAAGGTTTTAGAATTTGACCAAAGTGCTTGGTTAAAAATCTATATTGATTACAATACAAATCTTAGAGCAAAAGCCAAAACAAAATTCGAAGAAAAATTTTTTAAAGATATGAATAATAGTGTATTTGGGCGGACAATGATGAATGTGCGTAAACATGTGGATATTAGGCTTTGTTCTGATGGTTTTAAATTGGAAAAACTAATTTCAAAACCAAACTTTAAAGGTAGAACTATTTTTTCCGAAAACTTAGCGGCTGTACACATGGAAAAAGTAAATATCACATTTAAACAGCCAATTTTCATCGGAATGAGTATTCTAGACATTTCAAAAACTTGTATGTACGACTTTTATTACAACACAGTTAAAAAACAATATAAAAGTGATGTAAATTTATTATACGGAGATACAGATAGTTTAATAATGGAAATAAAAACGGATGATTTTTATAATGATATGAAAAATATGTTGGATCATTTTGATACTTCTGACTATCCAAAAAATAATGTTTACAATATTCCACAAGTTAATAAAAAAGTGTATGGGAAATTTAAAGATGAGTTACAAGGTAAGATTATGGATGAGTTTATTGGACTTCGCCCAAAGTGCTACGCTTTTAAAATATTCGAAACTAATGATGTTACGAAAAAATCTAAAGGAGTAAAGAAAAATGTCGTTAATAAGGGTTTAAGTATAGAGGATTATAAAAGATGCTTATTCTTTAAAGAACCAAACTATCAGAAACAGATATTATTCAAATCGAAAAAACACGATGTGACCACAGTACAACAGAATAAGAAAGCTCTTTCCGCTCATGATGATAAAAGATTTATAATGAAAAATGGCATAGATACTTTGGCTTGGGGTCACTATAAAATAAACATAAGTAGAGACAAGTTTAAAACTCGCCTTGAAGAAATAATAAAAGAAAATAATAAAAAAGAAATGGAATTATAGGTAGGATTAAAGTAAATACTAAATTATAATTTTTATAAGGGATCCCTTATAAAAACCTAATGGGACCTCCTCTTACAAATATTCTGTGCACAAAGTTTAGCATAATTTGATTATCCTCTTCGATGGATTCAAAACAAATATTACCATTTCGTACTCTAACCCTAGAATTTCTGAAAGGAGTAAAATTTAGAATGTTTTCAGTTAGTTTATTTTTTCCGGTAAAAAAGTTACGTTTCACAGTTGGTAAATCCAAAAACTTATGATACTTCCTCACGAAATAATCAGTCAGTTCTCCAGATTCAGATACTACCCACCACTCACTCTTGGAAAGACAATTTCCATCTTCTAGTTCTCTTAACGATTTAAAGTGTTCCATTTTTTATTTTATTGGAGAGATCCTTTTAACTTACCCCTCATCTGAATTGAATACTTAAAGGTGGGTCCGTAGATTTAAAAAAAATATTTTCTATAATAAATAAAGAGATATGGGTTTAAATGATGAAGCATTAGATTTATGTGAAGAACATGGAGGTTTCTGGAAGTTTGTAAAGACACCTGAATTTCAATTTTATGAAAAAAACTGTTACGCACTAGATAACATTTTACGTGAATTGAAGGAGTATAGATTTTGTAAAGGGTTGTGCAGAGAAAGTTTATTTGGTGTCGATGGTAAACCACCACTCCTTTCAAAGAAGCAAGTAAAGACATGTCTTAATGAAAAAAAGATTAAGGTTCCTAAAAATGCTACTGAACATCAACTTCGAAAATTGGCTTATAATGAGGATAAAGTCACACTGAAAAAGCAGTTTGAGGATTATTTTACATGTTGCTAAAGTTCAGAATGCTTGGGGTATGAAGGAGATTTTATTTTTAATGAGCTGTGTTCATTAAAAGTTCTTATGCTACTAACTAGCAGGTTATTTTATATTGTATTGTTGTACACTTTTCCTGTCTGAATTGAATTCTTAAAGGTAGTATCAAATCGAGACCCCCTCTATTAAAGGTGGGGTCGATTCGACACCACCTTTAAATAGATTGGGATTCACAAATTCAGAAGAGATCTGTCGTCTCGTTTTTTTAATTTAAGACGATATCATTTTATTTTAAGACGATTCAAAAATATTTTTAGCGTGACGTCATTTTAATTTTTTTATTTTTTTCTAGTGAAAACATCAGAGGGAGCTAAATTTCGAAAATATCGACCCCTAAATAGTCCTAAATTTGCATTTTTATTTACGATTGAAAAATTATTAGAGTTTCACTAGAGTTTCTGATGAAAAAATATTTTTTTTAAAAAAGTCACTGGTTCTGATGTTTTGTGTTAAAAAAAATTTTATCAGAGATTCAAGTCGCTAAAAATGAAAAAGTCACTGGTTCTGATGTTTTGTGATAAAAAAGTTTTATCAGAGATTCAAGTGAAAATAAAAAACATCAAGGATTCAAGTGAAAATAAAAAACATCAAGGATTCAAGTGAAAATATGTGTTCTGATCTTTTATGTTAAAACTTTTTATCAGAGATCTAAGTCAGTGGCCCAGGATGGACATTGGGATACTACTTGTACTAGTCTATACATATTATGTAGATCGCAGACCCTCCGTAGGTTAGTACCTAACCCCGTACTCGTTACTGGGTACCTACCTAAATCACGAGTTAAATGTTGCTAAAATAATTCTTTCGATGACAAACAGTAAGTAACTAAAATGGCGAAAAGAAAAGCAAATAATGAAGTTGTGAAGGAAAATTGTTGATGTGGAGTGAAATAGATGCCCCTTCTCGTAGATCACTGTTTTCTGTGGTCAGTACCTACCCTCTGGTCAAGTATAATGAACCGTTGTGTAATAACTTGCCCATCAATAATACTTCAACGGTTGGTCAAGTTGCAAAAGTACCAATCAACAAAATCCAGCACCTTCTTGGTAGATGAACCGTTGTGTAATAATTTAACGTTATGTAATAATTTACCGTTGTGTAATAATTTGCCGTTGTGTAATAATTTACCCTTGTGTAATAATTTACCCATCAATAATACTTCAAAGTTTGTTCAAGTTTCACAAGCACCTACCAACAAAATCCAATAGTCCACCACTTATCAAATGAAATAATATCGCACAACAACCAACTCGACTTCATACATCAGCCATCCTTGATTATAATCAGGTGCACCCTAGTGATGATATCCCGGCCGGATTTATACCGTTTGATTCACGATCGTGTTGACGAAGCTTTTTGGTGCACACGAACGGCTGGACGTACAGTGCCCCGGGTGGTCTCAAAAAATTGTTTAGCTCAAGACAAATTTAATATCGTAAAAAAAACCATACCCTTCAATCGAAAGTTTTCGAGCTACGGCGCTCTGAAAATTTCAACCTTTATTTTGAACCCCTTAGAGATGACTGACAGTAACGCCGAGCTTCGAGGACCAACTAGACCCCGAACGGAACCTATAACCCGAATTTCATCAATTTTGTTTCATGGTAACTAAGAAAAGTGGCCATTACGGCGTACGGCGTACCGCGGACAGACAGAAATTCGGATTTTACGTACTTGAAACGTAAACCTTCAAATTTTGAGGGGGGTTAGAATTTTTTTTCCTGCTCGATTCCAATGGTTCATTTTTGGAAATAATAGAATACATCGTTATGTTGTACTACGTAATATACGTCGTATAGTACAACATAACGATGTATTTTATAACGATGGTTCGTTCTTCAACAGAGGACCCCACCTAGCAGTTCTAGTACTCCCAGCTTATAGATCGATTCCATTGACTAGAGCCCTCTGCAAACATTTCCTGGAAGTTGTATTCTAAGAAACAGGGTCTGTGATCACCCTGCTCTTCATATTCCTGATTCGATGTGTAAATAATTATCATCGGGAGGTGATTAGTTACTTTGGTTTCTGCTCTCACTTTTTATTATTATTATTATTTATGATATATATTTATATATATTTTTTCAACGGTTCTCTTAAATTTATTTGGCGGGGAGTAAGCAGTCTTCTAGAATTTCCCCACCATACCTCTTCTGGATTTCGCGACCTCCCATTAATGAACTTATTGACAAGAATCGGGGCATGAAGGAGTGTCGAGATTAGTGGCAGATTTACCTCATTAGTGGCAGATTTACCTCATTAGTGGCAGATTCACCTCATTAGTGACCGATTTACCCGAGAGAGCGTCTCCAGCTATGAAATGTTGGCCGTTTCCTTGTAAAGCTTTTAACTACGCGAAAAATAGTCGTAGAGTGCTGAAATTTTGGGGGTACACAAGGGTTGGATCGCAAATGGTTCCGTTTCATAATCATGAAAACTGTTTCGTCTGCGCATGCGCGAACGTGAAATGTTGGCCGTTTCCTTGTAAAGCTTCTAACTACGCGAAAAATAGTCGTACAGTGCTGAAATTTTGGGGGTACACAAGGGTTGGATCGCAAATGGTTCCGTTTCATAATCATGAAAACTGTTTCGTCTGCGCATTAGCGAACGTGAAATACTTGGAACTCACGTAACTACTTGAAATATCGTTGAAATGAGCTCAATTTGGAGGGTCGATCAAGAATAATTCTTTGATAGTTGCATGAGAATTTCATTCGTCTGCGCATGCGCGAACATGAAATGTTGGCCGTTTACTTGTAAAGCTTCTAAGTACGCGAAAAATAGTCGTAGAGTGCTGAAATTTTGAGAGTACACGTGGGTTGGAACGTAGATGGTCCCGTATCAAAATGAACCTACCCATCTATTCTATACGTTCATTTGATTCAAGTGAGGAAGCTATACTGCCTAATCGAACTGGCAGACGTTTTTTGTGATAATTCCATTACAAATTGTTATTCCAAAGTATTGGGATACAGACCGGACGCCCATATAAATAGGCATTCTGTAAATGTTAAGGAAATCAACATTTTCAACAAGTTGGATTATTTTTATGTTATTTCAGCCCAAAGAAATCGAAAAATGTAGAAAAATTAATAAAGTTGTGGTCCATGCAAGCTCAGGTCTGCAGAGGGTATGCTAGGTACAGTCGCGTTGTCTTTTAGGAAAGAGGTGTATCATGAGCCCATCATTCATGCTTCACGATCCTCACGTCTTGAGTGTACCGACTCGCACGAGCTCGGTGTGTGGGTACAAACGAATTGAATATAAAAGAATCACCTTCGTCTCCCCAGGTTTGGTCGAGAAATCCTCCAAGACGAGCTTCTCATCACCAAGAGATTGTACAAGAATGTTCCATATCTCGGCCTACATCGAGTTATCTCTCTCGTCCTTTTCTCCTCGGCAGTTCTTTTGATAACTCTCATTATCCATCTCAAAGAAATCGCGCGGAGAGGGGGACTTGGAGCACTCGATAGGGTCCTGCGTTTTGTGCAAGGAAGAGAGATTAATGTGGGGGGTGCAGGGACACGTTCTGCAGATAAATAATTCAATTACCGCGGAGGGGGGCAGGGGACCTCACGTCCGATCGTGAACGCGGAGGTTGACCTATAAATCGAGCAGATCCACGGACGGAGATCTTGGACTCTCGGGTCCTTATCTCGACCTCCCTCCGCGAACTGACCTCGCCGGCTCCTTGATGAATTCCGTTTCGGAAATTGACATTCGATCTCACACTGTACACGAGGTTTACGCTGGGATGAGGAAGTGTAGGTATCCAAGAGGGCATTTTCGATGTATCATATCGATCTAATCGAAACTTTTCCATGATTTAGTTCATACATCTCGGCAATGTTCTGCCCACACAACACAGTTACCTATTTCGTGGAGTGTGAAAAAATCAAAACCGAATTAATATTTTGACATCGTTTCATTCCTCGATTCGGAACCTCCTGGCAGTCCGCACAATGTGGTTGGTACCTGTTCATAGGGTCCTCTCCCCCCCCCCCCCCCTCCTTTAGACCGACATTTTTGCTTTTCAAAGACGGAGTGGATGGTAGTCAGTCTCGAACGAAGCCCATTGCGAATAAGTTGTAAATCCACGTTCATTAAACATCTATCTTTTTCGTTTCATTTTCAATTGAATTTATTTATTTTCTCCCCTCCTCTGAGAACAGAATATATTATCCAAAATCAGAAGTGGGATAGTTACCGTTTTATTTTTCGCTCACATCCGTTTTTCAGTTTTTTTGCGTTTTATTTTGCGTTTAATTTTCGCGGAGATCCGTGTTCGCGTCAAGACGGGTGCCGTATGCTCCACGACTTCCTCCCAAGCCATGGCTGAGGACGACATCATCATCGAGGACGTCCTGGAGGAGGAGGCACCACGGCAACAACCACAGCCACAGCCACAACAACCAGACCAACTTGCCGAGGTACTCCGATCTATTTTCCACCTTATGCCCGGCACGTCGCAGCAGTTAAAACTGTCGGATTTCGATCCTGACCATAGCGACGCGAGAGTTTGGCTGAAGGCTGCCAACATTATCATGTCTTCCCGGAACGTCAGCTTGCCAGATCTAACAATCGCCCTGTCAAATTGTATGAAGGGCTCAGCGGCCAAATGGCTCGGAGACGTGTTGGACGAGAGTATGACGTGGGAGAGTATCAAAGCACGTTTCGAAGCGAAGTATTGTCATATTGATACACCGACGGCGATACTTCATCAAATAATGACCCACCACGTGAAGGACGGTGATTTGGCCAAGTTTATAACGGAGTCCCTTCCCAGAATCAAAGGGGTATTCCGAGAGAAAACCGCCGACGAGCGTGGAGTTTTGTTCGCGGCGGCGTTGGCTGCAAAAATCGACCCGGATGTCCGCAAATGGGCGTATAGCCATGAGCGGCCCGATGAAATCAAGCTGATAAAGGCTATAAAAGCTGCACGGGTTGGACGGCCGAGGGCTCCACAGCCCTCGACTCAACAAACTCGACCCTCACACGGCGATGGTCACAAGCGGCCCAACGACGGATCCCAGGGAGGTCCTCCCTTAAAGAAAAGGTTCGGAGGTTCATCCGGCTACCAGCAGCCACGGAATCAGCAGCAGCAGCAGAGGGACAGACATCCAGAACAAAAGAAGAGACGGTGTCCTAAATGCCAGATGACGAACCACGATTGGGCTTTCTGTAGGAAGAACCCCAAACGTCAGCAGCTGCAGCAACAGGCCTCCCGTAAGCCTGTCGAGGCTGGCAGGTCGGACCAAAGCGGCGAACGACGAGTACAACAGTGCTCTATTAACCCCAGGGGCACTCTACAGCACCAAGGTAAAGAATTTCAATTCATTTTTGACAGTGGTTCTGAAGCCTCATTAATGGCAGAAAAATTATTACCTCAATTTACTGGGCAACAATACAAAAATCCCGTAAAACTTGTGGGCATTGGCAACAGTCACATTATTTGCAACAGTCAGATTTCGGTTATGATTTCGATAAAAAAATAACCTAGACGTTTCCATTACATTCTTTATTGTACCAGATGGTTCCATTAGTTGTGACATTTTAATTGGTAGGGATTTAATAGCAGCGGGATTTTCCGTAAATATTTTTTTCGATCGATATGCCGTCAGAAAAATCCAAAGAACAATCCAACGAAGCACGATTAAAATTTCTGGAACGTAAAAAAAGGCCTTAAGCCCAATAGCTCGAAACAGACAGAGATGGCTGCCCAATGTTCGGAAAAATTGGGGGTTAGCCCCATCCCTTGCCTACAGCCTATGACCGGCTGTAGGTCATCGACCTAACTGTCGATTCCATAAGTGCCACGGAGGCTGATGCCTATCACCCCCGCCGTCTTCAAAGATCCACGGCTGGTGACCCTGAAAAGGAAAAATTCCGGCCCGAAATAGAAAAGCTTGACACGGATTTGCGGAACGAGGAAAACGTAGCTCGCCTTCGCAATATTTTATCGAAATATTCAGACACATTCAGTAGGGGTCTACCGAGGCGCACCGTTAAAAATGTGAAGTTCAAAGTTCAGTTGTTCGAACCTAATAAAATCGTTTACAGGCGCCCATATCCTCTCCACCCCAGAGATCGGGCGGCCGTACGAGATTATATCAAGGAACTGTTGGGCGCAGGGATCATAGAAGAGTCCAATAGCCCAATTCAAGCAGCGTGCTTTTAACGCCAAAAAAGGATGGCCGCCTTAGGCTCGTAACAGATTATCGTGAATTAAATTCGAACACTGTACCTGAACGCTTCCCCATTCCGCTAATCCGAGATCAAATAGCCAGATTATCCGGCCAATATTATTTCTGTACTTTGGACGCAGCAAGTGGATTTTATGGGATAGGTGTTGAAGAGGACAGCCGTAAACTTTTAGCATTTTCAACCCCTGACGGTCATTATCAATATTGCAGATTACCTTTTGGCGTACGAAATGCTCCGTGTTTTTACCAGCGTGCGGTTATTCACGCGCTTGGCGAACTAGCGGATACCTATTGTTAGTATTGTTTAGCTTACATGGACGACCTGCTGATTGTTAGCCCCACAAAAGATCAATTATTCGATCGTTTAGAAAAAGTTTTACAGGTCTTGACCGATGCGGGCTTCACCCTAAACCCCGCTAAATGCTCTTTCGTAAAGGAATCTATAACCTACCTAGGCTACAAAGTGTCAAACGGCGAAATTCGTCCCCATAACGAGCGAATTACGGCCCTAACTGAATTGCCACCACCCGAAAACCGATCCTCGTTGAGGTCATTTTTAGGTTTTTGTTTCTACTTTAGGAATTTCATACGCGATTTTGCTACCCTTTGTGCTCCGTTATACGAGCTAATCTGTTAAACGTGAGTTCGTATGGACGGACGAACACGAACGTATTCGGCAGAATTTAATTCATAAGCTAACTAACGAGCAAGTACTCACAATTTTCGACCCGAAACATCCGATTGAGGTTTGGACGGATGCCAGTCAAGTAGGGTATGGGAGTGTTTTATTTAACATAATAGATGGAGAACGAAAAGTAGTGGGGTATTATAGTCGAAAAACAACCCTAGTAGAAGCAAAATACCACTCATTTGAACTTGAGACCCTAGCGGCCGTGCGAGCATTCAAAAATTTTGAACAATATTTATTATACAACGATTTCACCCTCGTCACGGACTGCAAAAGTTTCCAAGCTAGCTATATTAAGCAAACTTTAAACACTAGAGTACACCGTTGGTGGTCGTACCTCCAAATGTTCGTTTTTACAATTCAGTACCGACCAGGCACGAAGATGCAGGTGGTCGATTTCTTCTCTCGGCATCCCGTCGGCTCGCCTACCGAGCTCGACATTTTTGAAACTCAATTTAATGACTATCAAGATGAAATTTCGTTAAATGAAGAGAATTCTGAAATCCCGAAAATAAAAATCACAGATACAACGCACAAAAAGTGGATCGAAAAACGGGTCAATTTAATGGAATTAACAGGGGATTGGCTCCTTATAGCTCAAGCAGAAAACCTCGATATCCAAAATATTAAGGAAAAATTGGAACAAAGTGGACTTGAATTTGATCTGGCCAAAACATATTTCGTTCGTGACGGAATTCTTTTCCGCGTATTCCAGCACAATAGGAAAACCAAAAGGGCCCCGATTTGTCCCGCGAAATATCGTTGGGTAGTAGTCAATTCAATTCACGAATCCATTCTTCAATGTGGAGTTCAGAAAACGATTGATAAGGTCCTCGAAAAATTTTGGTTTTCCCGTTTGAATAAATTCGTTCGAAAATACATTGATAACTGCATTACTTGTAAAATTGCGAAATCACCCACTGGGCCAGAACAAGTTCAACTCTATCCGATTCCCACAAACGACGTTCCCTTTGACACAGTGCATATTGATTTGACTGGTCGTTTATCAGGCTCCTCAGGATCGCCTGACTATTATTTTGTCTCTATATATGTGCTTTCACTAAGTATGTTCTCCTTCACCATACCCGCACCATGAGCGCCAAAGCGGCGATAAATGCTCTTTCTGAACTTATTGCATTGTTCGGAGCCCCATCAAGGTTGATCTATGATCAGGGGACTTCGTTCACGGCGACTGCGTTTGTGGACTTTTGCGCCAAAAATGGAATTAAGACCCATGCAATTGCCACAGGCGCAAGTCGTGCCAATAGCCAAGTTGAACGTGTGATGTTAAGCATCACTAACCTTCTGACCGTCGCACAGCATTAAAAACCACAAACAATTAGAAGTTTGGCCTCAAAAGTTCAGCTCACAATAAACGCAACTGTACATCGCGTCAAAGGTGTATCGCCCATAGAGGCTCTCACCGGACGTAAACCATCCTTCCCCGACGCATTGAAGGTGGACGAAAATTTATGCCCACCAACTCGTTCTGATTTAGCCGAGTTGAGGACTCAGATTAAAACTAATCTCTATCAAGCCGCTCAGTACGAACTGCAGCGTTTCATAGGCAAAAAGGCTCCAGTTCAACCTTTAGAACTAGGAGACCTGGTTGTACGCCTTGTAGAACCAAGACAGAGAGAGAAAACTGCTCCTAAATTCAAAGGAACATATAAAATCATTGAAATTCTTCCCGGGAATAGATATCTCCTACAAAATCTTACCACCAATGAAAAGGTAAAATACCCCCATGAGAGGGTAAGAAAACTAAATTCGAATGATGAATTAATCCCAGAACTTTTAGCCGAATCAGAAGACGAAGAGTCACTTGATGGAGACGAGTCACTTAACGTTCCATAAACGTCAAATAAGAATCCAAAATTTAGAGTGTATACGCATGTGTTATAATAAAAATGCCTCCAAGCCATGCGGTTGTGCGTCTGCAGCGCTCATACCGCTGGTACGGGATTTGCTACGATCGGGGAGTGATGCTACTTTGGTGGGTGTCGTGAGTCCCTCCCGGGAACACTCCACTAGCAACCTTAAAGCTCTCACCAATATCCTTATGTAAAACTTACTTTCCGCTAATAAACATCTGAGTGGGGAGACAGGCAACAGAATCCAGGGGACACAACCTGGAGCCCCACTACCAACTCCCAACAGGGAGTTGGAGGGAGAGGCCTCCAAGTCCTATATAACCCTGGATCCTGGAGCTTTAGCTTCATTCGACACTTCCTCTAACCAGCTCTCTCTTCTCTCTCTTACCTTATCCCTCTCAGATGATCGGTTGACTACAGCCGCCTGAGAATTTACCTCCTCTCCTCCTTGTCTAGATGATCGGTTGACTACAGCCGCCTAGACAAGGACCTCTCCTTACCTAGATGATCGGTTGACTACAGCCGCCTAGGTAAATTCTCTCACCCACCTCCATCTCCTTCCAAAGTCGTAGATGATCGGTGGACTACCGCCGCCTGCGACTTTTCCTCCTTTCACGCCACCGTGATGAAAATTCTAAATTCATCACAGTGGTGAACCCGACGTTCATCCAACCTTCTACCCTCCCTCCCTTCTTACCTCCTCATGTGTCGCCCCAGTCTAGTTCGGTGTCCCCAATTTTAAATTCAAATTTAACCAGTCAGTGTAAATTCGCAATTCTTGGCCCAACCTCGCCGCTCAACTCCAACTCTCAACGCACCTCCGCTTCCGCCGATTGCGAATTTCAAAATTCAAAACTACCTCAATTTTTTGAATTTTAGTTACAGCCATGGACCCGAACTCACCGACGCCGCCGCTCCTCCGGCCATCCCTGCTGCAGCCGCCGACCGCTGCGACAACTGACGCAGCCGAAAACCCCTTCACCAGCCTCTCACCACCCGGCTCCTCCGCATCCGCCGCCGCCGCTGCCGCCGCCGCTGCAGCCGCCGCACACGCCGCCGCCGACGTCACGACGGCCTCGGCATCATTCCCGCTGTCGCTACCCCCCTTCTACACGCACGACCCCGCGCTGTGGTTCTTTCAAGTCGACGCTGCGTTTTCGGCCGCCAACATCCGCAGCCAGCGGACCCGTTACTCCCGCATTATATCGCTGCTCCCGTACGAGATCCTCCTACAGACGTCGGACATCTCGCCCGACGCCACGGCCGCATACGATGACCTCCGCACCCGCCTCGTCTCGCTGTACCAGCCGTCAAAGATCACACGGATCGCAGCGCTCGCCCAGCCACAGCACCTCGGCGATCTGAAGCCGGCCCCCCTCCCTCCACCGGCGCTGCTCCCTCTCCACCGAGCGCCGGCCAGCCCCCTCCATCGACCGCCAACGCCAGCGCTCGCCCGACCGCCGCACCACTTCCCCCCCTCACCAACGCAGGGGACGGTCTCCAGCAACAGCGACCCCCTCCACCTCCGTGCGCCCCTCCCGAGCCGCCTACCTCCCAGCTGACCCCCCCCCACCGATGATTCTATCACGTTAACTTAGGTGGGGAGGCCCGAAAATGCCAACCCCCCTGCTCCTTCACCTCCAAGCAGGGAAACGCGGCCGCCAACATGGGGGGGACCGTGACAAACCCCTCCCCGCCCGCATTCACACCAACACCACCAAACCTCGTTACCCCTCCTACGCCGCCGCCACGGCTGCCAACCTCCCGGCCGCGCCTGCCAGCGCCGCCAAGACCCTCACCCCACCATCAACCGTTCCCCCACCTCGGAACGGCCCCTCCACGCCCGCCTCCAGGGCAGCCACCCTCCCGGCCGCCACTCACGCCGCCGCTCCCGTTCCCCCACCCCGGAACGGCCCCTCCACGCCCGCCTCCAGGGCAGCCACCCTTCCGGCCGCCACTCGCGCCGCCGCTACCGTTCCCCCACCACGGAACGGCCCCTCCTCACCGGCCTCCAGGGAAAAACCCCCTCCGGCCACCACTCACGTTCCCCCACCCCGGAACAAACCCTCCACGCCCGCCTCCAGGGCAACTCCCCCTCCGGCCGCCACTCACGCCGCCGCTACCGTTCCCCCTCTCCGGAACGGAACCGCCCCACCCGCTACCAAGAGGACCAGCCCCCCAGCCGACGCCACCGTTCCCCCTCTCCGGAACGGCAAGAAACCGCCCCGCGTCTCCTTCGCAGGGGACCAACCACCACCAACGCATCCACCCACCGCCGCTGCCATTTTACCGCACTCCACCCCAGCTCACCAGCGCCTCTTTTTAAAATGCTCCAAAACAAACGTCCCTTTCCTCGTCGACACAGGGGCGGCGCTCTAGATTTTCCCGAACAATATTCTCCGGCGACAGGCGCGTTGTTACCGGCAACTCCTCTACGCCGCCAACGGTACCACCATCCCCTCGTACGGGACGTACCGCTCATCCATCCACCTGAGCGGGCTCGCGTACGAGTGGGTATTTACCGTGACGGACGTGGAGAAGGCAATCCTGGGGGCCGACTTCCTCGCTTATTTCGGCCTCCAGGTTGACGTCCGTAACGCGCGCCTGCTCGACCCCTCCACAAAGAAGCCAATCCCCGGATTCATACACGCCGTCGATCGCCCCCCAACCCAATTTGAAACACTCCTCCTCCAATATAAACCCCAGCGCCGCCCCTCCGCACATATCGCCCAAACGCAACACTACATCGAGACCTCCGGACCCCCAATCTCAGCAAAAGCCCGCCGCCTCCACCCCCTCCAACTGTCACAAGCCCGGCCGCACTTTGATAAACTAATAGCGGATGGCATTATCCGCCCCTCCAAATCCCCGTGGGCTTCACCGTTACACATCGTACAGAAGCCCAACGGGGATATCCGCCCCTGCGGCGATTACCGCCGCCTGAACGCTAAGACCACTCCGGACCTCTACAACGTCCCCCACCTCCGAGACTTCTCCTCACACCTCCACAACACAACCATATTTTCAACCTTAGACATCTCCAGAGCCTTCCACCACATTCATATATACCCTCCCGACGTACCCAAAACCGCCATCATAACACCTTTCGGCCTTTTTGAGTACATAAAAATGGGCTTCGGCCTCCGGAACGCTGCCCAGACGTGGCAGCGTTATATGGATAATATTCTACGGGGACTACCTTTCGTGTTCTGTTTCCTGGATGACGTATTGATCGCCTCCCGGGACCCGAAAGAACATCTAACACACCTCAAACAAGTCCTCGACATCTTCGCCGCCGAGGGCCTCACCATCAACTCACAAAAATGCGTCCTCGCCCAGCCCTCTGTCCGCTGCCTCGGCCATCAAGTCTCGTCCGACGGGATCAAGCCTCTCCCGGACAAAGTACACGCCCTCACCGACTTCCCACAACCCCGCACTGTCTCAGAACTTCGCCGTTTCCTGGGTATGTTGAACTTTTATCGTAGACACATCAAACACGCAGCACAACACCAACAACCACTCATACACGCTATCCCACAACCGGCCAAAAAGAACGATAACCGCCCCATATCCTGGACCCCCGCCCTCACAACCGCCTTTCAAAATTGCAAAAAGGACCTAGTAGACGCCGCTCTATTGGCCCATCCCGATCCCCATGCTCCTCTCTCCATCACGACCGATGCGTCTGACTGGGCCATCGGGGCAGTACTCCACCAACACACCGGCGCCACCCCCCAACCCCTCGGTTTCTTCACAAAAACTCTGTCCCCAACGCAAAAAAATTACTCCACCTTTGACAGAGAACTCCTCGCCATCCACGAAGCCATCAAACACTTCCGTGACTTCGTGGAGGGCAGGCAGTTCTCTGTCATCACTGATCATAAGCCCCTCACACATGCCCTTCTCCAAAACCGAAAATCCGCCTCCCCCCGTCGCCTCCGGCAACTCGAATTTATCGGACAATTTACGTCCGATATTCGTTATTTGCCGGGGGCCGACAACTGCGTAGCAGACGCCCTCTCCCGCCCCACCCCCGCGCCGGTGGCGGAGTTACTGCCTTTCCCTTCCCCACAAACCCTCAAAACTCACCAAACTCCAACTTCCGACCCCGCACTCTCCAACCTCATCTCCGCCTCCAAATTGGAACAACTGCCTCCCCTCGATCTCTGGTGCGACGTAACGGCCGATTCACCGCGCCCTTACGTCCCGCCGGAGCTGAGGCGGCAGTTGTTCCTCCACTACCACTCCCTCCATCATCCCGGCATACGGGCGAGCCGGGATCTGATCAAGACGCGGTACTTCTGGCCCCACATGAACACAGATATCCGTACCTGGGTTCTGGGGTGCCAGAAGTGCCAGCAATTTAAGGTCTCGGCTCACCCCCATGTACCTCCTCAACCCATTCCCGACTCCCTCCCGTGGGAACATGTCCACATAGATCTGGTCGGCCCTCTTCCCCCCTCCGAGGGGAAGAGGTACTGCCTCACCATGATCGACCGTGCGACCAATTGGGTTGAGTGTATCCCACTCGCCCACATTACCGCGGACGCCGTCGCCGCGGCCTTCCTCAATCAATGGATCAGCCGCTACGGCTGTCCGCGGACACTCACGGTCGATCAGGGGAGACAGTTTGAATCAGCCCACTTTGCCGACCTGCTCCGTTCCCTCGGGATTCAAAAAATCCGCACCACTCCTTATCACCCCCAATCCAACGGGAAAATAGAGCGGTGGCACTCGGTCCTCAAGCAAGCCATCTCCACATCAGCCACATCTCCCTCATGGACCAAAACCCTCCCCTACGTATTACTTAGCCTCCGCACTTCCGCCCGTCCTTCAGACAACACAAGTCCCGCACAACACGCTTTCCGAGACCCTATTCGTTTACCGGCCGACATTTTCCCTCCACACAACACCCCGTCCATTAACAGGGAACCGCTACACACCTCAACACCGACAAACGACACCACTTACCCCAAACGCTTTTACACTTCCACGCACATGTACTTGAAAGAGCCCGGCATGCATAAAACCTTTCAGCCCCTTTATGCCGGGCCCTTTCAAGTCATCCGCACAACACCGACCACCGCGACCCTGCTAATGGACGGGAAACCCCACACCGTACCTTTCGCCCGCTGCAAACCCGCCCCTGTTCTCCCTCAACCAACATCAGCCATCAGTCTCCCGCCGTCCGTTAGCCATGCACCATCACTCTCAACCTCAACAGTCTCCCCCGTCGCCGTTTCCGGATTTCGATTCGGATCCGGAAATGGCGGCCATACTCCGGGACGTTTTCGTCCCGGACCCGCTCTCCCCCCTACCCCCTTCGCCCGGGCCGACATCACCGCTTATATTTGTTCCGCCACGGATCTCCGGGTTACCTCCCCGGCCCCGGCGGTGGAAGTACCCCCAGTGGCGCATACTGCGCGAATTTCGCGCAGCGCAAGCCACCGGGGTACACCCTCCTTACACCCCCGTCGACCCTTTGATGTCCTCAATCCTACACGAGTTCCGCCTCGCGGAACTCATGCCCCCCCCACCCCCCGTTCAAATCAAAACCCCTCCTATCACTTCCACACAACCGCCTCCCGATCTTCAGCCCCAAATTTCAGCCCAATTTTCAATTTTCGACCCCCCAAATTCAAATTCTCCCCCTCAAACACCCCAACCCACCAAACCCACAACACCCCCTCCCCCCCCACCACCGCCGGGGATGTCCATAATAGATTCCGCCGGGACAAAACGGCCCGGGCGGCGAAACGGACGGAGGGAGCGTCCCCGCATTCCCCGCGTCCCGGCGGCCAAGTCCTCCGCCCCGCTCTGAGCAATCACGGCGGGGCCTTGAGATTTCGGGACAGGGCTTGTGTTTTATTAAACCACACGCACTGTACCGAACCTCACAGCCCCGCCGTGGCCGCCTCACCGCAGCAGCCACCTAACAAACCCACCCACACACTTCACTCACACACTTCACTCCACCCACACACTCACTACAATTCACCACACACGGTCCACACCCAGGGAACGGCGGACTTCAATACCCCGTTCCAATCTGTCAACTCCAACCAAATTTGTACATACCATCGTTGTAAATACCAACCTTGTAAATACCAACCTTGTAAATACCAACCTTGTAAATACCAACATTGTATATAACAACCCTGTACATATTAGTCTACTATCTCACCATCATCATTGTAATCATGTCAACTCACTTCATTGTCAATATCATTCACCTACACCTGTACTTATCTTACTTACCACTTGTCCTACTTACTATGTTACTCCTATGTTACTCCTACTTACCTCTTACTAACTATGTTGCTCCTACTTACCACTTACTACCTATTTACTTATCTTACTTACCACTTGTCCTACTTACTATGTTACTCCTATGTTACTCCTACTTACCTCTTACTAACTATGTTGCTCCTACTTACCACTTACTACCTATGCTTACTTACTATGTTACTCCTATGCTACTCCTACTTACCACTTACTAAATATGCTCCCTATATGTTACTCCTAGAATTAAGTCACGACATATCACATTTCTGCCTTCAGCACACCGATTGTTTGCATCAGCCTTCAGCTTCTGTCACCTTGCGCCTTCAGCTCCCCTTTTGTTTTCCGCAGCCCTCAGCCCCTGTCACCTTGCGCCTTCAGCTTCTCAAACATTGGTTCGAACTGGGGGGACCTCTGTCGTGAGTCCCTCCCGGGAACACTCCACTAGCAACCTTAAAGCTCTCACCAATATCCTTATGTAAAACTTACTTTCCGCTAATAAACATCTGAGTGGGGAGACAGGCAACAGAATCCAGGGGACACAACCTGGAGCCCCACTACCAACTCCCAACAGGGAGTTGGAGGGAGAGGCCTCCAAGTCCTATATAACCCTGGATCCTGGAGCTTTAGCTTCATTCGACACTTCCTCTAACCAGCTCTCTCTTCACTCTCTTACCTTATCCCTCTCAGATGATCGGTTGACTACAGCCGCCTGAGAATTTACCTCCTCTCCTCCTTGTCTAGATGATCGGTTGACTACAGCCGCCTAGACAAGGACCTCTCCTTACCTAGATGATCGGTTGACTACAGCCGCCTAGGTAAATTCTCTCACCCACCTCCATCTCCTTCCAAAGTCGTAGATGATCGGTGGACTACCGCCGCCTGCGACTTTTCCTCCTTTCACGCCACCGTGATGAAAATTCTAAATTCATCACAGTGGGGTTGCCCTGACGTTGCAAATCCTTGGCAATTTTATCCCCACTTGGCACACCGTATGGGGACCGCGGCCCTGTGCGAGTGTCTATAGCGGCCACCTATTCGAGTGGTTTCCTAAATGATGTAAATACATCCATTTCTAAAGGAAAAGAAAATAAATGACAAAAAAATTAATGAAATTTCAAATTCGACTAAATTAATGCTCGAACCCCAAGGTGGTGGGATGTGAGTGAAGCCGCTCTGCCTTGCTTTGGCTCGGATGGTGGGCGCTCATATCTCGGAGTTGTCTAGCAAGACTAGAACCCTCTCATCCAGATAAATATCTGATGGTAGGTACGATTGGTAGGTAACTAACCGACGGCCGGGAGGGATTGCTATAGTTTCTGGACTAAAATTGGTACCAGATCATCTCATTTTCATGCACGACATGATCGGCCTCAGCTTTTAGTTTGACTCCGGTGTGACGCTATAGCACTGTAGTTTCTAGCACGACTAGATTGCTTGCCAGCCACAGCGTTAAGCTTGACTCTGGAAGCACCACAGAATATCAAATCGATGCGCATCAAACTCATTATTCTAGGCCTTTAGCTGTGCCCTAGAACGTCATAAAATGACGACATATGTCACAAAAAACTAAGCGATAGTAACTAACATGATAACACTGCGAAAGAATTCACGATATTTAAATAAATATTCCACCAATAAGGAATGGTGTACCTAACTGACCTATGTTCGGACAATTTCCGTATCCCTGAAAATAATGGAACAAACCTAACTCGTTCTCCACAAGTCAAAAAGCGCTCTCGCTTCTCAAAAATGCTCTCCCTTCCCAATAAAGGGAACCCCCTTGTAAAAGAAGGCTCCAAAGGCTAAACCTATTCAGTCAGAATGGTCGAGTGGTCTTGTTGTGACGTAGGTACGGGACGAAAGGATACCCTCGCTTTACCTGCGAGGCAGAACTTGGGCCATTAATCTCTATTCTCTTGCAGGTGGTAGTCACCCGAAGTTGCATGTGTCATTCAACCTTACTCGTTGAAAAACGAAGATAAAACACTATCCCTACTATATTATAAAAACGGATCTCTGTGAGTGAGTCTGTGTGTCTGACTTTCTATGCACGGCCAAACGGCTCGACGGATATCGACCAAATTTGGCACGAATATCCGGTAGGCTCCCAAGTTGTGCAACGTCGCATTTTTAATTCCCTGACCATAGCGGAACTATGGTCGACCATGGTCAACTTCGTTAATTGAAATGGTAACCCCTATTTTTTATCGCGTATTCGTAATCTACGTGAAATTCTATCGGAAATTCTGCATGGTAACTAAGAAAAGTGGCCAGTACGGCGTACGGTGGACAGACAGAAATGTTTTTATTGCATTAGCGGATTCTACATACCTTGAAACGTAAACCCCAAAATTTGAAGGGGGTTAGACTTTTTTTTTTCATGTTCAATTCCAATGGTTCATTATTGAAAATAATAAACCAAAAGCTTATCTGGACCGTTCGAAAGAATTTTAAAAACGCTTATTAAAACGTTTATATTAAACGTTTAAAACGTTCATTATTTACCTGTATAGATGCCCCATCTGCTTAGATCGCTGTTTTCTGTTGTCATTACCTACCTTACCACAAGAGAGCCTCAAATAGAGTACCAGAGCCAGCCGGGCGGTCACATTATTTCATAAATATTCGGTGGAATCAAGGAGTCTATGTTTTTTTTTTTTTTTTTTGGTTATCCACACAGAATAACGTTTGTTCAAATTAAAAAAGTACCTACCAAAAAAATCAGAAATAACCATCATTTTCCAAATGCAATAATATCACATAACAACCAATTCGATTTCTTACACCAAACCATATCCGCCCGTTGGCTGTTCATTTATTGTTTTGGTTTATTATTTTCAATAATGAACCATTGGAATCGAGCAGGAAAAAAAAACGCTGCAAAGTCCTTGTCACATGGGTTTATTATTCTATTGGACATACCTACAGAAACGTTGGCTGTTCATTAATTGTTTCTTTCATGCGTAATAATCGAAATAGCTACTTCTGATGGTTTCCAGTAATTTTGGCCCCCAAAACACAAATTAGGTACGCTCTTTTTTTTTTTTTTTAACTATCTTTGATCATTGGTAGTGCCATTTAATCGTCCTGAACCACGTCTTGACACTTTTTCCAGTATTTTATACAAACTGATGGTGATTTCAGACGATTTCCCAGGTTTTTCGCTCATAAAAAATCAATTCTGGGAGCTGAACATTTGGTAGAACTCAATTTTCCACTCTTTGGTCAAAATCGACTTCATATTCGGTCTTCTCGTCCCCAAAAACATAGAAAACGATATCTCAGAAGCTCATGTTACCAATATGTTGCTAAAACGTAAAAAGTACCTATTTTTACACACATTTTCACTCATAACACCCCTGGGTATATTCCGATCGGGCTGAAAAGTTTCGGGACACAACTAGGGCCCGAATGGAGCATGTCTGCGAAAGAACGATTTTTTTAGACCGAAAATGAAGCCTGTACACGTGATACGGCGGACGACGGACGGCGTACGGCGGACGGACATTGCATTTTTGGAATCTATGCACCTTGAAACGTAAAAGAAAAAAGTTTGAGGGGGTGTTATAAAAATTTTTTGCTGAGCGAATACATAGGTGTATTCACAGAATAATAACCCAAAAATTCTTACCCCCCCTCAAAATTTGATGGTTTACGTTCCAAGGTATGTAGAATCCGAAACTGCAATAAAAATATTTTTTCTGTCTGTCCGCCGTACGCCGTACGCTGTACGGGCCACTTTTCTTAGTTACCATGAAAGAAAATTGATGAAATTCGGGTTATAGGTTCCGTTCGGGGTCTAGTTGGTCCTCGAAGCTGGAAGTTACTGTCAGTCATCTCTAGGGGGTTCATAATCGGGGTTGAAATTTTCAGAACGCCGTAGCTCGAAAACTTTAAATTGAAGGGTATGGTTTTTTTTACGATATTAATTTGTCTTGAGCTAAACAATTTTTCAAGACCACCCGGAGCACTGTACGTCCAGCCGTTCGTGTGCACCAAAAAGCTTCGTCAACACGATCGTGAATCAAACGGTATAAATCCGGCCTGGATTTCATCACTAAGGAGCACCTGGTAATAATTATTTCATTTGGCAAGTGATGGACTAATTGGATTTTGTTGGTAGGTACTTCTGAAACTTAAACAAAAACGTTGTAGTATTATTGATGGGTAAATTATTAAGCAATGGCAAATTATTACACACCGGCAAATTATTACACAACGGTGAATTATTACACAACGGTAAATTATGACACCACGGCAAATTATTACACAACGGTAAATAATTACACAACGGCTCAACTACTCAGAAGGGGCTGGATTTTGTTGATAGGTACTTTTGCAACTTGAACAACCGTTGAAGTATTATTGATGGGTAAATTATTACACAATGGCAAATTATTGCACAACGGCTCATCTACCCTGAAGGGGCTGGATTTTCTGGATAGGTACTTTTGAAACTTGAACAACCGTTGAAGTATTATTGATGGGCAAATTATTACACAACGGCAAATTATTACACAAAGGTAAATTGTTATACAACGGTATAAATTATTACACCTTATTGACATTATTATAAATTAAATTAAATTATTATACATTATTGACCACAGAAAACAGTGATCTACGCAGAAGGGGCATCTATTTCACTACACATCAACAATTTTCCTTCAGAACTTCATTATTCGCGTTTCTTTTTGCCGTTTTAGTTACTGTTTGTCATCGACAGAATTATTTTAGCAGCATTTTACTCGTGATTTAGGTAGGTACCTAGTAACGAGTACGGGGTTAGGTACAATCCTACGGAGAGTCCGCGATCTACATAATATGTATAGAATATTTCATATGTTATATTATATAGACGGATTATCTATACAGAGAGCTGTGATCTGTAACAGAAGGGTATTCTGTACAAAATAATAAACCGTTGTGCAGGGATTTGCAGCGTTTTTGTTTTCATGCGCAGTAATTGAAAGAGCTATTTTTAATGGTTTCCACAAATTTTGGCCCCTCAAAAAAATAATTAGGCTCCTATTTTTGACAAATTATCATTGATCATTGATAGTGCCATTTAATTGTCTTGGTTCAGCTGTTGATACTACCTCCAGTGTCATTATACAAATTTATGGTGATTTCAGACAGTTTCTATGGTTTTTAACTCGTGAAAAATGAACTCTGGGAGGTGAACCTTCGTTAGAACCTCAATTTCCACTCTTTGGTCAAAGTCAACTTCATATTCGGTCTTGTCGCACATAAAAACATGGAAAACGATACATCACAAGCTCATGTTCACTGAAACCTCAAAAAACCTAGAAAACCCCTAGGTTTACGCACAACAACGCACGTGCAATAGTATGTTTTTGGTTAATTATTTTCAATAATGAACCATTGGAATCGAGCATTGAAAAAAAAAAAAAATCTAACTCCCCCTCAAAATGTAGCTCGAAAACTTCGATTGAAGGGTATGGTTTTTTTACGATATTAAATTTGTCCTGAGCTAAACAATTTTTGAGACCACCCGGAGCACTAGTACGTCCAGCCGTTCGTGTGCACCAAAAAGCTTCGTCAACACGATCGTGAATCAAACGGTATAAATCCGGCCCGGATATCATCACTAAGGAGCACCTGATTATAATCAAGAATGGCTGTATGTTGTCGTGTTGGTTGTTCTGCGATATTATTTCATTTGATAAGTGATGAACAATTGGATTTTGTTGGTAGGTACTTCTGAAACTTGAACAAACTTTGAAGTATTATTGATGGGTAAATTATTACATTGATGGAACAGTCCGCCGCATAAATCAATACGCCAAAATTATGTTAAGATCTTGAAAAAGAGGTATTGGTGTTGAAAATGTAGGATCTGTCATCCTTCTTTGATGATATCACCTCACTGATGGTTTTTCTACCTTTGCGCCATTTCCCATTGAAAATAAATATATAATAATATTATTTGGATAGCTATAGGTTCTCAACCGTATAGCTCATCGGCGAATGATTGATTGCAAAAATCAGCAAAGCTTAGAGCTGATCGAGAAATGATGGAAACTGCTCAATTCGGTGACGTATATTTTGTATTACTAACTTATTAGGTATCATTTTCCGTCAGCCGCCTTTAATCAACCTTATTCCCGTCTGATAAACTCCTAGAAAAAAACTCATAATTATGCATCATTATTTAGACCTCTCCCCTAATCTTCTTCATTGTCGTATCACTTAATCACCGACTCCCGTTTTATTGTGAAGAGCTAATAGGTACGTGTAGCCCCCGAGCTCCTGGCCGGTGCGTGTAAATTGCCAAATTACAAGCCGCCCTTTGCGTTTCATTGATGGTTTTTAACCATTAAACAGACCACTATCATTCAGTTCACACGTCGTGATACCTTTCTTACGGGATGGACAGTAGAGGACAAGGTGCCGTTCAACCGTTTAGTACGACATTAGACTGTACTTTATTATTTTAACCCTTCAAAGGCCAGTTAATTGCAGGTGGTTTGCTAAATATTGCCCTGTACGTTTCAGTAGATAATGAGCGGCACCTCGTCAGACAACGTAGATACCTAGGTCACATGTTCCAAAAATTCCTCTGGTATAATTGTCGAATAATTATGATTCTGTGTCTGTCTTCACCAGCCCTCGTGGCTGTTGTGACGTTAGATTTTAAAATTTTTCTTGCATTACTATTTTCTCTGCACTTTTGTTATTATTCATGTTTTCATACTATTTTGTTGGCATTCTGCTGAATCATAGTAATCAATCGGTACCGCAAAGCACAACAGCTTCTGGTTTTGTCAGATTTGGAAAAACTTGCGGCTTTCATTGTTGATTTCGAAAGGGACGAAAATGACTTCTCCGTCATTCAGATACTATAAATCAAATGTGAGTAAGATCCAAAATTTCTTGAGTAAATAAAATCCCCCCCCCCCCCCTCCCAAAAACAACCCAGTTGTAAATATTTACCAGCCAACAAAACCTCCTCAGCCGCAGAAAGGATTCATATCCATTTTTACATCCGAAATAGCATGCTCGGTGCTTCGCACCTCGCTCTTCGATGTGAATATACAGGGTGTCCCACTTCCTTCTGAAGAAACTCAGGGAATCGATTCTACTCTTCATCTGGAACAAAAAATGCTCAGTAGAAATTTTTCCATAAGTTCTTCGTTTTAAAGATATCCGAAAATTTGTGTTTTTCCAACTTTTCATTACCTTACCCCATAAAAACGCTAATAAATTCGAAAAATTGAGACTACAACAAATCCAATTACACCAGTTGAAAGAACGTTAAATTTAAAATTGTGAAAAAGATTGTACGTTCCACTGAGGTTACTAAAATACCTACAACTTGTCAAATGTCACAAAAACTTCTTCATTTAATAAGCTTTACATTGATATAGGTACCTAGATTTAAAAATAACGTTGTGGCAGAGTTAAAAAAATGATAATTGAACGTTTGAGATCATGAGCAGAGGTGAATTGGGAGGGGGGGGGGGATTAATTAGACCTCGTAAAATAAAACCTCCATCCTTCATATTCCAGCATTATATGTTTTATCCAACCAGTCAAGGAAGCGTTAGTTTTATTTTACGAGGTCTAATCCCCCCCCCCCCCCCCAATCACCTCTGCTCATGTTTTCAAACTTTCAATTACCATTTTTTAACTCTACTACAACGTTATTTTTAAATCTAAGTATATCAATATAAAGCTAATTTGAATAAGTTTTTGTGAAATTTGACAAGTTGTAGGTATTTTGTTGTAACATCAGTAGAATGTACAATATTTTTCACAATTTTAAACTTTTTAAATTTTCAAATGTTCCAACTGATACCGGCCAACATTTTAAGCAACTCTGACCATTGAAAACAGAAGAATCTTGAAGGAAATTTAACGTTCTTTCAAACTGTGTTATTGGATTTGTTTGTAGCCTCAATATTTTCGAATTTATTAGCGTTTTTATGTGGTAAGGTAATGAAAAGTTGGAAAACCACAAATTGTCGGATATCTTTAAAACGAAGAACTTTTCGAGAAATTTCTACTGAGCATTTTTTGTTCCAAATGAAGAGCAGAATCGATTCCCTGAGTTTCTCCAGAAGGAATTGGGACACACTGTATAAGCCTGTTCCCCCCCCCCCCCCCCACCTTTGAATATTATGAGTATAATAGGAATCTGTTCCTTCCTCCCAAACCTTGAAATGTCTTTCATCGCTGTTTGGCGGTGACTTTTCCCCAGCCAATTTTGGTCGATTTATACCGGATATTATAACTTGTACGTAGGTGTTGTTTGTAAACAAACGACGAGAAGATGAGCGGAAATCTTGAAGACGGCAAAGGTCGAGGTCTGTCAGGAATAATTGCTAGGTTGTACCGAGATCGAGATCCGAAACCCAAGATAAAGTTGGTTGAGAGCGGAAGGAGGCGGAATTTATCATTCGATTCGTGGCGTGGGTCGGGCAGTCAAAGCCATCGAATTATATTACAGTAATTCGAATTATATTAGTATAGTATCGAATTATAGTAGGTAGTATAATTCGATGGTCAAAGCCAGTACGTTTTCTAAACGTCAGCAGTTCTGACCGTTGCTCGACTGGAAGATAAC
Source organism: Leptopterna dolabrata (assembly GCA_954871275.1). Classification (NCBI taxonomy): domain Eukaryota; kingdom Metazoa; phylum Arthropoda; class Insecta; order Hemiptera; family Miridae; genus Leptopterna; species Leptopterna dolabrata. The sequence goes on along the minus strand of OX940981.1, from coordinate 1,320,965 downwards.
TCGCGGAGGTACAACAACTGTTGACCTGTTGCCTGAGTTTGGAAAAATTATTTCGGACTGCATATTGAATTAGCAACTATTATTATCTTGAACCACAATTTGGCTGGGTTCGCAGGATACAGATTTCATCAATGGGGCGTTTCGTCGCCAGCTGTCCCCTCCGTTTCTTCTATCAGACCCATTCAAATTGGCAAAGTGCGTCCGCCTAAGCGCCACAAATAAGAGTCTTCAATTTCAATTAGAAGCAATAAATTTGGCACTCTCCCGCCCTCTCTCTCACCCCCTATATATATATATATATATATATCCCTCCCTCTGCAGTGGTTAACACCTGATTTACCTCACTGATAATGTCAATAATATATTATTCGAGTACATGCAAAGTTGATAGAATCCTCTAACAATATTTCAACGCTTCAAATTAACATGAGTGTGTCACCTATTGATAAATCGCTACGAGATAAATTTCAGTGAACTCGTTCTCGGTAAGTAATAAATTCCCATAATAATAGTTAGGTATGGCTATTTCCTGGGAATTACGAACAGAAGTGTAATCTTGACAGTAAATATAATTACATAACGTATATAATTTTATAATAACGTATAATTATAACGTATGATATAATAACGTATAATTATAACGTATGATATAATAACGTATATAATATAATAACGGTTATACCTAATAAAGTAATAACGTATGATTATAAATTATTATAACCCTATTTTGTGACCTCTATTAGGAACTACTTATTTAATCTGGCAAACGCACATGCATGCAGTTTTTATCTCCACACGTATATATTACATAATTATGTCGAAATAAGTGAAAGTCTCTGGTTAATAGTTATGAACGTCAGGGGTAATTTATTATGAACATTCAACATAAGGTAGCTAGTGCAATTCACAACACTTCTAGCAATTACCTGTTTAACATTAGGCATGAATCAACATTTTTATGGTGGGCTTGGGATTTTTCTCATGGATCATGGCTTCTCGATTCTCTCAGTTCCGGAAACCTTACTATTAATTACCTAGATTTCTTCATAATTATCACAACTGAACTAATTGATTTTCCTTTAGATTGGTATACATTCTTCTTTGATCTAACAATGACATGCAACTAGTCCTTGATTATAATATCTCTAATATTATAGCTTTCGTATTAACGTTTTTGTTTGTATCAGATTGCAGATTACCTATATCTAACACTAGCTTTACCCGGCATGCGTTGCAATGCCACCCAAAAAGAAGGAACGTGCTTTTGATGTAATTTTGTTTATTGACGTGCTTTTGGATACCTACACAATATTAGCGAATTTAAAAAAAAAAACGAAGCTAGTGCAATGGGCCCAAAATTTTCAGAGCATGAATTTCTGAAAATTTGTTATAGGCCTCTTTTAGAGAATCCTGAATTATTCATCCCGAGATTTTAACGAAAATTTATATGTATCTAAGGACGCGGGAAACCGAAACGCCCGCCAAGAAAACCGAAACCTCGAAGCGACCGAAACACCGTTTACACGACAGAACAAGCTGCAACATCTCTACTACATAATTCTTGTCGAGTTTGGCTGCATTGATGTCTCCAAGTTGAGCCTGGAGCCGGAGGCCATCGAGATGTCAGTGATTAAGGGCGGTAAAGTGGGGCTCAAGCTCAACACACTTAGGTGACCACAAAAAAAGATGATGGAAGGATACCAGCGCTGTTTGTGTGGGGGGGGGGGGGGGGGGGTGTTAGTCAATAATTCAAATGTCAAGTTCCAACTCGAATCAGCATTACTCATAAATTGATTTTGCTTTCACAATCTCAAAGGCGGAAAAAGCAACTTGGCCGGAGGGCGGACGGGGCTTTACTCGCAATTTAATACGTGTTTGAAGAAAAAATAAATGTCAGTTGAAACCGCGAGGCGGTGGCACTGGAGAAAAAGCGCCCAGTCAGCTCATTAAACCGAATGCTCCACATTCTGTTGTGCTGGTCATCTCGAAGAACTGACCTTTTCTAAATAGGTTTATAAATGCTGATCAAATATACAGGAAGGTACGTCTGTCATGAGTCGAGGCAATGACGTGTTTCATGCCGCCTTCCCTGGCAGGCGTTGGATGTGCGCTGAAGAATAGATCGCTTAAGAGAAAAATCAGTATTGTGGCCCATCTATTCAAGGTTATAATTTGGTATAGCTTCTTCAAAATAATTTGAAAATCGGTGAACCACTGAGGAGTACCAATGACTTCTGTTTATATTTTTAGATGAAAGTAGGTCCAATTCTAAGAATTTTGATGCCAACAGCGATACGATGAATAGTTTCTCTCTATAATTATGAGCTTTCAGTGTTTCGGCAACAACTGTCGTCACACTAGGCAAGGGGGTCCCGCCCCGGCGGGAGGGGTGCAATGACATCACTTGTTGCCCAAAATTTTAAAGCTCATCGAAAAAGAACTAGGTATTCACCGTAAGAGAGTGTGGTTGGGCTCAAAATGCTTGGAAGGAACCTTCTTTTATTTAAAAACGTGAAAATAATGTAAGCAGAAGGGGTGTCCTGGCAACTGTGGTGGCTCCTTCAAAAGGCTTGAACGTGACATTTTTTTTACAAACACAGGAACGATAGATAGATATTTGACTCCGTAAAATTTTATTCTCATAACCCATAAACGTGTAGAATTGGAATTTGATACAACGTTCATTCGCTCCAAGGAAGTATTCCCCTGAAATTCAGCTGATTCAACCCTGATTTGTATACCCAGATCCAATATTGAGGTCCTAAGTCAGCCACATCCGAGGTGAACCCTTTAATGTACGATGAAGGGGTTCAAGTTCAGTTAAATTTGAATTGTAACATTCCAAAATATATAGTGTTACTGGCAGAGGAATGGGATTACCTTGTTTGGTAATTAATTAATTCCTTGCCTATTTGAAAAGAGTGAAAATAAATGTGGTATTGATGAAGAACTCCCAGCTTAAAAAATGCATACCTATATTAGGACGAAAAATGAGGCGAAATAATGGGCCCATTTGAATGGATTAAAGTTACATTCAGTAAGGAAGCAATGACGCTGATATCAGCAGCGGAGGTTATATAATCGAGCCCTCTTCACTCACGAGCTCAGTTCCAGTTCGTACGTCATCCGTATTCCATCGCTCAGTGTCCCGCTTGTAAATTTTCCTAATAAACTTCTGGTAAAATCTCAGCCGTGTTTTTTAAAAAGTGAGAAGTTCAAACCCAAAATATAAGTGGCGCAGTCAGTAGGACATTTTCGTTTAAAATTCGTGTGTGCGCAGCACGAATTGCGGCGAAAACGACCTAACATTCCTGAGCAAGACTTTCGGCTACAAACCCAAGTCCGGGCACGAGACATTTCATTCGGGGAAGATCTATCGGGACGTCGAATTTCGGCGACTAGGGACTTCACCCTACGCGAACTTGCAGTGGGCTTGATCGCGAGTGAGATTGACTTCGTGCATCGGACGCGTGTTCACTCGCGTAAGGATACGTTTGAATACGGCGAACTCGAACTCCTGGATCGACGCATCGGGGATGCCCTGTGTACTTTCTTGGTGAGTCAAATCAGATTAGCTGCCCCCGCTATTTCTTAGAATTTCTCTCAAAAGGTACCCCTCGTGCTTCATCCAGTAATCTTCCTGCCCGCGGAAGATAGAGTTGGCTGCCCTGTCCAACTCGGTTGTCCTGCCCTGTGGCAACCACATATAGGAAATAAGGAAAGCAACTTGAACGTAAAATTTAATTGAGACCTAAATTCATCTTATAAAATAAGTAATCGTGAGAACCCTGCCAGAAGCTAATAAGAAGATATTCAAGAGAGGAAACGCATGTAACGTAACACCGAGACTCGGAGCAAAAAAAAACAAGACCGAGGGCTCGAGCTTTGCGAACCTTATCAACATCCGCTCACTCCTCACCTCTCAGAAGTACGACACTTCTACTCGTCATAGTTGAAGGTCATCTCACCCTCAGTTGAACCACATTAACAAAATTCCGAAAGATCGCCCCCAAAGACTTTCGCTACGGAAACTTTTCCCAGCGTTACCCCGTAGACTATTAGATCCAATCCCGGTGTCCCATTCGGTTCCCGAGATGTCGGATCCCGGAGCTCAGTCAGCTGGCTTGGATCCTCCACAGACCCAACAATCTCCACCGATCCAACAGACCGCGGCCCCGCAGATTCTCGTATACCAGCCCCCGGTGGAAGCGACTATGAAGAGAGAATACCTTGACATGATACCCATCTTTCGTGGAGAAAAACTATTGTTAACGAAATTTCTGGAAATTACGGATCAGTTATATCAAAAATTTCATGACACCAATAATCCTGCTAGTTTCGAAAATTGTGTATTATTTGCTAACATAAGGGAAAAATTCAAGGGCCCGCTTTAGATCTAGTATTAGGATATGGTTGTGCTAACTACCTAGAACTCAGAGCTGCCTTATTAGAGACTTATAGCGATCATAGGGACTTGCAGACAATTCTGATTGAATTTGGCCGTTTGGAACAAAGACAAGGAGAAAACTGTTATCAGTTTCACACGAGAGTTGTAGCTTTGGTTAACGATGCAGTCGCATTCATTCAGACTAGGGAACCCGACGAAAAAAGAGAGATCCTAATTGAATTGGTAAAATCTGTAGGATTACGAGTAGTCCTGACAGGATTACAAGACTCGTTCGGAAGTTTGATTAGGGCGAGAAATCCTACCTCACTTGGGGAAGTACTTAACATCCTTACAAACGAAATGCAATATCACAACAAGAAGGTAAACAAACCAGGTCAAAATCTAGGTCAACCCTCGAATTCAGGACCGTTCCAAAGGAAACCACTATTCCAGCAGTTTAACCCAAGAGCCTCAGGTTTCCAACCACGATTTCAAACATTTCAACCCAGGGGAGAACCAAATTTCGTAAACCGACCACCTGGAAATCAATCTAATCAAAATCCTCCTAACACTAACCGATTCCCAAATCCCCGTCCGTCCTATTCTCAGCCTAGTGGGACCGTAAAACATTCAACTTACCCGCAACCAATGAGCATTTCTACGAGACAGACGAACTTTAACAACATTGAACTGACAGAACCAGCAACGGACGATAGTACAACGCAGGATCAAACTCCCGACCAAGTAATTATGTACGATAGTGAGGGCTACGCGTATGTGCTGACAACGGTCGCGCAGTGCGAGACGCCGACAGGCGAATCTCAGCTCCCTAATATCGGGGACTTGGCAATTTCGGATACAACTACACACGAGGAACTGTCATCCTCAACTCCTTTTTTAGGCCGACAGGAGGGTCAGTGAATCCACCTAGTGACCCCTATACTGCATGCGACACTTCACCTACTATTATAGATCTGCACAATATAAATAATAGCCTACCTTTTCTTATTATGCCAAAATTCAAATTGAAAATCTTAGTCGATACGGGCTCCTCAAGAAGTTTCATAAACCCCGACATAGCAGAGTCCTATTTTGCCAAAAGAATCGAATTTGATTCGTGCAAAGTCCGAACAGCTCATGGTATCTCCATAGTTCATAAGAAAACCTATGTCCCTTGTGCCGAGTTATTCCAAGAGAAAAACTCAACGCTACCGTTTAGCCTATTCCATTTTCATGACTTCTACGACATGCTAATAGGGTTGGACAATCTCAAGGTCATTAGAGCAAATGTCGACTTGGGGGAGAACCTGTTGAAAACACCCAACATAGTTCTACCTCTTTTCTATCGCGAGGATGCTGACGCCGATGGCTTAACCGGAGCATACTCACATCTGGTCGACGCTAGGACCATCCCGCAAATTCAGGTTAGGGTGGAAGGACTAGAACATGGTACCGCCATCATTTTCGGACAAAAATTCCAAGGGGTGGAACTCCCGCAATGTGTGACCACTGTTCAAAACTCTAGGGCATACGTGCAAGTAACTAACCCTAAGGAGACCCCGTTAGAATCCATCTCAACAAAGCATTTCAATCCGAGCCAATCGCAGATAGCATGTTCGTGGAGGACCAAACGCGAAATCGCAAGGCAAATTTAGGCAAGTCGCTTAAATCTCATGAAACCTTTGATATTTCAAAATTCAGACTAGACCACCTAAACCAAGAGGAGCGTACAAAAATTCTCGGGCTCCTCAACGAGTATCGCGATCTGTTCCAGGGTGACGACATCCCTTTGTCAGTCACTCACGAAACTAAGCATCATATCAACACCCCTCCAGGACTTGAACCGGTGTATGTAAAGCCGTATCGGTACCCCCATGCCCTCCGACAAGAGGTGCAACAGCAGGTTGATTCGATGTTGGCCCAAAAGATCATCCAACATTCCGAATCCCCGTACAACTCTCCGCTGTGGATAGTACCCAAACGCCTGGACGCCTCCGGTGTTCAAAAGTATAGAATAGTGATCGATTTTAGGCGACTAAACGAAAGGACGGTTGATGACAAATTCCCTCCTCCCAATATCTCAGAGCTACTGGACAAACTTGGTAGGTGCCGGTTCTTTTCCACTTTGGATCTGAAATCGGGGTACTATCAGGTGGAACTGGATCAAGAGTCCGTTCCGAAGACAGCTTTTTCCACTGAGAATGGCCACTACGAATTTCTAAAGATGGCCATGGGTTTAAAGAATTCACCGGCTACGTTTCAGAGACTTATGAATAACGTGCTACGAGGATTACATGGGGAAATCTGTGTCGTGTACCTCGATGATATCTTGATCTTCAGCCCCAGCCTGCCAGATCACCTAAACAGGTTGCGAGAGGTCTTTGAACGACTCAGGAAGGCTAACCTTAAGTTTCAACCAGATAAAACGGAATTCCTCCGTAAGGAGATTGCTTATCTGGGTCACGTTGTAACCCCTGAGGGTGTAAAGCCAAATCCTGAAAAAATTGCCGCCATTCAGAACTTTCCCATCCCAAAGACTAGGACGGAGATCAAAAGATTCCTAGGCTTATTGGGGTATTATCGAAAATTTATCGACAAATTTGCAGCTATCACAAAGCCATTGACATCTGCTCTAAAGAAAGGTGCTACCATCAATCCTGAGGAACCGGAGTACAAATCATGTTTTGATCGTTGCAAAACGTTACTCTGTAACGACCCAATATTGCAATATCCGGATTTTGGAAAACCTTTCAGCGTCACTACAGATGCAAGTGATGTTGCGATTGGATCAGTACTCTCGCAGGAGCATAAGGGAATTGATCTTCCGATCGCCTATTCCAGCCGCACGCTGTGCGAGTCCGAGAGGAAATACTCCGTTATCGAAAGAGAGCTGCTCGCTATTGTGGAAGCTCTAAAAACCTTCAGACCATACTTATGGGGAGTAAAGTTCACCCTTTACACCGATCATCGACCCCTGCAGTGGTTATTCGGCCTTCGAGACCCAAATTCCAAGCTTTATAGGTGGCGTCTGAAGCTCAGTGATTTCAATTTCGAGATAAAATATGAACCGGGCTCTGCCAATCAAGTAGCTGATGCCTTGTCCCGAATTGAAATTCAGGAACTTCAGAACAACAACACCGATGATGTCGATACGCCGGTAGGTCCACCTATCGATATGGATGACTGGATTGAAAATCCGTCCTCCAACGAATCAGCGGCTATGCGAGGTATTAGAGGACATCATCAGGGCTCGTCCAGCAGCGATCCCGGTTGATCCGCAACTGCAATCATTAGCAGTTACTCGAGGAGAAACTCAATCCCCATTTGACATCGATGAATTTCTAAATGAAACAGCTCAGTCTTTAGATCTAGTCCCTATCCTAAATTCTAGACCAGAAAAAACTCCTGAGGACCGTTTGAATGAATCCCCCCAAGAATTGGAGATTAGGCAGATAGTAAATTCCAGACCAACAGCGGATGAGGACGGAAATCGGAATGAAATCCCTCCACCATCCGGTAATAGAGCAGACGTTAGGTCCCCAGTAGGTCCCCTACAGAGTACATCCCCACAACCTGGACCATCTCATGCCCCCCAACATATCTCTGACGCGTCATCCTCGGTGGGAACTATCCATTCGAATGCTCTGGGCAACGTTGTGGTAACGATCCCCATCCGAGATGAACCACGGAAAACACCAAATCATCGTTAAACTAGTGTCAATAATCCCGAAAAAGGTAAGAGTAGAGAAACTCTTTGACAACAAAGAAAGAATGTCTGTGGAAATTTCGAAAGATTCGTTCCAAACCGATGTTGTAGGCTTTATTAAAGAATATGTTCGACCTAAAATAAAATATCACGTGTACTTTCGAGAGGACAGTGATGGAACTCTCTATCAAAGGTTTGCATCCACCTTAGCGTCTACCTTCCAAGAAGCAAGTACCTATTCGAATGATTAAGTGGACCAGGCTTCTGGAAGACATTCAGAATGTCGACGACCGTGACGAGATCATTTCTAACTACCATGTAGGAAAGGCAAACCATCGAGGAATCTCCGAAACCAGCGAACATATTAAAAGAAGGTATTATTGGCCCAACCAACAACAGTCGATCCAAAATTTTGTGAACCAGTCTGAAATTTGTCAGAGAACAAAATACGATCGAATTCCATTAAAAATAAAGTATAGAATCACCCCTACACCAACCCGGCCTTTCCAGACACTACACATTGATAAAATCACACTAGAAAAATCTAAATTCCTTTCAGTTTTCGATCCGTTCTCAAAGTATGCCCAGGCTTACTTCGTCAAAACAAATTCAGCGGTAGATACAGTTAAAGCTCTCATCTTATTCTTCTCACACCATGGTGTTCCGGACATTATTATCGCGGATAACGGCGCGGAGTTAACCTCGTCACTGGTTAAAGAATTTTTGGCGTCCCATAAAATAGATGCTCACTATATTTCATCTCAACACCCGGATTCGAATGGACCCGTGGAGCGGTTTCACTCGACTCTAGTAGACCATATCAAAATTCTAAATTGTAGGGAGGAATTCAAAAGGGATGACATAGAAACCAAGGTGCGTGACGCCGTGTTAGCATACAACAATTCTATACATTCGGTAACCACGTTAACACCCTTTGAAATTGTCCAGGGGCACATTTCCAATGACCCATTGTTTCGCGTAAACCTTGAAGCTCGTTTGGCAAATGATTACACGTCCAAACATCGGGAGAAAATGGTCGCCCTTTACCGCGACGTCGGAGAAATAATTGCCCGAAGTAAAGAGAAAGTCATTGGCGCTAGAAACGAAGGTAGAGAAGACCCACCGAATCCTCCTGCTACCGTATTCGTAAAAAATAAACAAATGCAGAGTAAAACCAAGCCGACATATGCAAAAGAAACCATTCAGTCAATTAATCCTGCTACCGCCACCGCAACCATTGAACCCCGCCATGGGAATACACAAACCAAGATTCACTTCGCTAATGTAAAACGACCCCGGAAGCAACCTAGCACATCCAACTATTCCCCGTCTAGTGAATCATCTGGTAATTAGACTTTCCTGTTCTCGGTTGCAGGGTTTGGCCTGCTCTCGGCCTCCTCGCTGTCGTACGAGGTGCCCAAATAACGAATATCACCACCAACCTAGGGATCATCCCCATACGACTTGGTATGGCAAGGAAAGCAGATTTCTACCACACTATCGCACACTACTATAAATTAGGGGGACTGCGGCGGGAAGTAGAGGTAATACGATTTCATTATGAGGAGATATCAAACATTATCAACAATGATCAGGAAATTCTAAAGATAGTTCATCCTAGGCCACAACTAATAGAACACACGTTACAAATGGCAGAAGATAAAATTCGTGAATCCAGTCTCCCTCCTCGTCAAAGACGTGGTTTAATTGATGGGTTAGGTTCCGCCATGAAGTTCATCACTGGAAATTTGGATGCTTCAGATGGGCAGAAATATGATAACATCTTACGACATCTTGCCAGTGGACAAGAAAAATTGTTTGACCAGGTAAAACAACAGTATTCGATAAATTACGACTTGATAAACCAACTGAATCAGACCTTGGAAGCTATCGATTACAATCATGATATTCTTGCCCAGGAAGCGAATAGACTTAAAGAAATTAGCTCCTTCCAAACCCACGTAGGGCAAGTCGAATCTGCTCTGGAACATAATCAAGCACTCTTGCAACTGATTTTAGATGTCATTCAGGATATTGATAATTCGGTCACATTCTGTAAATTAGGGAGGCTCCATCCTAGTATTATAATGCCCCAAACTCTTCTTAAGGCACTACGTGACCTGACGGACTATTATCACGACCGTTTACCGAACTTTGAAGGCGATTCCCTCTGGGAATTGCAGACCCACATTAGAGTCCGATGTTTTATCGGGACGGACGAGATAGTGTATTTCCTTGATGTCCCAATCCTTACAGATGAAAATTTTAACCTGATCCTTTTACAGTCAGTACCCACTATACATCAAGGGGAATATATGTTACGATCATACCAGCAGCCCGCCGTGCCCTTAAGTCGCTAACCTCCGAGGCAGTCACTCTCCTAAAAAGCGATTGCGAGCCGGGCCCACATTTCGCCCTATGCCACAATAGTGTTGAATTGATTGGCGAGCATCGACCAGTGCGACTTCATTTCTTTAAAAATAAATCAGACACATATTGAATTTATTGAAGAAGCAAGGCAGTACTTATTGATTTTCCCGCGGGAAGACCAACTAACAATTAGGACTCGAAATAACGTTGAATATCGTAGCATCCAGGGAATTTTCATGCTGTCTCCCGAAAACAGTACAGTTCAGTATCGCAATCAGACCCTTGTGGCCCCGTTGATAACAACTTCCTACAACCCGTCGATAATTCATCATATGAAACCATCCTGGAATCTAGCTAGACAACCAGCGGCGGAAATCAGGTTGAAAAGTTTGAGTCAGTTGTCGGTTCCAACACGTCCTATTGTCTCCACTACTGATGTGGTCGTTCAATTAGCAACCCCTAGTGTATGGACTGTAATACTTTATGTTCTAATACTGTTAGCAGTTGCCCAGGCGATCCATCGTTATTATAAGCATTCACGAGCCTTACGTACTGTCGATCAGTAGGTTTGCCTGTAACTCAATACTTCTATATTGTTCACATATTTCCAGTTTTGTTTTACGTGTGTGTTAATTGTACTATACTGCTTGTGGTAGACTAAACTTATGTTATACTTGTAGCCATAACTTTTGGTGTCATGAATGATTCTATGTAATGGATGATTCTTTGTAATGGGTGATGGAATTCATGCTGTTGCCACCTTTTTCGATCTTCTACCGAATATCGAAAAAGTTCCCCTAGGAAGAGAGGAGTTACATTCAGTAAGGAAGCAATGACGCTGATATCAGCAGCGGAGGTTATATAATCGAGCCCTCTTCACTCACGAGCTCAGTTCCAGTTCGTACGTCATCCGTATTCCATCGCTCAGTGTCCCGCTTGTAAATTTTCCTAATAAACTTCTGGTAAAATCTCAGCCGTGTTTTTTAAAAAGTGAGAAGTTCAAACCAAAAATATAAGTTAAATATAAAATTATTTTCTTCTTAATTTTAATTGATTGAAATGTATGTAGTGTGGGATAAACACATAATAAATGCACCTTTTGCTTACCACTAATTTATTGAATACACAAAGCTTTTCACTCACATTTTTTTCACTCAAAGCTTTTCACTCTTTAGCTTTGTGTATTCAATAAATTAGTGGTAAGCAAAAGGTACATTTATTTTGTGTTTATCCCACACTACAGGATGGCTTACCACAAGAGGGAGGTAACGAAATTCGATGAATTGATTGAAATTTATATTTGATGTTATTTTAAATTGAATGATCGAAGGAAAGTCTCTTTAAGATGAAAAAATAACGTGTTTCCTGCTTCAATTGAACTGATGCCGGGTGACGGAGTTTAGGTTAGCAAGTCAAGAGTACTCTATACACTAGACTCTAGACTAGACCATGCTGGCTGGTGCGATATCTTTTCCTCTTGGCCCTTACGTTACTGCTGATTACGTTAATGCTGATCACTCTCCCAAGTCCTTAAGGCCTCAGAACTGCTCCATTTTTACACTGAATGGACTCACAGATCTTAAAGTGAAAGTTGGGAGGTACTCACAAGGATACTTGAAGTTCGGAGATCACCAAATACCTGAATTCCAGGCCGATAAAATCAGCTGCAAGGTAGACCAGGAGGTAGGTGGTAGATTTGGTAGATTTGGACAGCTCGCCCTGATGTGCAGGTCACAGGTTCACCACTATCACTCCAGTGTGGTTGTCCAAATATAACAAAACAATGGATGAGAGAATTTAAACCAGCAAAACTTGGGCTGAGAAGAATGGCGGAGGGCAAAAAAGGCTTGGGTCAGGCCAACAACAGGACTCAATACAGAATGGTGACAGCAACTTGTCACTCGAAGAGGTGATGTGCAGCTGATTCTTTCTGGAGGTCATTGATCACGCACTGATCCCACTCACTTGCTTACAAACTAAAATTATACTCTCTTAGGTGTAAATAGGTACCTACACCAATAGGATTTTTAAGAGGTAGATAAGTTCCTAATTTTACATCACCTTTAAGTTTTAGAATACTAATTATTTTAGGGTAAGTTGAAGAACACGTGTTTTGTTTTTAAGCATGTAAGTTGTAGATAAGTTTTTATTTATAAGATAAGTAAGTTTTCAATTATGCATGTTGTTATTTTCAACATATAGAACTACCTAATTTACACTGGTGATTCAACAATGAGAATCACATTTGTACATATTATATTGTAAAAATGTCCATTTTCGAAACATGTTTCTTTGAAAAACGATGTGGACTCTAAACAAAACCTCTTCCTGCCTGACCAGTGGATTACAGAACCGCTCCCCCGTGTTCACGTAATGGACGTTATCGTGAAAATGAGAAAGCAATTGTCAGAGGCTTAATGGGGCGTTTATCGAGATGGGTTCTCATCAGAGATTACATGCTCATGTCCATTGTGTGACTAATAACCGGAGTTAATTAGAAAACCCCCGGTAAGAAGGAAGAGGAGAAAGGAGAGAAAGAGAGAAGAACGACTTACACGGGGGTTGACGGATCGTGAGAACTGAGGTAGACGGAATCGCCGCAGCGTTCCACATAGGAGCGAATGGACACGGTTCAACCCGGTCGTATGATGACCTTCGTGGTGAGCACATTTTGACGCAGACTTCAGCCGTCCATTATAGGTAGAAGGAGACTCAAGACACACAACCATAAAATTGGCACAGTACCCACCAATTTCTAGTAGACAGGTATAGTAAGGTTCCATTTCAGCGGTTTATGTGTTACCAACAATCATTGCTTGCGTCTATACCGTCTTACACAAGGTGCTTTGACCTGAAAGAGCATCGCACAAATCATCTCCCCTAATACCATATTTACTGACAGCTACTTTTGTATAATAATATATATTAACTGACCCTATAAGAAATCATTTCTATGAGATGTGAATATCATCCTACGTAAGTGTTATCGCGCTGAATGGACTATGTTGCAATAAGAGGCGGATTTGTATTTTCTAGAGTCCAGTGCAAGTGCCTATCAAGCCACTTTTTGAAAATGTTCAAAATTAATTAAAATATCCTTCTGTTACAGATCACAGCTCTCTGTATAGATAACCCTTTGTATTATATAATATATCCTATTCTATACATATTATGTAGATCGCAGACCCTCCATAGGTTAGTACCTAACCCCGTACTCGTTACTACGTGCCTACCTAAATCACGAGTTAAATGTTACTAAAATAATTCTGTCGATGATAAACAGTACCTAAAATGGCAAAAGGGAACGCAAACTTTGGGAAAGGGGTGAAAAAACGGTTGGTCAAGTTGCAAAAGTACCGATCAACAAAATCCAGCCCGTTCTTGGTAGATGAACCGCTGTGTAATACTTTACCGTTCTGTAATAATTTACCGTTGGGTAATAATTTACCGTTATGCAAATTATTACATAACGGTAATAATTTTCCGTTGTGTAATAATTTACCCATCAATAATACTTCAACGTTTGTTCAAGTTTCACAAGTAGCTACCAACAAAATCCAATAGTCCATCACTTATCAAATGAAAAGCAAAACACAAACGGTGGGTACAGCTTCCGTACAAGTACGCAACCACGAGGGACATTTTATGTCTTAGCGCCCCCTTCCGCACCCACACCAAGTACTTCGTACTTAATTGTTTTGGTCAAGATTTCCAACGAATGGTACCTAGTCCGAACAGCATTCAGTCTCAATTAGTTCGGATTAGCCGGTCTCCACTGTATTATGTACGTAAACATTCATTTAAACAATCACGCTCATACCGCAGCTTGTTGGCCACGCAGTCCGGAGTGGTTAACGTAGTATGGTTAGGTAAATCGAGAGCTATCCAACGAGTGGTGAACGATTTTTGTACGATGATAACTGGCGAAGATAAAGTTCCGTAGCAACGAATCGGTTGTAAGCGAAAATCATCAGAAATATTTTCGTGACGTTGTTTCCGTTGCATGTCTCCGTTGCATGTCCCGCGTTTCATTTTCGAGTTTATGTAGCAAAGTAAAGACATAAAATGTCAAAAATTGTTTTGGAAAAGTGGGCAAACATTTTTGCACACTTCTTGAACCAATTACCCATATTTCTACGTGAATATTGATGTGAAACCCGTTTTCCGAATTGAAATATCTCGCTCCATTCTCAAATGAGAAGTATAATACAATTGATTCATTTTGGTGCGGCCGCGTGGTGGCGGATTTTGCACATAAACTCGTTGCGTTTAGCCTTAACCGGAATGGATGAGCTGAAAGATAGGATGGGTAGAAAATACGTTGGTGTGATATAAATGAATGATTGTTCTATAAAGGAAGCCCACTTACTCATGCCATTTAGATAGCCCTGTTCTGCTCGATGTCCCCTCTGTATGTCCCCCTGATGCCCTGATGGAACATATATCTTTTGCCCTGATGGGATCTCGATGTCCGGAGGAAGGCTCCCCCATTATGATTTCTGTGTTTTTTCGAGTTTCTTCGAGCTCCGACGATTTCCAGAGAGTTTCGAGAGAGAGAAAAAAAACGCTGCGAATTATTAAACAAAGGTTTATTATTTACCTGTACAGATTCCCCTTCTGCGTCGATCACTGTTTTCTGTGGTCAATACCTACCCTCGTGCTCCCCCCAGGTGAGCCCTAAATCGAGTACTAGAGTCGGCTCCGGAATTAAAGATTCCTACAAAATGCGCGGGATTCAATAATAATTTATTCAATTATTAAATATTTTGTAGTTATTCATGAAGCATAAGGCAAATAATAAGCCGTTGTGTGATAATTTACCTGTATAGGTGCCCGTTCTATGTAGATAGTATAATGAACCGTTGTGTAATAATTATTTACCTTTGAGTAATAATTTACCGTTGTGTAATAATTTGCCCATCAATAATACTTCAACTGTTGTTCATGTTGCGAAAGTATCTATCAACAAAATCCAAAAGAGCCATCATTTTTCAAATGAAATAATATCACAGAATAACCAACTCGTGCCAGGTGCTCCCAGCAATGGTTATCTCGGGGCCAGTTCCCGATTTTTGCCGCGTCCCTAGCGATGATATCTGGGCTGAATGCATTCAATTTCATTCACCCTCCTGTTGAAGAAGCCTGTCGGTGCAAATTTCTGGGCCTTACTGTGAACGAGCGGGTGGACGTACAGTGGGTCCGGGTGGTCTCAAAAAACTCCCAACTCCAAGAACTATTTAATAATTTAAAACAACTCGCAATAACGGCGTCCTGGATATTTCATCCCCTATTTTTCACCCTTACGGATGACTGGGATCAACGCCGAGCTTTGAGGACCAACTAGACCCCAAATGGGACCTATAAACCGAATTTCGTCAATTTTGGTTTATGGTAATTAAGAAAAGTGTGAAGTACGGCGTACGGCGGACGGACAGAAATTTTTTTATTGCATTTTCGGATCCTACATACCTTGAAACGAAAACTATCAAATTTTGAGGGGGGGTTAAACTTTTTTTTCGTGCTCGATTCCAAATGTTCATTATTGAACATATTAAACCAAAATCAGACTTAAAGGTCATTGCTACTAATAAACCAAACAGGCACCAGTACTAGCAGTCTTACGGGACATCATTTTGCATCGTACGTTTTCTACAGATTTGTTGATAATGGCAAGTAGGTAAAACCAGAAATTATTGCGGGTTTCTGGAAGCAATCTAATATCGTTCAATTTGCAAAATCCATTGTAATATTTTATTTTACATAGTGTAGGCCTGCAGTATAAATAAAGCTAATTTAATATAAATGAATGAATGAAATATTGTGGTTAGGACCTGCTTGCAGCCAATAGTTGATGACGATAGTTGATCATAAACAAAGAGGGGAACCCAACTACAAGGAAAAGAGATTATTCGGAAAAAAATAGAAAATACGTGGGAGTGCGGAGACAGGACATCTATGTGGTACTACATAATATGTACCATGCTTGGTTTGGAGAGGCATTTTTTAGCTCTTTCAATTTTGGTTCATTATTCTATGAATAATACGCGTAATATCTTGCTCAGCAAATTTTTCGAACTCAAAATTTTTTCTTTTACGTTTCGAGGTGCGTAGATTCCACAAATGCAATTTTCGTCCGTCGTATCATCCATAGCTACCTTTATTTTCGGCCTAAAAAAATCTTTCGTTCGCTCACAGGCTCCTAGTTGTGGCCCGGTTATGGGTGAAAAGTGGGCCCAAAATTAGGTACTTATGAGGTTTTTGTGAACTCGGGCTTGTGAAGCATCGTTTTTCATGTTTTTTTAGGGTGAGAAGATCAAATCTGAAGTTGATTTTGACCACTTAGTGAAGGATTGAGGTTCTACCGAATGTTCAGCACCCATATTAATTTTTTTATGAGCCAAAAACTCCGGAAATTGTCCGAAATCTCCATAAATTTGTGTAATAACGCTAGTAGGTAGTATCCAACAGGTGATGAAGACAATTAAATTGACTATCAATGATCAAAGGTAGTTTGTCAAAAATAGTAGCCTAATTCGTGTTTTTGGGGGCAAAAATAAACAATAAATGAACAGCCAAAATTTCTGTAGCAAATAATAAACCCATGTGACAAGGACTAAAGCGTTTTCAATTACGAACAACACCGTTGATTAGGTTTCTTTTTCATTTGTCGAGAGGAACCCATTCCGAACCGTACAGCGGTGTACGAGTATTGCACAAATAATCTTCGTCAGACTTTACACTGAGACGCGTAATTATCTGCGTGTTTTCAGCAAAGTGCTCGCTCAGAAATGACTGCCTTCCGGGAGGTTCCCATGCGCCAGGCGCTACAGATGACGAACAGTGGGCAGAGGTCATTTCCTTTCACCTCTAAATTGCTGGCCCCTTGCAAGACGGCTTCCGACACCAACTGAAATGAACTGTAAAATTGCAAGCGAGTTAATTTTGGCGGAAGCTGCGTTGATTTAGAAAGATCCACAGAAATAAAGCGCTCATATAGGAGTAACGTTGGATCAACATCTGAAATTCTGAGTCTGAAGCTTTTGAGAACGTCTATTCTAAGACCTCAATCTATAGAACTCGTACGAGCTGAATAAACTGGGCTCCGGAACTTGATAGGCTTTTTTAAAATTATTATTATCAATAATGAACCTTTGGAATCGAGCATTAAAAAAATAAAATAAAAAATTGTAACCCCCCTCAAAATTTGATGGTTTACGTTTGAAGGCATGTAGAATCCGAAAATGCAATTTAAAACAATTTCTGTCTGTCCGCCGTACGCCGGACGCCATACTTAGCACTTTTCTTAGTTACCATGAACCATAGTTTACGAAATTTCGTTTATAGGTCCCGTTCGGGGTCTAGTTGGTCCTCGAAGCTCGGCGTTACTGTCACTCATCTCTAAGCCGTTGAAATTTTCAGAACGCCGTAGCTTGAAAACTTTCGATGGAAGGGTATGGTTTTAACATGGAATCATGTTTCAGCGATGGATCCCCCGCCGAAAAGTGAGACCAAAAAGTGAGATGAAAGTAGCGCGTATTTTAACAATGATTTTCACTTAAAACCGAGTAGTTGCTAGGGAAATGAAACTTCTTTCATTTTCATCGGACAAAAATCGTTTTCCATTCGTTGGAAAGCTCTTGATTTATCACGAATGTATAATTTCGTATTTGTTCTTGGTATTTATATCCTAGTTTCATAATATAACTATATAAATGAATGTTGTAAATGGATAGTAAACAATGACGCTTGTTTGGTTGTCACTTGGTTGGTAAGTAGTGATGGTCGTCGTGATCATTTCTATATTAAAGTGAGAGCGAGGAGCTAAAACATGATTCCATGTTTTTTACATTTTAGCAGTCAGGCTCAAAGCAATAACATCCGGGGGGGTGCAGGGGGGCGCAGCCCCCCGCCGAGGCGCGAAGCGCCGAGTTTTTTACATTTTTAAATTGATATTGAACTAAAGAATTTTTTAAGACCACCCGGAGCATTGCACGACCAGCTGTTCGTTTGCAACAAAAAGCTTCGTCAACATGATCGTGAATCAAACGGCCCAGATATCATCGCTAGGGAGCACCTGATTATAATCAAGGATGGCTGTATGATACGAACTAAATCACTCGCGAAGAAATCTTGGAAACCCATTGCAAAGAAAAACGGATTTATTGGAAAAATAGTCTATTTCCACTAATAAACGAAAAAAAACCGCAAAAAACACTGTTATACCGGTTTCGGTGATCAAGCCATCGTCAGTAACACACAATAACTTTAGTATAAATAATAATAGTTATGTGTGTTACTGACGATGGTTTGATCACCGAAACCGGTATAAGTGTTTTTTGCGTTTTTCGTGTATTACCTAGTGGAAATAGACTATTTTTTCAATAACTCCGTTTTTCTTTGAAATGGCTGTATTAAGTAGAGTTGGTTGTTCTGTGATATTGTTTCATTTGAGAAATGATGGCTCTTTTGGATTTTGTTGATAGGTACTTTCGAAACTCGAACAAACGCTGAAGTATTATTGGTGGGTAAATTATTACACAGTGGCAAATTATTACACAACGGTTAATTATTACACAACAGTTCATTATCCATCTACGTAGAAGGGGCTCGACTGCCCCATTAGCTCGTGAGCCTTCCGTCAGTTAGTCTGGACGATAGGTAAGTAGGTTGCTTCGAGTTGTTGCAATCGATCTTCGAGCGGCACCCTACGAATACCATCAGCACCTATGAGCCTATGAATTCCATCAGATACCATAATAGGCCGATCATTCGGACAAAGCGGTTGGTGAGAGTTGAATTTGTTTTCTTCCACCAGTGTTTGCGGGTGAAATTCCGAACTGTTGGTTTCTCTAAACTCGTGATTAGCCTATATTGTTGGCTTGCAAAGTCAAAATGAATCGTTGCAGTGGCGGAAGTTGTGCCTCATTCTCCAGCGACAGCGCGAAGGGGCACTCTGCGTCCTTTAACCCAGTCGTCTGCATTTGTTTTTCGCCCTGCTAAGATACTATTCTATTGGACTTACCTACAGAAATGCTGGCTGTTCAATTATTGTATCTCAAAAGCAGAATTAGGCTCCTTTTTTTTAACACATTACCTGATCAAAGGATCACTGATAGTGCCATTTAGTTGTTTGCTGTCCACAGGAAAGGAAACGCCGCGTGGGTAGGACGCGGGATGCCGGCCGGCCGCTGCTGTCCCGTCTTTCGCCTATAATATATATATATATATATATATATATATATATATATATATATATATATATATATATATATATATATATATATATATATATATATATACCCACATTAGCTAGGACTTTCCTCAATTCTCTTTCCCCCACCGCTCGTCATGCTCCCCCTCGTCATAAGCAAGGGTGTGTGCAAGGGTGAACGCGGGGAACGCGTGCGTGAAAGTGGGGAAGGTGAACATTGGACGGTGGAGGGAGAACGTCCCGTGCCAGTCAACGCCGTTTTGGTTTATTATTCTGTGAATAATACACCTAAGTATGTATTCGCTCAGCAAAAAATTTTTATAACACCCCCTCAAAATTTTTTCTTTTACGTTTCAAGGTGCGTAGATTCCAAAAATTCAATGTCCGTCCGCCGTCCGCCGTACGTCTAAAAAATTCGTTCTGTCGCACATGTGCTCCATTTGGGCCCTAGTTGTGTCCCCAAACTTTGCAGCCCGCTCGGAATATACCCAGGGGTGTTATGAGTGAAAATTTGGTTAAAAATAGGTACTTTTTGTGTTTTAGTAACATGTGAGTAACATCAGCTTTTGAGGTATCGTTTTCCATGTTTTTGGGACGAGAAGAACGAACATGAAGTCGATGTTGACCAATGACTGGAAAATGCAATCAATCAATCAATCAAGCAATCAATCAATCAAATATTTAATACAGAATGTAAAAGGACCTAGGTCCCACCTAGAACATTCCACATAGTATTATAGGAACATGCACTTGAGTAATAACATTAGTAATTATAATAGTTATAACATTATATACCTGGTACCTACCTGAACAAAAAAGATAGGGGAAGAGAGGAAACAGAGAGAAATCAAAAGCAAGAAAAGAGGGAAAGAAAACTGAAACAAGATTTGTAAAAAAAAAAAAAAAAGAAAGAAAAGTAGGGGGAAGAAAGAAGTTATTGTTGGTAAGGTACAGACTCTGACAAGTAGGCCAGGCAGCGCCTCCGAAAGGCGGAGTATGAGGGGCATTCGCGAACAGCTCTGGTAACAGCGTTCCAACGCCTGACACCTTCAACGCTGATAGAGTGGTTCTCGGCACTTGAGTGGGTTGGCATAAGGAGATTATTGGACCGGCTCGACTGAGTGAGGCTAAACAGAGTGTTCAGGTAGGGTGGATTGAGACGCTTAAGATGTTTAAAAATGAAACAGAGTAGATTGAGTTCCAGATATTTCAGAATGTTGCAGCCAAAGAGAGAGCCATAAAAAGGGGTGATGTGTTCTCTCATCCTGACATTGCAAACAAAGCGTACGCAAGAGTTAAAAGCTACATTAAGCCGTTTTTTCAGCCCAAAGCCCAGACCTGTGGAGAAAACGATATCGCTGTATGTGAAATACGGTATTACCAACGAGATAATAAGGGACTGCTTGAGCGCAGTTGAGATAAAGTGTTTAAATGGTCTTAGCAAAAATAGGGCGTGATGAACTCTGGAGCAGATCATGGAAACATGCTTCGACCAACTGATCTGACTGTCAAAAATAACGCCGAGGTTTCTGAGGGGCTATATGGAATTATAGTACCATCGAGGGAGGGCGCAAGATTAGCAGCCAAAACAACTGATTTCCTAGAGAATAGGATAGATTTAGTTTTTGAAACGTTTAGTGCAATACCATTGACTGATGCCCATTGACTGATGTTGGCAAGATCTCTATTGACTTCAGCTAAAGCAGCAGTCATATCGTCAATTTTGCATGGATGGTATAGTTGGGCGTCATCTGCAAACAAGATGTACCTACTATTTTGAAAATTGTATTGTCTTGGGCAGATCATTTATAAAGAGGCTGAAAATCAGAGGGCCAAGGATTGAGCCCTGGGGAACGCCAAAACTCAGAGGTAGGGGGTCCGAGGATGAGTTTTTCCCCTTAACTACTTGGAAGCGATTAGAAAGAAAAGATTTAATCATAGAGCAGAACGTCGAGCCAAAGTTATCGAAATTTTTTAATTTGTATATCAGGAGATCATGACTGACCGAACCGAAGGCATTTGCAAAATCTAGTAAGACATTAATAGTGGCGGAAGAATCAGCAAAGCCTTTGCGAATGTCTTCGGTCCATCTGAGGAGAGCAGTCGCACACCCAAAGCCATGGCGGAAACCAGACTGATGAAAATTGAGGTTCTACCAAATGTTCAGCTCCCAATTTTTTTTTTTTTTCGTGAGTCAAAAACCTTGGAAATCGTCTGAAGTTTCAACACGTGGATCAAGACGATTAAATGGCACGCACTACCAATGATCAAAGATAATTTGAAAAAAAAAAAGAAAAAAAGGAGCGTTCCTAATTTGTATTATAGGGGCCAAAATTGTTGGAAACCATCAGAAATAGCTATTTCAAGTGTTTTACATGAAAGTAACAGTAAATGAACAGCCAACATTTCTGTACCTACAGAAATGTTGGCTCTTTAAATAAACCGAGCCTACTTAATTCGTGTTTCTAGGGGCCAAAATCGGTGGAAACCATCAAAAATTGCCATTTCTAAATTGCACATGAAAAAAAAATAAATGAACAGCCAAAATTTCTGTACGTATTTCCAATAGAATAATAAACCCATGTGACAAGGACTTTGCAGCGTTTTTCGCTTTGAGAGCGATCGCGGCGGAACCCGTCCTGTTCCTACCCCATGCCGTGACCACCGCGTCCCACCTAGTGTGCTTATCTCCATTCATATACACAGAAGCGAAAAAATAGGAACCGTGTCCCGCGGCTGTTTCCCGTCCTGTTCCCGCCTAGTGTGTGAGAACCTTGAGAGGGGGACGCCTGCCGTTCTCCTGCTCCCATTGATCGATCTGTGGTTCCTCTTCTGCTGTTAGGAACAGAGTTTATTTTTGGGAGGACATGGGAGTTAGCAATGGCCACCCTAGCCAGGTCGCAGGGGTGCTGCCTTGACGGCCCCTGGCTTCACCTTGATGCGTTTCACCCTTCACCAGGAAGTAGAAGAGACCGCCCTGATGGTCTGGGCTCTCTGAATGCCGCACTCAGCGAACTTCAGGTAGGTATATTGTAGTAGCCACTACCTGCAGTGCCTCATTATTATTATTATTATTATTATTATTATTATTATTATTATTTGGTGGTCATCACCCGTGGGGGGTAAAAAGTGCCACGGGGTGACGCTAGCCCAAGGGCCTATTCCCACCCGCAAGTGCGTGTGAAGGGCTCAGTGGTCGGGCATAACTGCCTCCCCCAAAAACTCCCTCACCAGGAAGCAATCAGTAAGGCCTTCTGCATGTCCTCGTCAAGTCCACCAGGCAACCCAAGGATCCTCAAGCTTTCATGGAGTTTCTTGGGTATCACCCCGGTGGCAGACAAGACCACGGGAACGATCCGTACCACCTCCTGCTCCCTCGTCGTCGTCATTATTATTATTATTTATTTTATGTCTCAGCACTTTCACTGGCTATGGTGGAGGTACGGGCGAACCAAGCACACTCCTCATAAATAGACTAATAGAGGTAATCTAAAGGACCGTTACCCCTTCAAAAACTTTCTGACGATCCTTGTGCTGTTCAGAATTCCGGCTTTCTGTATTAATTGAACAGGCACTTCGTGACTCCAAGGGGGCTAAGATTGTTGACGAGAGCCTTCGGAACTATTCCTGTACATTAAATTACGATTGGCAGGACATCAATGCGTTCTAATCCCCACATACTTTCCATCTCCTCCTTCAGTCGGCCATACTTGTTTATTTTCTCATCGATCGAAGACCTCGGGCCATTAACTGCAATGTCAATAACGAATGCCCGTTTTTGTGCCTTAAGATGCAGAACCAAGTCTGGCCGACTGTGGTCAACTGTGCGATCAAACACTGTTCTATCAAAGAGCAGGCAAGTATGACCGTTTTCCAGGACCGAGTCAGGCTTGTATTTGTAGTAGGGCATTTTCCAGGACCTCTGGCTTGTATGTGTAGTTATTATCATTATTATTATTATTATTATTATTACTAGTAATGATGGTTCGTCGAGTCATAATGTTTCAATGGTTCGGATCTACATGTTCATAAATGGGCAATTCCTCATGTTTTCTTTTATTTTCTCAAGTAAAATACCTTGGCGAGTGCTTTCCGAAAAGGTGCTATATGAGAGGTATCAGATGATCGGCATAGGGCGATAAACCAGTGGAAAAAAGCGAAATGACGTCAGGTAAAGGCCCTCACCCCCGCGTCCACCTGGGGGGGACCCTCAGCACCATCCACTTATGGCGTCATTTCGTTTTCTTTCTACCCGTTTGTCGCCCAAGCTCGCGGAGTTTTGACGTGAAAATTGCCGGTGTGGGGGGGGGGGGGGGGGGGGGGGTCCGTGCTAAATCCGATTCTGGGATCAAAATTAAAAAATTCCTACACACGGAAATTTCCCATTGCGATAACATTCTTCCGAAACAAGATAGCGTCATCTTGGTCAGAAACCGGTGTAAAAGAGCATCTTCTTGTTATAAATAGCCATCAACTCTTTTTTTCGATGTTACAAGGTACGGGCATTAAGGAATTTTGATTTATTGACCTCATCTTCCTCGAGGGGGTTTCGCATCCTCCCTGACCCCTGGGTGACAAGAATTCCCAAAATCGTTAGATAAAAATTCATCGAATGACATGGGCCTCGCATCCAAACCTCATAAATAACGGAGATGGGGAGAGAGGGATTTCGAAGACTGAAACACCTAAAGAGAACGTCCGATTACAAGGGAACCATCCAACTCCGGATGGAAATCGTTTCTAGGAAGAAGAAAAAAATATGTAATTTCGTCATTTGAAAGAACATTGACGGGTTTCAGCGCGTGAAACAATCCTAGAAGACTATTATGACGGCTCTACACATTTAAACCTATTAGCAGGAGATAGGAGACGTCATAAGAACACGCATCGTCGCAGCCATCTGAATATTCAGTGACACACTTCGCTCCAACGCTATTTTCAAAAGATCTATTCAGCATCACAGGGGAGTTACATAACTATAAACAAATCACGAGATTTTAGAAAGCACCAACCTGTTCACTCGTGCACAGACGTGCGATTAAGTTGGGAACCAGGGGAGGCCTATCTATTTAGTGCAGGCCTATAATTCAACTGGCCATTGGAAAAAAATCTATAATTTTTGGATTATTATTTTCAATAGGTAATGAACCTTTGGAATCGAGAATGAAACACTTGTTTTCACCCCCCCCCCCCCCCCCCGCCAACACCGCCCCAAAAAATTTGATGGTTTCCGTTTCAATGTATCAGAATCCGAAAATGGAATGAACAAATTTCTGTCCGTCCACTGTCCACAGTACGCCGTACCTACTTCGCACTTTCCTTAGTTATCTATAATTAGTGAAATTTGGTTTGTGGATCCCATTTGGGTCCTGGAATGGTCCACGACGCTCGGCGTTACTGTCAGTCATCTCTAAGGGGTGAAAAACAGGGGTTGACCATTCCAGAACGCCGTAGCTCGAAAACTTTCAAAAGGAACGTGTGGTTATTTTTATGTTTTCAAATTGATTTCGAACTTGCGAATTTTTTGAGAACTTGAATGAAAGAACGTTATGCTTCATGAAAAGTAACATAATATGCAATGATAAATAATATAAATATGATGACAATGAATAAACATGATACAAATATTTAATGATATAATTCTTAAATCGGCCGCATATTAATTTATGAAACTGTAATTGCCCGGCTGGCTGCAGTATGTACTTAATTTATGGCTTTCTGGGGGGAGCGCGAGGGTCGGTATTGACCACAGAA
Source organism: Leptopterna dolabrata (assembly GCA_954871275.1). Classification (NCBI taxonomy): domain Eukaryota; kingdom Metazoa; phylum Arthropoda; class Insecta; order Hemiptera; family Miridae; genus Leptopterna; species Leptopterna dolabrata. The sequence continues at coordinate 1,295,537 of OX940981.1, read as the reverse complement.
AACAGTGATCTATGCGAAGGGATATTCAGGTAAATAATAAACCTTTGTGTAATAATTTGCAGCTTTTGGTTTATTATTTTCAATAATGAACCATTGGAATCGAGCATGAAAAAAAAAATTCTTACCCCCCCTCAAAATTTGATGGTTTACGTTTCAAGATATGTAGAATCCAAAACTGCAATAAAAATATTTCTGTCTGTCCGCCGTACGCCGTACGCCGTACACCGTACGCCGTACGCCGTACGCCGTACGCCGTACGGGCCACTTTTCTTAGTTACCATGAAAAAAAATTGATGAAATTCGGGTTATAGGTTCCGTTCGGCGTCTAGTTGGTCCTCGAAGCTCGACGTTACTGTGAGTCATCTCTAAGGGGTTCAAAATAGGGGTTGAAATTTTCAAAACGCCTATACCATTTTTTTACGTAAATATTTTTACGGTTTTAAATAGTTCTTGAACTTGCGAGTTTTTTAAGACCATCCGGAGCATCGTACGCCCAGCCGTTCGTTCACAGTAATGCTGCGTTCACATGGATGCGGAAAATGCGGAAATGCGTAACGTGCAGAAAATGCGGAAAAGTAGTGGGGGAACTGCGGAAGTGCGGAGTGTGTTCACATGGATGCGGAAAGGAGGTGCGGAAACTTCCTCAGCCTTGACAACAAAGATAAACAAATCGGGTTTGTCCCGCCCAGCTTTGCCAAGCCAAAACTTCCAACGACTATGAACCCCATATTTCGGTTGATTTTTTTTTCGTTTCATATTCTATAATCATTAATTCTGTATTTACGATTAAAATAGTTTTTGTTCAAAACGTTTTTTTTTTCGTTATGACAAGAGCCCTAAAGGAAGGATCAAATGAGAACATTGAAACCTCAACCAAGTCTTTTGTAAGGTCACTGACAAGCTACATCCCTATACTGTTAACTTGTAGGTAAACTCGATTTATAATACAACAAAAACTCAGTATAATAATATTATAATTAAAAAAACATTCTGTAGGTATGTTTTACAATAAAACAAAAACTGGAATACCTCACGTCGTCGTGCCTGATATCGAAAAAAAAATATTCTTTTTAGAAAAGCATAACATACGCAAAAGGGCCTGAGGACCATTTTTTCGAACACATTTTTTCTAACAACGTGCCATATCGGACACACCGCCGTAAAAAATCGAATCCCATGAAAAAGACACTGAGGCCCTTTTCGCATACTTCATGAGAAGGAATGATAACATGGATGATGGTAGCTTGAAATATTTCGCCATCATGACATGGAAATCCTAGCCCAACTTATAAATGGAAATTCCACCTGCACCAGGAACACTCATACACCAAATACCTACTAGGTAATTATTGAAGAAATCATTCAAGAGACAACATCGTGGTAACGGCGGAGGGGGGGGGGGGCGCAGAAGGTAATTGCGCACTCATGCGGTGCGGAAAATATCAAAATCTCCAGAACGCGAACAGTCCGCTCCAAAAGTCGACCTGCGGAAGGAGTCCCCCCACTCGATCCTTTGCTCCAGCCAATCAGGTGGCGTTCCGCACTTTCCGCTCCGCACTTTCTGCATCCATGTGAACCTAGCTTAAGGCCCCGAAGTTTGCACCGACAGGCATTTTCGACTCCAGTGTGAATGAAATTGTATACAATCCAAACCAAATCTCGTAACCAGAGACGCGCCCACAATAGGAATTTGTGAATACGGCCAATCATTGGTAGGGATCACCTGATTATATTGGCGGAGTATGAAGTCGAGTTGGTTGTTCTGTGATATTATTTAATTTGAAAAATGATGGCTCCATTGGAGTTTGTTGGTAGGTAGTGAAACTTGAACAAACGTTGAAGTATTATTGATGGGTAAATTATTACTACGGTAAATCATTACTCAACGGTAAATTATTACACAACGGTTCATTATACCATCTACGTAGAAGGGGCTGGAGTTTGTTGGTAGGTACTTTTGCAACTTTTTTCACTCCTCATCAACAATTTCTTTTCAGAACTTCATTATGTGTGTTTCTTTTTGTTAGGTACTGTTTGTCATCGGCAGAATTATTTTAGCAACATTTAACTCGTGATTTAGGTAGGTACCTAGTAACGAGTACGGGGTTAGGTACTAACCTACGGAGGGTCTGCGATCTACATAATATGTGTAGAATAGTACATATATTATCATATTATATAGACGGGTTATCTATACATAGAGCTGTGATCTGTAACAGAAGGGTATTCTATACAAAATAATAAACCGTTGTGCAGGGATTTGCAGCGTTTTTAGTAAGTAATACAAAAACTTATATGTACCTACCAGACATTGGTCAGAAATTTTTTAAAAAACGCTGCAATGTCCTTGTCACTTGGGTTTATTATTCTATTGGACATACCTACAGGAATGTTGCTGTTAATGTATTGTTTCTTTCAATTTTGGCCCCGAAAAAACGACCTCGGCTCCCTTGTTTTTTTTTGTTTTTTTCTAACAGATCTGATTATACTTGAACATTGATAGTGCCATTTAATAGTCTGGATTCACCTGTTGGTACTACTAACTTCTAGTGTTATTATACAAATTTTGGTGATTTCAGACAATTTCCCAGGTTTTTGACTCATAAAAAATGTATTTCGGGAGCATAACCTTTGTCACAACCTCAATTCTTCACCCCTGGGACACAATCAACTTCATATTCGGTCTTCCCGCCCTAAAAAACAAGGAAAACGATACATCACAAGCTCGTGTCCACTAAAACCTCAAAAAAACCTTGAAAACCTATTTGCACCCCATTTTTCTCCCATAACGCGCCCCTGGGTGTATTATGATCGGGCTACCGAGCTTTGGAGCACAACTAGGACCCATATGTGTTCCCAAATGGGGACCCAAACTGTGTGCGGAAGAACGACGATTTTAGACCAAAATTTAACGAAAATTTGAGGCTGAAACTTTGTTGGAACCTCAATTTTCGACTCACTGGCCAAAATCGACTTCATATTCGGTCTTCTCGTCCTAAAAACCATGGAAAACTATACCTCAAAAGCTCATGTTACTAAAACACAAAAAATGCCTACTTGTATACCCATTTTTCACCCATAACACCCGGCTACAAAGTTTCGGGACACAGCAAGGGCCCAAATGGAGCATTTTTTGTGCGAAAGAACGATTTGTTTAGACCGAAAATCAAGCAGATATGCGTGATACGGTGGACGGCTGACGGCGGACGGACATTGCATTTTCTGAATCTACGCGCCTTGAAACTTGAAAGAAAAGATTTTGAGGGGGTGTTATAAAAATCATTTGCTGAGCAAATACATAGGTGTGTTAGTCACAGATTAATAAACCACAATTGTTAAATTCCAGTATTTAGGGGTCAAAAATATATAGTAAAACGAACTAAATTTACCAAGTTTGAAAATTCGCTCGAGTGGTCATTCTTCCTGATTGGAACTTTTTGATCCTTGATGAGTTCTCAAGCATTGGCCCACCCAGCGTGATTTTTTGCCCCCCCCCCTCCCCTGGTAGGTATACACGAATCATACTCATCACGTTGGTGGCATAAGGCAACAGTTAACGCTAGGTACCACAGAGAGACTGAGTAACTGGTTCCCATGGGACGCCAAGGCGTGCGCTGTGCCCCAGACTATCTGCTCAGACCCTCTGGACCAGCAGCTAATTACACTCCGAAACGTGTGCTTCGTGAACACTGATATTTAGTGTCCCCTGCATACATTAAGTCCCCTCCGGAGTAAAACAAAACAAAAAATCACGTTCAGGCAAAGGGTAGGAGAAGCCGACTCATTTCGGTCCCCATCAACTTCTCAATCTCTAATTAGCAATCACGAGTTATCCCCAATCCACATCCCATTAACGTTTTCTTTTGTTGGGTCCTCTCTCGCCTTTGAAACCCCTCCCACAGCTCCAGACGTCCCGGATCGTTTCAGTTCTAGCGCCGTGGAGATCCCGAGGGCCGTGTCCTCATGTCCCCACGATGTGCCGTCCCCCCCGCGGAACGTTAACATGCACGCTCGCTATTTGCTGTCCTCAAATAGCTCGGTCAATAAAGATCGGAGCAGTTAACTACTGTTGGCGATGATAAGAGTCGTGGGCACGATCCAAAGTGGATTTCCTCGAAGGAATCAGAATCATGTTGTCTGCAGTGCCGCTGTTTCTGGTTCCCTCAATGCAGTTTTTTCATGTCAGGGAATTTTGAAGTACTTTCAGGATGGGTCAACATTTTTCAAAAATATCAAAGTAAAAAGTAAATTGCAAAAGATAGGTAATAAATTTAAGTTTAGAGCATTTTAAATACTTCTTCCGATCGATTGCGCCGTTGCAGGAGAGGAATCCTTTGGAATCGACAATGAAAAAGAAATTGTTTTACCCTCCTTCAAATTTTGATGGTTTGCGTTTCAAGGTACGTAGAATTTAGAATACGAAAATGGAATTAAAAACGCTGCAAATCCCTGCACAAAGGTTTATTATTTTGTACAGAATACCCTTCTGTTACAGACCACAGCTCTCTGTACATATAACCCGTATATATAATATAATATGTACTATTCTATACATATTATGTGGATCGCAGACCCTCCATAGGTTAGTAGATAACCCCGTACTCGTCACTAGGTACCTACCTAAATCAAGAGTTAAATGATGCTAAAATCATTCTGTCGATGACAAAAAGTAACTAAAACGGCAAAAACAAACGCAAATAATGAAGTTCTGAAGTAAAATTGTTGATGTGGCGTGAAATAGATGCCCCTTCTGCCTAGATCACTGTTTTCTGTGGTCAGTACCTACCCTCGTGGTCAAGTATAATGAACTGTTGTGTAATAACTTGCCCATCAATAATACTTCAACGGTTGATCAAGTTGCAAGTACCGATCAACAAAATCCAGCCCCTTCTTGGTAGATGAACCGTTGTGTAATAATTTACCGTTATGTAATAATTTACCGTTGTGTAATAATTTGCCGTTGTGTAATAATTTACCGTTGCATAATAATTTGCCGTTGTGTAATAATTTACCATTGTGTAATAATTTACCCTTCAATAATACTTCAACATTTGTTCAAGTTTCACTAGTACCACATTGAAACAATAACTAGTTATTTTTTGTATACGGAAACCGGTATAACAGAGTTTTTTGCGTTTTTCGTGTATTACTTAGTGGAAATAGACTATTTTTTCAATAACTCCGTTTTTCTTTGAAATCGGTTTCCACGATTACGTCGCGAGTGATTTAGTTCGTAACGATAATAATAATTGTTCATGTCTGATATCAACATTCTTAGCCAGTATTTTACTAACTAAATCACTCGCGAAGACATCGTGGAAACCCATTTCAAAGAAAACGGAGTTACTCAAAAGTTGTCTATTTCCACTAATGCATGAAGAAACGCGAAAAATACACTGTTATACCGGTTTCGGTGATCAAACCTTCGTCAGTAACAAACAATAACACGTTATTGCAATCACAGCAAATAACTTATTGTTTGTTACTGCTGACGATGGTTTGATCACCGCAACCGGTATGACAGTGTTTCTCGCATTTTGGTTTATTATTTTCAATAATGAACCATTGGAATCGAGCATGAAAAAAAAAATTCTTACCCCCCCTCAAAATTTGATGGTTTACGTTTCAAGGTATGTAGAATCCAAAACTGCAATAAAAATATTTCTGTCTGTCCGCCGTACGCCGTACGCCGTACGCCGTACGCCGTACGGGCCACTTTGCTTAGTTACCATGAATAAAAATTGATGAAATTCGGGTTATAGGTTCCGTTCGGGGTCTAGTTGGTCCTCGAAGCTCGACGTTACTGTCAGTCATCTCTAAGGGGTTCAAAATAGGGGCTGAAATTTTCAGAAAGCCTATACCTTTGTTTTACGTGAATTTTTTTACGGTTTTAAATAGTTCTCGAACTTGGGAGTCGTTTAAGACCACCCGCAGCACCGTACGTCCAGCCGTTCGTTCACAGTAAGGCCCCGAAGTTTTCACCGACAGGCATTTTCGACACCAGGGTGAATGAAATTGTATACACTCTCGTCACCAGGGACGCGCTAGATTCAATCAATCAATCAATTTATTCAATCAATCGAACAATCAATCAATCAATTTTTCAATTGCAATTGGAATTCACTTCACTGGAATTGTAAATATTGGTATACTGAATTGAACTTTAATTTGAATTGGAATTTTTTTCGAATTGCCTAATTGGCATTGTGTTTTCAATTGCAATTGGAATTCACTTAGATTTTCAATTGCAATTGGCCACTGCTCACCAATCTACCTAACATCCCCATCTAAATTCCCGACACATTAATCCTATAAACATAACTCCACATTCGCCAAAATTGGCAAAGTTTTTTCAATTGCAATAGGAGTTCACTTAGAATTGTCAATATTGGTATAATGAATTGGACTTTAATTTGAATTGGAATTTTTTTCGAATTGCCTAATTATTGGCATTGTGCGCTCGTCACCAGGGAAGCGCTCGATTCCATCAATCAATCAATTTATTCAATCGATTTCGAATTGGAATTCATTAATTGAATTGGAATTCATTAATTGGATTGGAATTCATTAATTTGAATTCAAATTAATTTGGAATTCAAATTAATTTGAATTGGAATTCATTTCGAATTGTCTAATTGGTATGGTGCGCATTGGCATGGTCCGAAATGGTTCTGCAATTCTATTGGCCAACGCTGTCTGCGATTCACATAGCATGTAAGTATAGACTAGTACATATTATCATATTATACAGACGGGTTAGCTATACAGAGAGCTGTGATCTGTAACAGAAGGGTATTCTATACAAAATAATAAACCGTTGTGCAGGGATTTGCAGCGTTTTTTCGTGTATTATAGTGGAAATAGACAACACTGTTCAGTAACTCATAAGTATGTTATTTATACCTACTTTTACTTTCCCACTGTGCGTCCTCACAAAAAATCGTGGAAGTGAATTCACTGTTCCAGACGCCATCCACTTCTTGCAGGGCTGTTTTTGTGCTAAGGCTGGAGCTCGAAGGCGAAATGCGAAACCCCGAGAAGGCGCTCATCCTCGCCTCGTTCAAACGCGCACCATATGCATGTTAAATGAGTTAGCGCCGTGATATCTGCAAGAAAGGAAGCCCTAACGAAGCCACGGTGTAAAAGGGATATCATTTTTAGAACAAGAGGAATGGAAGGGTTCGCCGTAGTCCGTAGGCGTGATTCAGAGGCAGGTGGCTTCAGAATCTCATCCCGGGCTCACGACTCCAACGTACCAACCTCTTTCATCAGTTTGATATGTGTACCAACGTCTGACGTGCGTCCCTTTTGTCGACTTCCAACAACAAATAGGTACCCCTGATTGCAAAGCCGCGATTTACTACTCATACAGTTACCTTTTCAGTATGCTTTTATAGTGACCGTTACTGGGTAGGCGTTTTTGCACTACAATAATATTGGCCTCATAATTTTTCTTCGAGAATAAAACATTTTTATACCTCTTCATCCTCAGGACCGCGAATAATCTTTAGGTAGGTTAAGTACTTCTAACTTGGTATGTTTACTAACTCATTTCCTACTTGAGCGAATCTTCAGCAAATCACCCAATCGGCATTCAGCAAATTCACGTATTTTCAGCGAGTTTTCGAAAAAAATCTATTGCAATGGATCCATCATTTGCAGTAGGATTTATATATAATTCAGGAAGCGAATGATTGCAGTGCAGCGAAGAGGGGCACTACGCATTGCATGTGCCTACATGACAGTATCAGAACCAGCAATACTTGTCCTTGCAGGAGTAGCACCCATACAGCTGCTGGCGGCAGAGAGTAAGCGGATCTATGAAAGAAGAGGAGAAAATGAAAGATCCCGCACTGCCAGAGAAGAGAGAGAACGTACGATGGCAAGTTGGCAGGAGATGTGGGCAGGCGAGCTGAGAGGAAGGTGGACTGCACGGCTGGTCCCTGACATCCGAGTAGGTATGGTTTGAGCGGAAACATGGAGAAGTGAACTACTTCCTAACTCAGTTCTTTTCCGGCCATGGGATTCTATAGCTACCTGCACAGGATGGGAAAGGTATGTGTTCCTACATGCCGCATCTGTCAGAAGGAAGATGATGTACATCGTACATTCATCAGGTGTACACAGTGGACAGTAGAACGGACTTACATACAGGAAGAACTGGGAGTTTCAGCAGCCAGCTTGACACCAGAAACGGTGGTCGCCAGGATGCTGCAAAGCGAGCAGCATTGGAATCAAGTGGCAGAGTATGTAGAAAAGATCCTGAAGAAGAAGATGCAGCTCGATCGAGAGCGGCAAAGAACAGAGAGTGCGGACCTACAGAACGAGGACTGAAGAGATCTCCTTCGGACTCAGCCTGAAGTAATGTGTTAAACAGTTCCAGGTTGAGTTCCAACGTGGGAGAAGGTAGGTGAGGTTTTAGTGCGGTTTGAGTCCCACATAACCTGGAGGTGCGGTCCCCTTCAGGTATCTTACTAGGTCCAAATCCCACCTATGGACCTCAAAGATTTCCTCACCGACCTACGCAAAAAAAAAAAAAAATCATTTGCAGTAGGTACATGGACTTTCTGAAAATTCTTTGATGTAAATCCATTTCAGTGCACCGAAAAAAAATCCGAAATTATAATTTAAACTCATCGAAAAAACGGCACAAGTTGAGGTTGCTGGTCAGCAGACCATTGGTTCACAATAAGGAACCTTTGATTTGAACGCCCGTGTACTAGTCCGTAGTCCGTAGTAGTCCATCGCGGCAATATTATTGGTAAATCAACCAATCAAGCGTTCAGGAAGTTTTCATGATTCACTCAAGTAATCCAAATGATCCGTTTCCAGAGTTCTTATCTGCTATTTATTCATCATCCCGCGGCTCCTTTTTGAAAACGTCGCCAAGCAGCTGAAGATTGGCCCAGGTCGCGGCCTGTGGGAAAAGGGGAAGCAACAGGTCTTAAACTCGGGGAAACTTTCATTTTTCCGACCCTTCCACCACTTTGAAATCACTTCAGCAGTTACAGTTCCTTTTTCATGCGGTAAATCAAATATTTACTCTTAACAACTTTCCTACAGTTCATTTTCTACTGGGCCAAGGTCGCTTCACTCTTCTTTAGCACCATTGAGACTTCTTTCCTAGTATAGATTATAGTAGTAGAAAGTACTTCTGTCCAAGCATTAGAGTTGATAGCAGTACTAACATGGATATTGGAACGATTTTATCATTTAAAATTAATAACGCTAACGTAGTCTGCAGTATTTCTTCCCTTTAGCAGTTTCAGCTAGTTCTTTGAAAAATGAACAAAATCATGATTACTGGGTAAATTTTTGGGATTGATCTCATTCTAAGCAAAAGTACAATTTCCAACTGGGAAGAACTGAAATCATATTTCATAACAATTGCTTCCTACCAGATTTTGAGTTTGTGTTAAGAACAGGGAACACTAAAAACTGTATTTTTCTTAAGGCCAATGTGGATTACAGTGGTTATAGTGGGAGGGAAGATGCGGGAAACTTCCGTTCTATCTCGGCAAGGGAATGATGGGTTTTCAATGTGAAAATGCATTTGTTTCTTTTATTCAATAGAACACGGCTGTATGGAAGAAAACGTCTGCCAAGTTGGACGGGCGGTATCGCTTCCTCACTTACTGTGACATTGACGTGTAGAATCTGTTGGAACAGGATCAAACATTTCAACATTTTATCAACATTTCATGTCGCATGCGCAGGCTCAAGTCCGAAAGTACGATTACAATGAAATTCATAAAGAACTATAAAAGTACTATTCCTGATCGACCCTCCAAGTTTGAACTCATTTCAACGATATTTCAGGTAGTTACGGGCTTTCAATTATTTCACGTTTGCGCATGCGCAGATGAAAGTTACAGTACTTCTTCAATAATTTTGGTGTGGCCTATAATCCAAATTTAAGTCCATTTCTACAATTATTTCGAGTAGTTATGGGCGTTACAAGGAATTACCACAGACAGGCAGGCACGGAACCAAAAATGTTTCTCGACGTCTAAAACGCAAAATGGTAGTGGCAATTACCATTCTGGAGGACAAAAAAAAGTACGTATCAACAAAATCCCGGAGCAGACCACCCGGTATTAGCATTTCATTCTTCAAACGAAATAATATCACAGAACAACCAACTTGACTTCAAACAGCCATCCGCGGTTATAATCAGGTGCTCCCTAGTGATGATATCTGTGCGGGATTTATACCGTTTGATTCACGATCGTGTTGACGAAGCTTTTCGGTGCAAACGAACGGCTGGTCGTACAGTGCTCCGGGTGGTCTCAAACAATTGTTTAGTTCGAGATCAATATTTGAAAACGTTAAAAAAAACCATTCCTCTTCTACTGAATCAAAAACCCATCTAGTAAAAGTTTTCCAGCTACAGCGTTCTGAAAATGTCAGCCCCTATTGTTCACCCCTTAGAGATGACTGACAGTAACGCCCAGCTTTGCGGACTGACTAGACCCCAAATGGGACCTACAAACCAATGTTCATTTATTTTGGTCGATGGCAACACAGGTAAGTGCGAAGAACGGAGGACGGACCGGAGTGTATTTTATTCCATTTTCGGATTCTACGTAACTTGAAACGAAAACCATCGAATAGTGAGATGGGGGTTAACAATTTTATTTTTCCATGCTCGATTCCAAAGGTTCGTTATTGAATGTAAAAAACCAAGCATTTCTGTCCGTCCGCCGTACGCCGTACTTTGCACTTTTTTTAGTGACCATGGACCAAAATTAATGAAATTTGGTTTGTAGGTCTCATTTGGGGTCTAGATGGTCCGCGAAATAATTAGTATAAATACAGGTAAATAATAACACTGTTGTGTAATAATTTGCAGCGATTTTCAGGACGAGGAGACAGAATATGAAGTCGACTAGTAGAAAATTAAGGTTCTAACGAAGTTAGCTTTTGAAGCGTTTTTGGAATGTAAGCACCTTGAGATGTAGAAGAAAAAATTTCAGGGGATTTCATAAATTTTTTGCTGATCGAATACTATAGGTGTACCAGTCATAGAATAATAAACAAATAAGAGCCCAATTTGTGTTTTGGGGGCCAAAATTGGTGGAAAACATCAAAAATAGCTATTTAAAATATTGCACATGAAAGAAACAATAAATGAACAGCCAAAATTTCTGTGAGTATGTCCATTAAATAAACTCATGTGGCAAGGACTTTGCACCGTTTTGGTTTATTATTCTGTGAATAATACACCTATACCTATATAATCGCTTTGATCGATTTATTTCTGTAAGCTCGGTTAGTATCACCTCATGGCGTTTGTTTCCTTTTCCTTTTGCCCTACCTCCTTTCCTATCAGAATGTACCACCCTTCACTAGTATTGTATTCCAGCCAATCAGGCTCCACTCCCTTTCACTTCCTTGGCCTCAACAGCCAATGAGATTGCACTACCATTCACTAGAGTTGTATAAATAGGAGCTCAAGTTCCAGCAGTTTCATTCTATCGTGTACTGATGATGGTGTAACAACCGAAACCGGTCTAAAGTTTGTTAGTTTACGTGGAAATAGACTATTTCTATTTTTATCCTGTAGTTTTTTGATACCCAGGAGTGTTATAGGTGAAAAATCGTATACAAATAGGTACTTTTTGTGTTTTAGTAACATGAGCTTTTCAGGTATCGTTTTCCATGCTTTCAGGACGAGAAGACCAAATGGGCGACTATCGATACCGTCCCGAGCGGGTGAAGGGCGCTGTTGAGTGTATCGGAATCGTCCCGTACGAATCCGTTCTTATCAATGTCTTGTATCAGTATCGTCCGGCTAGAGGTCACTCGTCGAGCTCACTATCCAAGTAGTATTTTTAGCGAATTTTCAATGAAAAAACCGTTCTAAAATTTCAAAATCAAAATTATAGATTTTCAAATTTGGTAGGTACCTTAAATATACGTACTACATATATTGCATTTTTTTGTTTAGTTTGACATTTTTAAGTAGCTGCATGACTGGAATTTTTAGAACGGTGTTCCACGACTCTGAAGAAAAAAAGGCATTATTAGTCAACATGGGCATGTGTATTTTTTCACGCTGAGTCGAACGCGAATTATAGGGAAGTTACAATTTTTCGGGGTAAATTGGATTACAATTGTGTGTCTTCCTCTCAAAAGTCTTTTTGACCAGAGAGAAGTTAGCAACGAAATCGAGCAACGGTCGATAACTCGGCCGGAAATTGGAATTTCCAGAAAGTTCTTTTTTTCTTTTCTGTTTTCAGATTATCAAATCAGTTCTGAGAGAGAATGCAGACTCCAAAGAAAAACGGAGTTATCGAAAAAATAGTCTATTTCCACTAATACACGAAAAACGCAAAAAACACTGTTATACCGGTTTCGGTGATCAAACCATCGTCAGTAACACACAATAACAAGTTATTACTATGGTTACTGACGATGGTTTGATCACCGAAACCGGTATAACAGTGTTTTTTGCGTTTTTCGTGAATTAGTGGAAATAGACTATTTTCTCGATAACTCCGTTTTTCTTTGAAATGGGTTTCCACGATTTCGTCGCGAGTGATTTAGTTCGTGCAGACTCCAACCTCGACGACGGGCGGGATGATATTGATACACGATGTTGATAAGAGCGGATTCTTACGGGGCGATTTCGATGCCCGGGGCGATTACGATAGTCTTCAAACGGGACGATATTGATGGGGTTTTGGCCATTTGGGGAGATATCGATAAATCCCCGACCAAATATGCAGTCGATTTTGACGAATGAGTGGAAAATTGAGGTTCTAACAAAGTTTGAGTCTTAAATTTACGTTAAACTGGTCTAAAATCGTTGTTCTTCCACACACCATTTGGGAAAACATTCATTTGGGTCCTAGTTGTGCTCCGAAACACGGCAGGCCGATCGGCATACGCCCAGGGTGTTATGGGGGAAAAAGGGGTGTACAAATAGGGGATTTCGAGGTTTTTGAGGTTTTAGTGAACATGAGCTTGTGAGGTATCGTTTTCCATGTTTATCATGGCGAATATTAGGTTGATTTTGGCCGAGGAGTGGAGAATTGAGGTTGTGACGAAGGTTAAGCTCCCGAAATTCATTCTTTATGAGTCAAAAACATGGGAAGTTTTCGGGAATATCCCTAAAATCGCAAGTTTCACCTCCTAGCGGAAGACGCGAGGAGTTCAGGGAAAGCCCCTCCAGCTACCTACCCTTTCCCCATCATTTTTCTATACGAAGGTTCGGAAGGGATGCCGTAAAAAGGAAAGTTCGTGAGTTCGCTCCTAACTGTAAAGGAATATACACTTCCGTATTTTCTACCAACCATCTACCTTTCTTTAAACATCGCAATCCTCTCCATCATATTATTTGGAAAAGTCTGAAATCACCATACATTTGTACAATAACACTAGAAGTAGTATCAACAGGTGAATCAAGACAGGTTGTTAGGGACAATGATCAAAAATAATCTGTTGAGAGGGAAAAGCCGAGCCTAATTCGTGTTTTTGGGGGCCTAAACTGGTGGAAACCATCAAAAACAGCCATTTCAATAATTGCACGTGAAAGAAACAATAAATGAACAGCCAACATTTCTGTGCGCATGTCCAGAGGAATAATAAACTCTGTTCTCAACTTCCCCACTAGGCCTTTTGGTTTAATACACATATGTATTCGCTCAGCAAGAAATTTTTATAACACCCCCTCAAAATTTGTTCTTTTCCGTTTCAAGGTGAGTAGATTCCAAAAATGCAATGTCCGTACGCCGTCCGCCATCCGCTGTATCACGTATACCGGCCTCATTTTCGGTCTAAATACTTGAAACCAACTCGACTTCATACAGCCATCCGTGATTATAATCAGGAGTTCTCTAGCGATGACATCTGGGCCGGATTTATGCCGTTCGATTCATGATCATGTTGACGAAAGTTTCGGTGCACACGAGCGGCTGGTCGCACAATGCTCCGGGTGGTCTCAAAAATTCTTTAGTTGAAGATAAATTGAAATTCAACCAAAAACGCTTGCATACGAGTCTGCAACACATTGAGACATTTTCATGTCATCCCCCCCCCCCCCCCACCCAGGAAAATGTCGCCGTTTGTCAATCGAACACACAATAAGGTTTACATGTAACAATATAGTATATTGTTACACATGTAAACCTTATTGTGTGTTTCAATTTACTTTTTGTGTGTTTACATATTATTATGTACTAGCTCTTATAAGTTTACGACCACAAAGCACTCCTAACGCAATTGCGTATATGTACCCAGGCGACACACCGCTCATTTGGGCCACCTAACGACCATAATGTTGTGTGCAAACAAACTTCGTATCAAGTCATGCGCATATCTCAGCTTTTCGAAGGGCGACAACCGAGTGAGAGGAATGTATTCTAGTTCTATAAATCGAGAGGTTTCCAACGAATGGTGAACGGTTTTTGTCCGATGACAAATGACGAAGTACTATAATAGTACTTCGTCATTTGTCATCGGACAAAAACCGTTCACCATTCGTTGGAAACCTCTCGATTTATAGAACTAGAATACATTCCTCTCACTCGGTTGTCGCCCTTCGAAAAGCTGAGATAACTCAAAAACCGTTACGAAAATTGACTACGAAAATTGTCCCAAATGAGTTTCTGACGATTTCCGCGTACAACCGAGTCGTTGCTAGGGGAATAATTCCCCTAGCAACGACTCGGTTGTACGCGGAAATCGTCAGAAACTCATTTGGGACAATTTTCGTAGTCAATTTTCGTAACGGTTTTTGAGTTATGTGCCATATATGAAAGACATGAAAATGTCAAAAATTCGTTCTTTCGCACACATGCTCCATTTGGGCCCTAGTTGTGTCCCGAAACTTTTCAGCCCGATCGGAATATACCCAGTGAATACCCAGGAAATACCCAGTGTTATGAGTGAAAATATGTATAAAAAAGGTACTTTTTGTGTTTTAGTAACATGTTAGTAACATGAGCTTTTGAGGTATCGTTTTCCATGTTTTGGGGGACGAGAAGACCGAATATGAAGTCGATTTTGACCAAGGAGTTGAAAATTGAGGTTGTACCAGATGTTCAGCTCCCAAAATTGATTTTTGATGAGTCAAAAACCTGCGAAATCGTCTGACATCACCATCAATTTCTAGAATAACACTAGGAAAAGTGTCAACACGTGGATCAAGATGATTAAATGGCACTACCAATGACCAAAGGTAGTTTAAAAAGAAAAAAAAAGAGCGTTTCTAATTCAAGTTTGGGGGCCAAAATCGGTGGAAACCACCGGAAATAGCTATTTCAATTATTTTACATATAAGCAACAATAAATAAACAGCCAGCATTTCTGTAGGTATGTTCAGTAGAATAATAAACCCATGTGACTGACTTTGCAGCGTTTTTTTAGGTATCTAGATAGTCATGATGAGCGATATTTTTCAGGTACATACATCGGATGAAAAAAGACTGGAAGCAACGAAAGGGGAATAAACCTGCAGAACGGAGCAACCTGCCTTCCTCTGCGGAATCCTGAGTTCTGGGATCCTGAGTTCTGGGAAAATTAATCCGTCGCAAACAGCGGACGGTTGAGCGGGGAAAGGGATTTTTTAAGAAATGGGTTCAAAGGTGTTTTCAGGTGTCGGGTAAACGACTGTCACGCCACCCTGATGCTGGCCTCTGATTGTCTTTTTACAAAATTCCGTTGTCCGTTGGGTCCCCTGCCCCCCACAGGCCTTTCGTTTCATGCTGGTCAGTTTGTTTCCGGACGTTGGAGTACGAGTACCTACCGCGCTTTACATTATTTCGTTGTTCTTGGTGTTGAAAGTGTTTCGATTCAGTTTGCTCCTGCGCTTGTTCGGTGGATATGGTAAAACTCGACCTCCACAACTCTGAGTACCCACCTGTAAGTACCTCCATGGTATCGGATTTCCAGTTTTTAAAACATCAGGGGTGTAGTTGCTTATGTGTCCCCACTTTGAAACCAATGGAAATCTGTCATTATCCTATGAAGAAATGGATTTGACGGGTGTTTCGGAAACCTCTGAATCTCCTCTTTACTATGGTTCCATGATGAATATTGACTTTCCACCTGCACGTACATGAGAAATAATTGGAATAACGCTGCAATGTCCTTGTCACATGGGTTATTCTATTGGACATACCTGCAGAAATGTTGGCTGTTCATTTCGTCCGAAAAAGGACGTAGTGGCGTATCTTTTTTCCTCCACCACAAACGGACGGAACTGCAAAAAAACGCATTTCGAGTTATTCGTGTTTGAAAGTTTATGGGCGTTGGAAAAATCAGAAAATAGATGTACACAACCAAAAATCGTTCATTCCACCTATAGTTGACTTATTTACCATTACCTAACTTTTCGCTCTTCGCCCTTCAAGGATGCCTTAGTAGCAGATACGTCCTTCTCTCATTGCCAAAAATTGGTACCTACCTTTTCAGGTACGTCACTCGACCGTTTCAATTGTGGAGGTTTTGTAAAGCGAGTAATCATTATTTTTCACACTTGTATTAACATCTTTTCATTAGGTAATGGAGGAAAGTTATTGTGAAGAAAAATCACATTGTACCTTACAAAACTGTATTAATAAATTAATAAAAATTGTACCCAAATGTGAAAATTGTACCTAATGACTTGAAAGTTTTGAAAGATAAACGGTAACTTTATGAAATCGGGTTAGTGCAAGAATAATGAATTCTCAATAATTGAAAGTTTTTCTAGTCTAGAGTTTCGTAGTCGGATTCTTCATCCGCATTGGGTTCAGGTAGGCAGTCTTCTACCGCAGTGGATGGCTGAAGGCTCTTATAAAACGCTGCAAAGTCCTTGTCACATGGGTTTATTATTCTGTTGGACATACGTACAGAAATGATGGCTGTTCATTTATTGTTGCTTTCATGTGCAATTATTGAAATGGCTATTCCTGGTGGTTTCCACCAATTTTGGCCCCCAAAACTTGAATTAGGTACGCTCCCTTTTTTTTTTTCTTCAAATTATCTTTGATCATTGGTAGTGCCATTTAATCGTCTTGATCCACGTGTTGACACTTTTTCCATTGTTATTATACAAATTGATGGTGATTTCAGACGATTCCCCAGGTTTTTGACTCATAAAAAATCAATTTTAGGAGCTGAACATTTGGTTTTTCATTCTTTGGTCAAAATCGACTTCATATTCGGTCTTCTCGTCCCAAAAACATGGAAAACGATACCTCAGAAGCTCATGTTACTAAAACACAAAAAGTACCTATTTTCATACGCATTTTCAATCGCAACACCCCTGGGTATATTCCGATCGGGCTGCAAAGTTTCGGGGCACAAAAGACCCAACGGAGCCTGTGTGCGAAAGAACGAATTTTTAGACCGAAAATGAAGCCGGTATGCTTGATACGGCTGACGGCGGACGGCGTACGGCGGACGGACATTGCATTTTTGGAATCTACCTTGAAACGTAAAAAAACAAAATTTTGAGGGGGTTATAAAAATTTTTTGCTGACATGGGTGTATTTATTATTCACAGAATAATAAACCAAAATGGGCCTGCAATTAAAATTAATTTCAATTTTAGATGGTCCGATCGGGTGGAGTATCATTTTCGAATCGATTTTCAATGGTGGATCGAATGAAACCACTCCCACGCCGGTGGGATCATTATTTTCCGAGAAAAAAGCGACTTAATTCCAAAAATCGCGTGTAACGCCGAAAACACGGGGGGAAATGTCCAGAATTTTATTTCGGCTAGTTGTGATGGAGTTCCGTATCATTTTCTAAAGGCTTTTGCATGCTGAATTGAAATAAACCATCAGTTTTTCAGCATTTCAACAAATCATCCTTACCAGGGTTAATCGTACCGACTGACTTGGCGAAGGTTTATTTCAATTCAGCATGTAAAAACCTTTAGAAAATGATACCAAGTTGTTATATCACAATAATTAGCGAAATAAAATTCTGGGCATTTCCCCCCAATTTTTGGCGTTTCACACTACATTTTTGAACATCGCATTTTTCTGGGAAACCGTATACCGGCATGGAAGTGGTTTCATGGGTAGCCCCCCCCCCCCACCCACCCACCACGATAGTGCCAAAAGAGATTTTTCCACAGTCTCATTAATATACCTATAACTTTTTTTCTGACACAACCTATTTTTCCTGCACTAATTATCCTGAAATTCAGCAGTACAGTCATGCAGTAGGTTCGGTGAACTAGACATGAAAGCAGCCTAGAAAGTTGCCTTTCCGATTCAGTATTATGGAAATCAAAACAAGAAAACGCTGCATCTCTTTAATAAGTTCACTATACATAATTTAAGGCTTTGCAACAAATTTGCTCGAGCCTAGTTAACTTTTTAACTTACCATGTATTAAAATTTGTTGTCACCCATGTGGGACCGTACCCCGCACCCCATACCTACCTAGCGTTAAAATGAAGTTCAGCTCAGTTCGACTTTTGGTTTATTATTCTGTCAATGATACACCTATGTATTCGGTTCGGCAATTTTTTTTTTAACAACCCTTCCAATTTTGGTTTATTATTCTGTGAATAATACACCAATGAAGTTATTTATTCGCTCAGCAGAAAGTTTTTATGAAACCCCCATAATTTTTTTTCTTTTACGTTTCAAGGTGCGTAGATTCCAAAAATGCAATGCCCGTACGCCGTATCATGCATAACTACTTCTTTTTCGAAATTTAGCAGCCCGGTCGGAATATAATCAGGCGTGTTACGGGTGATAATAATGGGTTTAAAAATAGGGGTTTCAATTTTTTTGAGGTTTTAGTGAACACGAGCTTGTGAGGTATCGTTTCCGTGGTTTGTTCGGGCGAGAAGACCGAATATGAAGTCGATTTTGACCAGAGTGAAGAATTGAGGTTGTAACGAAAGTTCAGCTCTTAAAATTAATGTTTTGTGAGTTAAATACCTTTCGAGTAGCCGTACTTTAAATTCACCCAAGTTGGCGATTACGGACTCCCTGTTTTCTCTCGAGTGTTTCGTCTGTACGAATTCAAAGTTTAGAATCGTATACGGGTTTCCTACCAACTCTGAGAGTTTGTTGATGTTATTTTCAGAGTTGACTCTTTTCAATAGTTAATCTTTGTTCATTTTCTTAGTTGGACGTCGATATGCACAAACCGGCCAAGCGCCAAAATGTCAAAAATCGAGTTTTTGGTATCAATCGATTCGTCTCGACGAGTTCTTTCATAATTTCTCGATTTCAGCGCCCTCTGTTAATTTTCAGACAAGCTAGGGTTGATAGACTGTTTGTGCAAAACGTTTTTTAGAAGGTCAGTAATTTGCACAAACCGGCCAAGCGTCATCCCGGTATTCAGGGCTTCCGTATTTCGCACAAAGCGGCCAAACGACGCCACACCAGTCGTTTGGTCGGTCTGTGCAAAACTCAGCTGCATTGATTCAGATGTTTCCTCGGCATACTCCGTATTTAGTTTCCTATTCTGGCCTCTTCCCTGAATCTATTTTATTTCAGCTTCCTGATCTACTTAAATTTGTACGATATTGCGTTAAGAATAGGTTTTGAGTTTTACAAGGAGTTGACCACAGAGAGACAGACAGTCGTACATACAGACAGACAGACAAGGAACCAAAATGTTCCTTGATCTCCGAACACGAAATGGTAGGGGAAATTATCATTTTGGGAGACTTTTTTTTTTTTACTCTCACGAATCCAAGGCTTCCCTACCTTCCGGCAGTGAGGAAGAAATAATACCTAGTATTCCACTAAATTCAGATTATTATTTCTTCTTTTGCTCTTAATTTTTAGCGAATTTTCGAAAAAAGGAAGCTATTGTTCTCGGTCCAAAATTTTTAAAACTCGAATTTCCGAAAGATTTTTATACCAAAATCCGTTTCAGACCATCCTGAATTCACTGCCGAAAGACACCAAAAATTATATGTATATATTTAAATACATATTTATATATTTATATATTTATATATTTATATATTTATATATTTATATATTTATATATTTATATATTTATATATTTATATATTTATATATTTATATATTTATATATTTATATATTTATATATTTATATATTTATATATTTATATATTTATATATTTATATATTTATATATTTATATATTTATATATTTATATATTTATATATTTATATATTTATATATTTATATATTTATATATTTATATATTTATATATTTATATATTTATATATTTATATATTTATATATTTATATATTTATATATTTATATATTTATATATTTATATATTTATATATGTATGTGTCATTCCAGACGATAACTCTCGAAAGAATTGAGATAAAAAGTTCAAATTTGCACGAAAAATCTGTCTTGGCAATCGACAGGCTAAGTTCGAAGATGGGCAGAATCGGGTCACTCTAAGGGGGAGTTTTGGGGAGTTTTAGGGGGGGAAAATTACCCATAAATTCCCAAAATGAAACAGTCTGACAAGTGACACCTCATTTTAAAGGTTTTTGTACGCTGAACACGACGGTGAAATCAGAATTGCGATATCTCATTCCGTTCTCAAACTGGAGCACTTTGAAGATGAAGGAACGTGGTTATTTCTTGAGATGTTCTTCCTGGTTCGTCTGCTCTAATCTGATAACGGAATGGGATATCGCAATTCTGACTTCACCATCGTGTTCAGCGTTGTAAAATCTACAAATCGAGGTGTTACTCGGCAAAAAATGGAACAAAAAATTTGTTACGTATCCAATACCTACTCTTCTGGTATTCAAAACATTTTTGATTTCCCCCTCCTCCCCCTTCCACCCCAAATTTTACTTTGCGTAAAACTACTCCTGTTTTAATTTTGTATGGTATCAAGTTGGGAAAACATTGGCCGAAAATTAATTTTCAGACAATTTTAGGCGGAGGAGGAAGATGCCGAAAACTTCGAAAATTCGCTCTTATAGCCATGCTGCAAGACTGTGGTTTTTTCTACTAAAACTGCTGCAGTCGATTTGCACAAAACGGCCATGTGAGGCGCTTGGCCGTTTTGTGCAAATCAAATTGTAGCCAGTCGAACATTTTGCCGTTTGGCCGGGATGTGCATAATTCGTTTTGTAATATTTGAGTTTTGCACAAACCAGGTAACCGCCATAACTCGGAAAATATCGATGTAATCAACTTCCTGACGTTACCATTCGATTTTACGCACCAAAAAACATGGGGGACATTATTTCCAAATTTTTACAACCAACTGGAGAGGTTAGGTAGCAAAAAAAACGCGCAAAATCTTTGATCGCGATTTTCTCGAAAATGTAAAAATGGCGCTTGGCCGGTTTGTGTATATCACCGTCCAGTTTATCTACTAGAAAGTAACATTTTGCTACCTCACTACCAAAGGTAGGGAAGCCTTGGATTCGTGATTGAGTAAGCAAAAATTTATGTCCTCCAAAATTTAAATTTCCACTACCTACCATTTTGCGTTTCAGACATCAAGGAACATTTTTGGTTCCAAGTCTGTCTGTCCGTCTGTCTGTCTGTCTGTGGAAATTTCTTGTAACACCCATAACAACCCGAAAAAATGGTCGAAATTGGCTGAAATTTGGAGAGTAGGTGCAGGTTAGGCCATAGATGGTCCCACAAAAAATCACTGAAAAAGTACTGTAAGTTTCGTCTGCGCTTGCGCAAACGTGAAATATTTGAAACGCCCATAACTACCTTAAATATCGTTGAAACGAGTTCAAACTCGGAGGGTTGATCAGGGATAACCCTCTAATAATTTTATATGAATTTTATTGGAATCATACTGTAACTTTCGTCTGCGCGTGAGCGAACATGAAATGTTGACAATTACGTTGTAACGCTTCTAACTACGCGAAAAATAGTCGCAGAGAGCTGAAATTTTGAGGGTGCACGCGGGTTGGATCTCAGATAGTCCCTTTCCGAAATCATGGAAATCGTTCCGTCTGCGCATGCGCAAACGTGAAATACTTGAAACGCCCATAACTACCTTAAATATTGTTGAAACAAGTTCAAACTTGGAGAGTCGATTAGGAATAACACTTTAATAGTTTCGTATAAATTTCATTGGAATCATACTGTAACTTTCGTCTGCGCATGAGCGAACATAAAATGTTGACCATTACGTTGTAACGCTTCTAACTACGCGAAAAATGGTCGCAGAGAGCTGAAATTTGAGGGTGCTCGCGGGTTGGGTCGTAGATAGTCCCGTTCCAAAATCATGGAAATCGTTCCGTCTGCGCATGCGCAAACGTGAAATACTTGAAACGCCCATAACTACCTTATATTGCTGAAATGAGTTCAGATTTGGAGGGTCGATCAGGAATAATATTTGATGGTTCCATGTGGGCTTAATTGGAATCATACTGTAACTTTCGTCTGCGCATGCGCGAACCTGAAATGTTGACCGGTTCCTTGTAACGCTTCTAACTACGCGATAAATAGTAGTAGAGAGCTGAAATTTTGAGGGTACACGCGGGTTGGATCGCATCTCGTATCAAAACGAGCCTTACAACTATTCTATACTTACATGTGATTCAGGTGAGGAAGCTATACTGCCTACTCGAATTGGCAGACTTTTTTTTATGTGGATAGTGAAAATTACTAGTGTCTAAACGACGAGGGGTGCGTATCTGTATGTGCTGGTCGGACTGCAAAGCCGGCTGTCCTACTTTGACCTTGGAATTCATTATACAAGACCAAGGACCGTGTCCGTCCTTTCAACAGCGCTTCATTATTTTCATTATTTCATAATTTTCTTTTATGAACCTTTGGAATCGAGATGAAAAAAAAAAAAAAAAAAAAAAAATTAACCCACTTCAAAATTAGTTGATTTTCGTTTCCAGGTACGTTGAATCCGAAAATGCGATAAAAAAAGTTTTATCTGTTCGCTTAGTTATTGCTCGGGATCACCTGATAATAATCGCGGATGGCTGTGTGAAATTGAGTTGATTGTTCTGTGATATTATTTTATCATTTTTGAAAAATGTTGAATCTTGTTGGCAGGTACTTTCGGAACTTAAACAAACGTTATGCTTCATCTGTGACAACAAATAATTAGTGATCCAGTTATAGAATCCCGCGCATTTTTATGAAATGTAATTCCCGGGCTGGCTCCAATATTCGATGGTAGGGTTGAACGTGCATAAAACACGTTATGGTTCATTTAGAAACCCAAAATTCTGTTATAACATCCGTAATCAGCTTGAACTGTCCAGCACCTATTCCATTGGGATTAGAATTTCATCCAGTCCGATAATTGGGCTGGGCGGCGGACAGATAACAGAAAAGGAGAATGATCCAGATGATAAAAGAATACCAGGTGGATAGATAACCATAAACGATACCTGTAGTTAAATTCATCCATAACAGTTCATTTCCCCAGGGACTGAGGGCGTACGTGAGTCCAGTCTCATTGTTTATGCACCGGCGGGGTCTTTACGATTCGTACCTGACTGCTTACAACCGAACTCAATAGCAGGGAGGCAAGTGGAACTAAACTTGTTTACGCTGGTCCCGCCCCTCGTTATTCGTTCGACATTGTGCTGTGGCGACAGGCGAACGACAGCAGTCACAGACCGCCAGGCAAGTAGAAACAAGTACATTGCTAATATTATGTCCTGAGGACAACGGCGATTCAAAACACCCAGTAGCAAGTTTTTGTAGCTCTTTTGCGCCCTTGCTATCAAAATTCCTCTTTCATAATCTCCATGGCGAGTATGCAGAATGGCTCTGTTTATTATTTTTCCACTTGCTGAAAATTGTTAAGTGATGTTAGAGTCGCTCTCAATTTCCGTCCATTCAGTAATTCTGCAGAGGATAATCCTGATATTAATTTGGTTGTTCGGTAAGCCAATAAACCTAAATTAGAGTCTGAACACATTAGGGGCATTCTTTTGGCAATGCGTTTTCCGTTTCACCGTTCGATTGAGGAAAGTGAGGGCTTCTTATCGTTGTTCTAAATCCATACTCTCGTGAAAACGTTTGAAACTCGTCCGAGGTAAACTGGGTGCCTTGCCTTCATCAGTTCGAATTTCCAACGGAATCCCGTGTCTTGCAAAGATATTTTTGTCAGTCTTCCCGGATGCTGAGGTCAGTGAATGAAGTTAGACAAGCTCCATGAACCGGGAGTAATAAATCCTGTAAGTACTTCAAGGTACCATTTTAGGTTACACTTTAGCAGGTCGGCTCCCAGGTAAGTCCATGGTTCTTGTGGTAACTTCGTCATTAGGAGAGGTTCCTTATGTTGCTGACGATGCTCGATGCACAACACACAGTTCAGCCTGGCCACCAAACCGATTCCTGTGCCCGTCGTCGACATTTAATAATACCCAAATAACCATCGTGAAGTGCATCCAGCATTTCCTTTCTCAAAGCTCCTATATAGTGTAAACATTCTTCTGCACTTGACATTCATACCATCTTCAATAACTAGCCCGTTACGGTATTTCCAGAAGACAGAATTCTTCCTCCATTTATTCTCAAGAATGGAACTAATTAATTCTTGTCCTTCAGTGTTCTCCATGTGAGCGTTTCGAATTTCAATAAGTCTGTTGTCCGAACAGAGTAGCGCTTCTACTATAATTCTACTGAAAAGTTCCGTCTCCTTGATGCCTTTTGCCTCCTTTCCCTCATCCTGGGTTGCAACTTCCGGACTTCTGGACAAGCAATCTGCTGTACAGTTATCTTTCCTTGGAATATAGGTAATTTCATAGTCGAAATTCAGCATTCTCAACCGGAATCTCTGGAGTCGGGCTGACACGTCAGAGATTGGCTTTCATCCCATAACTTAATCTAGGGGTTTGTGATCCGTGCACAACTGGAATTTTCTTCCCAGCACAAAGCTGGAAAACCTCTCACAGGCCCAGGTTAAACCCAAAGCCTCTTTTTCGATTTGGGCGTATCGAGATTCAGTTCTGTTATAGTTCTAGACCCAAAAGCTAGAGGGCGCCAGATTCCATCACCACCACATCGTTCGATCACTGCCCCTAGTCCATATGAAGATGAACTCACTGTGATACGTGTATTTTGCTTCCCTACTATAGTTGGCTAACACCGTGCCAGTGGATAAAGCTGTCTTCAAATTGTTGAAAGCGTGCTCCTGAGGCTCGTCCCAGGTCCAATCCGTCCCTTTCTTGAGAATGCATCAGTCCGGTGCGGTTAGATCAGCCAAATTAGGGATGAATTTCATGAGATGATTCACCCTACCCAGGAACTGGCGAACTTCTGTTACATTTGTAGGGCTTTTCATGGCCAGAATAGCCTTAGTTTTATTAGGATCTATGCTAATCCCTTGCTCTGAGACGACGTGACCCAAGAAAACAACACTCTTTGCTCTAAAGTTGCACTTATTCTTGTTCAAAGTGATTCCGTTTTTGGTGAGCCCTATGTTGAGTTCCGCTGCCGTTCTCTCCGTTATCAAAACATCATCTGCCTGGTTCACCACCCCTGGATTATCAACTAATATTTGACTCAGGCGAAACTTGAACTAACGCCTCTGGATCTGAACACTGCCGTGAAAAAGTAAAACGCCTCAACTCCCAAAATCAGAACTTTCCAGGAGAGCGCTTCAATGTTTTTGCACAGTTTCCTCTACCTAACGTCTCTCTGGTTAATGATAAATTCAAAATTCCTTCGACAATCGATCGAAAATGCTCATAAGGCATTTTATTTTATTTCCATCGAGTTTTCTGTTCAGAAATCAAAGGTAGGACACATTGAGGTGTTTTTCCTTTGAACAAATCCAAACTCGGCGCTGCGCGCCTCGCCAGGGGGCAAGCCCCCTGGACCCCCGGATGCTTACTGCTTAGAGCCTACGGCTAAAATTCAAGAAACATGGAACATGCTTTAGCCGCGCTTTTTATGATTCTGTAGCCGCACTGTTATGATTTCACTTCGTCACCAGGATACAACCAAGTGACAACCAAACAAGCGTCATTGTTTACTATCCATTTATAACATCAATTTATATAGTTATAGTATGAAAGTACGAAATAAATACCAAGAACAAATACGAAATAAATTCGTGATAAATCAAGAGCTTTCCAACGAATGGAAAACGATTTTTGTCCGATGAAAATGAAAGAAGTTTCATTTCCCTAGCAACTACTCGGTTGTACGTGAAAATCATCGTTAAAATTTCGTGACACTTCCGCGTGACATTTTTCGGATAGTAGTTAGTCCAAGGCTAAAGCATGTTCCATGCTAAAACGCTGCAAATCCCTGCACAACGGTTTATTATTTTGTATAGAATACCCTCCTGTTACAGATCACAGCTCTATGTATAGATAACCCGTCTATATAATATAATATGTACTATTCTATGCATATTATGTAGATCGCAGACCCTCCGTAGGTTAGTACCTAACCCCGTACTCGTTACTAGGTACCTACCTAAATCACGAGTTAAATGTTGCTAAAATAATTCTGCCGATGACAAACAGTACCTACCTAACAAAAAGAAACACACATAATGAAGTTCTGAAAAGAAATTGTTGATGAGGAGTGAAAAACGTTGCAAAAGTACCTACCAACAAACTCCAGCCCCTTCTACGTAGATGGTATAATGAACCGTTGTGTAATAATTTACCGTTGAGTAATGATTTACCGTAGTAATAATTTACCCATCAATAATACTTCAACGTTTGTTCAAGTTTCACTACCTACCAACAAACTCCAAAAGAGCCATCATTTTTCAAATTAAATAATATCACAGAACAACCAACTCGACTTCATACTCCGCCAATATAATCAGGTGATCCCTACCAATGATTGGCCGTATTCACAAATTCCTATTGTGGGCGCGTCTCTGGTTACGAGATTTGGTTTGAATTGTATACAATTTCATTCACACTGGAGTAGAAAATGCCTGTCGGTGCAAACTTCGGGGCCTTACTGTGAACGAACGGCTGGACGAACGACGCTCCGGATGGTCTTAAAAATCTCGCAAGTTCAAGAACTATTTACCTAAAACCGTAAAAATATTTACGTAAAAAAATGGTATAGGCGTTTTGAAAATTTCAACCCCTATTTTGAACCCCTTAGAGATGACTCACAGTAACGTCGAGCTTCGAGGACCAACTAGACGCCGAACGGAACCTATAACCCGAATTTCATCAATTTTTTTTCATGGTAACTAAGAAAAGTGGCCCGTACGGCGTACGGCGTACGGCGGACAGACAGAAATATTTTTATTGCAGTTTTGGATTCTACATACCTTGAAACGTAAACCATCAAATTTTGAGGGGGGGTAAGAATTTTTTTTTTCATGCTCGATTCCAATGGTTCATTATTGAAAATAATAAACCAAAAGTAGCAGGACTAATATTGAGTTAAAACGCCTCTATCTTGGCACGTGGTGATGATGAAATGGCACGCACAGTTGCTTAAAAGCGCCTCATGAGTGCTCTGCTCACCAGTTATAAAATCTGAGGGAGAACGCCTTGCACATCAGATCAACAAAGCTTCAACCTCGGAAGTGAAGCCAGCGAGTAAGAGGCAAAACGCCTTGTGTTGATTTTCATTGAGATGTGGCGTTTTACCTTTGAATCTAGTTGACTTTTTGATGCCGATTTGAGGCGTTTTACCTTGAAATAGTTGAAAAAAGGCGTTCTACCTTGTATTACCACATTTTTTCAAATTTTTGAATTGAAATTTGGCCATTTTCCGAATTAAATTTTTATTTTTGACTTCCCCATCGGGAAGAGCGTCCAAAAATTATGGAGGGGGGGGGGGGGGGTGTGAAAACCCCATTTCAAAGAAAAACGGAGTTATTGAAAAAATAGTCTATTTCCACTAATACAGTATTAGTGGAAATATAAATATTTCCAAAAAGTGGAAGAATAGTATATTTCCACTAATACAGTATTAGTGGAAATATAATATTTTTTCAATAACTCCTGTGATGAATTTGAAATTGGTGCATTCATCACAAGCGGTGTGAGGGAGGAATGTGCCGGAATTTGGTTA
Organism: Leptopterna dolabrata; assembly: GCA_954871275.1. Classification (NCBI taxonomy): domain Eukaryota; kingdom Metazoa; phylum Arthropoda; class Insecta; order Hemiptera; family Miridae; genus Leptopterna; species Leptopterna dolabrata. Next base: position 1,267,625 of record OX940981.1, on the reverse strand, counting down.
TGAGCGAATCACCACCATGATCCGGATCTTTTTGGAAGCTCTGCTCAGTTGCGGTTATGGGCGGACCACCACCGTCCCCTGAGATCTTTAGGGTGAACTTGCCAGAATTTGGTTATTGGGAAACCACCACCATGATCTGGATCTTTTAGGATAGGAGAGAGATTGGAGGAGGAGAGAGAGAGATAAGTCAGCGACTTAAGGAGAGCGTAGAATGGCTGGAAAGGCGCAGGAGGCGAATTTTTATAGACCTGGTAGCCGTCTCCCTCCATCCTCTAGCTGAGGATGGTGGGGACCCAGGTTGTGCCTCGACTCCCCTGTGTCTCTCGTCCCCACTTCTGCTGGTTTATTTGGCGAGAACTTATGTTTACAATGTACAAGAGTTGTGGTTCTGGGAGGAATCCACGACAACTCCGTTTTTCTTTGAAATGGGTTTCCGCGATTTCTTCGCGAGTGATTAGATAAGTTCGTGAAAACCCCATTTTCGAAAAATTTCGAGATGAGGCTTTTACAGCAGAACAGATGCTGAAGGGGAGTCCCTTGAAAAAATACCTTCCAAAACGTGATAAAAGTAGTGAGTTCGTAGGAATCACTATGGAGAGAGACTTGCCAAAACCCATTTGCTGCGTAAAGTTTACTAAAAATTTTGCCACCCTCCACTTTGCTAGGGATTCGTCCACCGAAGGTAGTTGCACTAATTCCCTTTTTCACGTACTGGTTGAGTTTTTTGTAGTCTACACAGAGCCTGATTCTTCCATTATTCCTTGGTACTACCACTGGTGGCGAGCACCAGTCTGTTGGCTCGGTCACAGGCTCGATGACGCTCTCACTAACCAGACTATTCAACTCATATTTCACCTGCTTGTGTATTCTTCTTGGGGACATAACTGCGTAAGGTATAACATTTTCCTGAAGCCTAATTTTCTAGGGATTGTCCATTATACCCGTACTCCCAAAAGAGCTAAGATATCGTTTCTCTAACGTTGATCCATCTCCCATGTTTACGTTAAACGATAGTAGCTTCAATTTTAATAGCGCTTTCCTACTCAACAAGGGTGTGTTTTGAGTGGGTAAAATATAAATGTCTCCTTCCAAACAATTTTCTTTGTAGTAGATAGTGGCTGTACAGACGCCCCCTAGGTACAGCCAGTTTGGTCCTACCTGGCCCAAATAACATTTTATCTGTCGGCAGTATCTTTAGTTGAAAGTCCTCAGCAAGGTATTTGCCTACAACTGAAACCCCCCCGCCCCCGAATCCATTTTAAATCTCACTGGTTGGCCCCTGATTTTCACTTTAACACTGGGACAGCTCTCATTCTGCAAAAATTTGTTTTCACCTAGAGCTTGAGTCATCTTGATCTTCAGTTTCAACTTCCTTAACTTCTCTAGATTTGTAGCAAAATTTGGAGAAATTACCTAAAAAATTACATTTTGAACACTTATGCTTAGAAGCAGGGCATGCGCGAGGACCATGAGTCCCACACATACGACAATCAAATTTGTTGTTGCTGGAGGATTTAAAAACTGATAACAGGTTGTTGCTTTGGTAGTGATTCTGCCTGCCACACTCTAGCAATAGCCTTATGAAGCGTAAGTGATTTCCATCTGAAGGGATTCTGACAATTTTTGATTATGGACGCCAATGGCAATCATATCTATTTAATGTCAAATCTATTTAGTATGCCCAGGAATACGGACATCATGGTGCAGTTTCCTGAACATGAAGCGTTTTGAGTCCAACTAACCTGGCAAACGAACTATGTCAAGGTAATGTATTTTCACAGTCATGCATTTGATGTATAACTAATTCAAATTAAATTGAGAGTATATTGGTGCCTGTATCTACCTATCAAACTAAGAAAAGTTTGGGAGAAAAATTAAATTGAATCCTATCTAATAATATTATGTCCAGGAAAACGGACATCATGGTCCAGTTTCCTGGACATGACGCGTTTTGAGTCAAGGATACTGGACATACCCCCACCATATCCCCCCACCATCAAACTGTCCTTCAGTTACCCCAGTTCACAGCTTTCTGCAACTGTGTGGAGGTCATTTATGAAACTGTCAATTCGTTCGCCTGATTCCTGCCGTCATTCTAAAAACTTCCCCCTTTCGCAAACTGTATTCTCCTTAAGACCTATATATACCTCTCAAAAGCCAAAACTACTTCATCAAACAAAAGATTTTCTTCGTCGCCCAAATCAAAAATGTTCCAAAGAGTTCTTCACTTTCTTGACCCAGAGTGTATAATAGTCAAATGATGTGAAATATGAAGTCGATTTTGACCAGTGAGTGGAAAATTGAGGTTCTAACGATGTTTCAGCCTTAAATTTACGTTACATTTACCTACGTCTAAAATCGTCTTTCTTCCGCGCACAGTTTGGGCCCTCATTTGGGAACAAATTTGGGACCTTGTTGTGCTCCTGAGCTGGGCAGCCCGATCGGAATATACCCATGGGTGTTTGATGGGGGGGGGGGGGGGGGGGGGAATCTGGCGTAGAGATGGGGTTTGTCGAGGTTTTTTTTTGAGGTTTTAGAGAACATGAGCTAGTGCGGTATCGTTTTCCATGTTTTTTAGGGCGAGAAGACCAAATATGAAGATGATTTTGACTAGAAAGTGAAGAATTGAGGTTGTAACGAAGGTTCAGCTCCCAAAATGCATTTTGTATGAATCAGAAACCTGAGACATCGTCTGAAATCACCATAAGTTTGTATAATAACGCTGGAAGTAGTCCCAACAGTCAATCAAGACAATGATATAGCACTATCAATGATCAAATATAATAAGTAAAACAAAAAAAAAAACAAAAAACTGCAAGTAATTACACAACGGTTTGTTATTTACCTGTATAGATGCCCTTCTGCGTAGATCACTGTTTTCTGTGATCAATACCTACCCTCGCTCCCCCAGGAAAGCCCTAAATGGAGTATTGGAACCAGCCCGGGAATTTATTACATTTCATAAAAACGCGCGGGATTCAATAATTCAATCATTAATAAATCTTATTTGTTGTTATGCATGAAGCATATGGTTCGTTCAAGTTCCAAAAGTACCTACCAACAAAATCCAGAAGACCCATCATTTTTCAAATGGAATAATATCACAGAACACCAACTCGTCTTCATACAGCCATCCTTGATTATAATCAGATGCTCGCTAGCGATTATATCTGGGCTGGATTTATACCGTTTGATTCACGAACGTGTTGACGAAGCTTTTCAGTGCAAACGAACGGCTGGACGTACAATACTCCGGTGGTCTCAAACAATTTTCTTTAGTTCGAGATCAATAGAAAAACGTTACAAAAACAATACCCTTCTAGCGGAAGTTTTCGAGCCTTCGTTCGTGATACGGCGTACGGACATTGCATTTTTGGAATCTACGCACCTTGAAACGTAAAAGAAACAATTTTGGTGGTGGGTGTGGGGGGGGGGGGGGGGTCATAAAATTTGTTGCTGAGCGATTACATTACAGAATAATAAACCAATAAATACCTATTTGGTTCAATGAAACGAATCAAATTTTGTTTATGAATCGAATGCTTGTGCGGTGCGACCAGGGAGGCTGAACGTGAGGCACGAGATGTGCCAGGTATTTGTGATGTGTCAGGTATGTGTGTGTGCGTGTATGTGTGTGTGTGTTCTTCTTCAATATCACTTCCCTTTTGTGTTCACATCTGTGTTGGCCGGAACCCGGTGGGCCGAGGAAAAATCTCGCCTCGCAACGCTGACCTTTGCGTCTCGACAACCGTCCTATTCACGCGAAATGATGGATCACCTTTGAATATTTGAGGGGAAGTAGACCGCAGGCTGAGGGACGGGAAGATGCGCCGTGCCGTAGCTACGGATGCCCCTTGCGTCCTGGACCGTTAGATGCGGCAGATCCATCCCACGACTCGGTCAAGGCTGGAGATCGGAGCTCATGCGACTTACAGCCTGTCAAGGTCTTCCAAGCTGACGCAGCCTTTTTCCTTACGCGGATCTAATAAGGCTATTTCTAAAGCGGAGTTGGGAAAAACTGGTTTGACCAATGGCAGCTTAATTTTCATCGGTCTGCGCGGATAACCTTCTGGGTCACCTCTTGAGACGTAAATCATCTCTCGTGAACGTAAACCCTGAAATCTTTGCTGGGTACCAGGAATGAACCACAGCTAAGTGACCTAAGCGTTTAAAACATTCCAGACAGTTAGTAGTTAACCTATTCATACCCACACTAGTAAAGCAGATTACTTACTCCAGTCTATTCGCGCTTTCCTTAGCCTGACTATTTTGGTGTATTATTCTCTGAATAATACACCTATGTATTCGCTCAGAAAAAAAAATTCATAACACCCCCTCAAAATTTTTTCTTTTACGTTTCAAGGTGCATAGATTCCAAAAATGCAATGCCCGTCCGCCGTACGCCGTATCACGAATACCGGCATTATTTTCGGTCTAAAAAATTCGTTCTTTCGCACACATGCTCCACTTGGGCCCTAGTTGTGTCCCGAAACTTTGCAGCCTGATCGGGTTATGAGTGAAAAATAGGTATAAAAGTATGTATTGGTTTATTATTTTCAATAATGAACCATTTGAATCGAGCATGAAAAAAAAGTCTAACCCCCCCTCAAAATTTGATGGTTTACATTTCAAGGTATGTAGAATCAGAAAATTCAATTAAAAACGCTGCAAATCCCTGCACAACGTTTTATTATTTTGTACAGAATACCGCTCTGCTACAGATCACAGCTCTGTGTATAGATAACCCATCTATATAATATAATATGTACAACTCTATACATAATTATGTGGATCGCAGATCCTCCGTAGGTTAGTACCTAACCCCGTACTCGTTACTAGTTCCCTACCTAAATCACGAATTAAATGTTGCTAAAATAATTCTGTCGATGACAAACAGTAGGTACCCAAAATAGCGAAAAGAAACGCAAATGATGAAGTTCTGAAGTGAAATTGTTGATGTGGAGTGAAAAAAGTTGCAAACGTACCTACGAACAAACTTCAGCCCCTTTTAGGTAGATGAACCGTTGTGTAATAATTTACCGTTGTGCAAAAATTTACCGTTGTGCAAAAATTTACCGATGTGTAATAATTTACCGTTGCGTAATAATTTGCCGTTGTGTAATAATTTACCATTGTTACAGCTCACAGCTCTCCGTATAGATAACCCTTTATATAATATAATATGTACTATTTTATATATAAATAAAATTTTGAGGAAAAAACTTTTTTGTGCTCGATTCCAAAGGGGCATAATTGAAAACAACAGCGTGGAGATTTAAATTTAAAAAACTAAGTAAAGTGCGAAGTACGGCGTACGGCGGATGGACAGAATTTTTTTAATTAAATTTTCGGATTCTACATATCTTGAAATGGAAACCATCAAATTTTGAAGGGGGGGGGGGGGTGGCTAAACAATGATCCAAGGTAATTTGAAACGCAAATCATCAGTAAACTGATGACGAGTATCTACACTGCATGCAGATACATCTGATCATGGATATGTCTGTTTTTAGCAGTAAGGGAGAAATAAAGTAATTTGCATAGAGTGATTGATGATTAAAGTCGTGAAAAAAAGTAAACTACACTGACAAAACATTATTTTTATTCATTCTAACGATATGCACTACATGTAGGGATTGATACATCAGTAATGCTGAGTAAAGTTATGGTATGAAAAATATGAAATGTAATTCCTAGTTTGTATATACTCGATGTGGCGTGTGAAAAAAGCATCAATACGCGTGTTACTCCTTGTTGTTGAAATTTCTGGATCGTTATTCAGTTCAAGGTTGAATGTTTCCTTCATAAACTCAAGAAACTTCACACGGTCACCGCTCTTGAGATCAATATTCAAATCTCCACATAGAATCATTGGAATAAAATGGTATTCATTTTCTCTGACAAACTCAAATATGCCATCATATTCAGTTCTTGGCACCAAATTACGGCTTCATACAATGAATAGCATAGAAATTAGCTTCAGGTGCCACTCAGCTGATCCGGGTCCTGGGCAGTGTTAAGTTAAAGTCCTAAGGAGCCTACATACCAAATTACAGCTTCATAGAGTGAATTGCAAAGAAATTAGCTGTAGAAGCAACTCAGCTGATCTGGGGCCTGGGCATTGTCAAGTTAAAGTCCTAAGGAGGCTACATACCAAATTACAGCTTCATAGAGTGAATTGCATAGAAATTAGCTGTAGGAGCAATTCAGCTGATCTGGGGCCTGGGCAGTGTCAAGTTAAAGTCCTAAGGAGGCTACATACCAAATTACAGCTTCATAGCGTGAATAGCATAGAAATTAGCTTTAGGAGCCACTCAGCTAATCCTGGCCCTATGCTGCTTAAAGTGTAAGTCCTAAGGAGGCTTCCTACCAGATTACGGCTTCATACAGTGAATATAATAAAAATTAGCTTCAGGAGCCACTCAGCTGATCCCGGCCCTATGCTGCTTAAAGTGTAAGTCCTAAGGAGGCTTCCTACCAGATTACGGCTTCATACAGTGAATATCATAGAAATTAGCTTCAGGAGCCACTCAGCTGATCCCGGCCCTATGCTGCTTAAAGTGTAAGTCCTAAGGAGGCGACACGCCAAATTTCAAGTCTCTACCACCACGGGAATTGCGCCAAAAACGTTCACAGTATTAAGTAACTTCAGTAAACTGTATAAATGAAACTGAGTAAGAAATGATAACAATCAAATGTGATAAGAGCGCTAGTGTCACGTATTTCCTAGTATTAACAGCGTCATTCGGTCGTGTTGGAAATCGTTTATAGAACCTATGCATTCATGTTTCTGCAAAACGAAAATTTTGTTTATAGTTCGATCAAATTAGTTTAGGAATGTAGCCAGGTGCGTAAGGAGGGGGAAGTTTGTAGCTTGAGATGTGTACATTTTTCACATAAATCAAGAGCTTTCCAACGAGTGGCGAACGATTTCTGTGCGATGAAAATTGCGGAAGTTACATTTACATACCAACGGGTTGGTTGTACGTGAAAATCGACCGAAATAGAAACGTTGCATTTTTTTGTGTGTCGCAAAATTTTGCAAGACCCCAGGACTAAGACATATCCATGTCAATATGATATAGATCGCACACCCTCCGTAGGTTAGTACCTAACCCCGTACTCGTTACTAGTTCCCTACCTAAATCACGAGTTAAATGTTGCTAAAATAATTCTGCTGATGACAAACCGTACCTACCTAAAATGGCAGAAGGAAACGCACATAATGAAGTTCTGAGTGGAAATTGTTGATGAGGAGTGAAAACACGAGTTAAATGTTGCTAAAATAATTCTGGCGATGACAGACAGTACCTAACAAAAAGAAACACACATAATGAAGTTCTGAAAAGAAATTGTTGATGAGGAGTGAAAAAAGTTGCAAAAGTACCTACCAACAAACTCCAGCCCCTTCTACGTAGATGATATAATGAACCGTTGTGTAATAATTTACCGTTGAGTAATGATTTACCGTAGTAATAATTCAACGGCCACGGTGAAGAAGGAGGTATGTCAGAAATCTGAAATTTATAGGAGAGCAGTTTTTAAGTTGGACGCTGTCCGTAAAATCAGGTAATTGTGCTACAAATGAGATTATAATTCCAAAACGCTGCAAATCCCTGCACAACGGTTTATTATTTTGTATAGAATACCCTCCTGTTACAGATCACAGCTCTATGTATAGATAACCTTCTATATAATATGATATGTACTATTCTATTATATACATATTATGTAGATCGCAGACCCTCCGTAGGTTAGTACCTAACCCCGTACTCGTTACTATGTACCTACATACCTAAATCACGAGTTAAATGTTGCTAAAATAATTCTGCCGATGACAAACAGTACCTAACAAAAAGAAACACACATAATGAAGTTCTGAAAATAAATTGTTGATGAGGAGTGAAAAAAGTTGCAAAAGTACCTACCAACAAACTCCAGCCCCTTCTACGTAGATGGTATAATGAACCGTTGTGTAATAATTTACCGTTGAGTAATGATTTACCGTAGTAATAATTTACCCATCAATAATACTTCAACGTTTTTTCAAGTTTCACTACCTACCAACAAACTCCAAAGGAGCCATCATTTTTCAAATGAAATAATATCACAGAACAACCAACTCGACTTCATACTCCGCCAATATAATCAGGTGATCCCTACCAATGATTGGCCGTATTCACAAATTCCTATTGTGGGCGCGTCTCTGGTTACGAGATTTGGTTTGAATTGTATACAATTTCATTCACACTGGAGTCGAAAAGGCCTGTCGGTGCAAACTTCGGGGCCTTACTGTGAACGAACGGCTGGACGTACGATGCTCCGGATGGTCTTAAAAAACTCGCAAGTTCAAGAACTATTTAAAACCGTAAAAATATTTACGTAAAAAAATGGTATAGGCGTTTTGAAAATTTCAACCCCTATTTTGAACCCCTTAGAGATGACTCACAGTAACGTCGAGCTTCGAGGACCAACTAGACGCCGAACGGAACCTATAACCCGAATTTCATCAATTTTTTTCATGGTAACTAAGAAAAGTGGCCCGTACGGCGTACGGCGTACGGCGGACAGACAGAAATATTTTTATTGCAGTTTTGGATTCTACATACCTTGAAACGTAAACCATCAAATTTTGAGGGGGGGTAAGAATTTTTTTTTTTCATGCTCGATTCCAATGGTTCATTATTGAAAATAATAAACCAAAAGTTGCATACGTACCTACCAACAAACTCCAGCCCCTTCTACGTAGATGTTATAATGAACCGGCGTGTAATAATTTACCGTTGAGTAATGATTTACCATCGTGTAGTAATAATTTACCCATCAATAATACTTCAACGTTTGTTCAAGTTTCACTACCTATCAACAAACTCCAAAAGAGCCATCATTTTTCGAATGAAACAATATCACAGAACAACCAACTCGACTTCATGCTCCGTGATTATAATCAGGTGATCCCTAGCAATGATTTTATCTCGGGCCAATTCCCGATTGTTAGTGCGTCCCTGGTGACGAGATTTGGAATAATGTATACAATTTCATTCACCCTGCTGTCGAAAATGCCTGTCGGTGCAAACTTCGGGGCCTTACACTGTGAACGAACGGCTTCACGTACGATGCTCCGGGTGGTCTTAAAATACTCGTAAGTTCAAGATTTCAAGAAACCGTAAAAAGATTCACGTAAAAAAAAAGTATAGCCGTTCTGAAAATTTCAACCCCTATTCTGAACATCTTAGAGATGACTGACATTATCGTCGAGCTTCGAGGACCAACTAGACCCCGAACGGAACCTATAACCCGAATTTCATCAATTTTGCTTCATGGTAACTAAGAAAAGTGGCCCGTACGGCGTACGGCGGACAGACAGAAATATTATTATTGCATTTTCGAAATTCTACATACCTTGAAACGTAAACCCGAACCGTTAACGTGGGGGGGGGGGGGGGGGTTAAAATTTATTTTTTTTCATGCTCGATTCCGATGGTTCATTATTGAAAATAATATACCAAAATTTCTGTCTGTCCGCCGTACGCCGCACTGGCCACTTTATTTAGTTACTCTGGAAAAAAATTGATGAAATTCGGGTTATAGGTTCCGTTCTGGGTCTAGTTGTTGGTCCTCGAGCTCGGCGTTACTGTCAAGTCATCTAAGGGGTTCAAAATAGGGGTTGACATTTTCAGAACGCCGTAGCTCAAAATCTTTCGATAACAGGGTATGGTTTTTTTACGTTATTAAATTTGTCTTGAGCGGTTTAAATCCGGCCCGGATATCATCGCTAGGGAGCACCTGATTATAATGTGAGGTTAAAGCGTATAGTGGACCCAACTCTCTGTCCAGAGTTGTTGCCCAGGCGCTGCCCTCTTTGTGCCACAGATATATTTTATAGTACTTGTCCCTGGGGATCTTGGTTAGGTTAGGGATGAGAACAGTAGTTTAACGGATGACAATTATTATTATAGTTTATTCCCCTATAAATTATAATCCCTATTTACAATTGAACTACTTATTCGATACCCTACTCCTACCTATTCCTCCAAAGACTGTAGTCGAGCCGCGCGCGGATAATATTTTTGCGTTCGGATTCACGACGCGGTTGAAGACTTTTTAGTTGTCTATGAACAAGTACTGACCTCGGTTTCCCTGAGGAATATGCTGGCTTCCGACGTCCGGGTGTTGGCTGCTTCACCGGAGTGGCTCTGCGTGGGTTGTTTTCTCAGTACTCGGAGACTTGACCAGAGACCTCCGAGGGTGCTGTCCGCTCGTGGGGCGATGGGTGCCGGATCCGGAGGAGGTGACAGTTCTCTTCTGGACCACTCCACGAATCTTGGGCTTCACTGATGTACTGAAGACGGAAGACGGAAAACGGAAGACGTCGTTACTGGCCCTGCATGGGGTTTTATAGTCCTTGCGTCAGTGGGGAAAAATTGCTCCCCTTCCTTCATTGTTTCAGCAGTTGGGTCTAGGATGTGCTGCTCAGGCGGATGATTTTGGAAGTGAATTTCGTACCACTTTCGATGGTATTTTGCAATACGGTGGCCGGCGCGTGGATTGCGAAATAATCAACATTGATTTAAAGGTCTTGTTGTTATTTCGCAATCCCCGTTCCAATTCGGCTTCTGTTGTAGGTCGGGTTCGTCTGACGTTTGGTGATGTAAGACATCATGTGTTACTTACACATATGCTTACAATAATCAAGGATGGCTGTATGAAGTCGAGTGGTTGTTCTGCGGTATTATTTCATTCGATTAGTGATGGACTATTGCATTTTTTTGGTAGGTACTTCTGAAACTTGAACAAACGTTGAAGTATTATTGATGGGTAAATTATTACACATAGGTAAATTATTACACAACGGCAAATTATTGCACAACGGCAAATTATTACATGACGGTAAATTATTTATTACACAGCGGTTCATCTACGAAGAAGGGGCTGGATTTTGTTGATCGGTACTTTTTCAACTTGACCAACCGTTGAAGTATTATTGATGGGCAAGTTATTACACAACGGTTCATTATACTTGACCACGAAGGTAGGTATTGATCACAGAAAACAGTGATCTACGCAGAAGTGGCATCTATTTCACTCCAAATCAACAATTTTCCTTCAGAACTTCATTATTTGCGTTTCTTTTTGCCTTTTTAGTTACTGTTTGTCATTGACAGAATTATTTTAGCAACATTTAACTCGTGATTTAGGTAGGTACCTAGTAACGAGTACGGGGTTAGGTACTAACCTACGGAGGACATATTATGTTATATAGACGGGTTATCTATACCTACAGAGAGCTGTGATCTGTGAAAGAATGGTATTCTGTACAAAATAATAAACCGTTGTGCAGGGATTTGCAGCGTTTTTAAGTTGACCTTATTCTTCATTGCAACGACCATCCGTAGATAAACCTTCTACCACAACTACAACACTTGTGTCCGACGTCAATAGAGATAGTACAAGGCCATTGACGTCGGGCAAAAGCGTTGTAGTCATGGTAGAAGGTTTACCTACGGATGGTCTTTTTCCAATGTTCTGTTGTCTTTGCAATAAAAATAATGAACGGAAAAATGAAAGAGCAGTAGTATCAGTCTAATGTAGCAGAAAGAGTGTGCCTAGTATCTAATTCGGAACTTACGGGAAGAAAAAGAGCCGTTGACAATTTATTATTATAAGCACCAGCACGCTGATTACTGGTAGTTGATCTACGGGTAGTATCGTTAGAAGCTAACCAGGAGTGGTGAGGAAAATCGTCCAAGTCCTGACGCATGCGCACTCGTTAGGTAGCAGCATTGTCGCCTCAGTGCGCAGTCTTGTAGACTGTCCTCTTAGAACACTACCTGCACTGTCAATCGCTCCTATCAGTCACGTTATTATAGACGAGAGATATACGGAGGGTCTGCGATCTACATAATATTGTTGGGAACTGCTAAGTAGGAAACATGAAGACACTTGGAGACCAAGAAGTTTCGTGGAAACAGAGACGCTTTTTGTTTCATAAAAATTACTTTTCTGTCGGTTACCGTGTGTGATTTCGAGTTCGGAAATATAATTTGTATTCCTACCTGTTTTTGTTACGTTTCGTACAGTGGTGTCAGAAGTGGGATAATTGAGAATGAGTGAACAAGAGGAGGTGCAAGAACCGACGTCGGAGGGGCAGCGATTACGAAGTGGCCGAGTGGTTTCGGTACCAGTCCCGAACCTTAGCGATAGAGGGATCCCCGCACCGCAGGAAGACGACAGTGCTGCAGAAGGACTAGCAGCGGAGGTACAACGGAGGGTATTGCAGGCGGTGGATGGACAACTACGTGGTTTTTATGAGAACATGATGAGGGAAATGCGCACGTGGTGTGAGCACGTGAGGCTAGAAACACGCAGCCAGGGAGCCAGCGGAGACCCACCTTGGTGTCAGGTAGGCCCTAACGTTCAAAACTCGGACTCTAACGTTCAAAATTCAGATATCGTTCAAAATTCAGACTCTAATGTTCGAAATTCAGGCCCTAACGCTCGAAACTTAATTAAACCCGGCTGGTATGATGGCAGCTCCAACTGGGGAAATTATTTGGCCAAGTTTGAGAGGGTAAGTCGCAGTAATGGCTGGGGAGAGGAAGAGAAGGCCGTGCACCTACTGACCAATTTGCACGATGCCGCCTTGGATGTCGTTTCCAATTTGGGCCCCGACCCCTCGTTCCAGCTGATGGTAGCCACGCTAGAACGGCGTTATGGTACCGCCGGACGAGAGCACTTGTACATGGCCCAGCTCAGAGGGCGTGCAATGGGACCAAAGGAGGAACTCATGGCATTCGCGACAGGGGTAGAGCCTAGCTCGTAAGGCTCTACCAGGGGCAACGCCAGCTGCCGCCAAGGCCATGGCCTTACAACAGTTTTACGACGGCCTAAGAGACGTAGAGCTATGCAAACTCGTTCTGGCATATCCCACAACCACGCTGAGTGGGGCAGTAGAGTATGCAGTCCAAGCAGAAGCCAACCTGCTCCGGGCCAGTGGCGGGCTTGGCGTGGCTACCATTCGGGCTATGGAGGAAGGGGACGACGAACGAGGGGAGGTACGGGCAGTAGGAGCTAGCCAGAGGCCACGCACCAACAGCAATCAGTGCTGGCGTTGCAGTGCAACGGGCAACGTCGCTCGATTTTGCCCCACAGTGAGGTGTTTCCACTGCCAGGCGATGGGACACATTTCTCCAGATTGCCCCAGGGGACAGCAGGGACAGCAGCAGGCGGGAAACGGGCAACGGTTGTAGGGGGAGGGGGACCTACGGCCAGAAGAAAAAAAAGACAACCCCGCACAAACGACAGTTCACCCATGGTATATAGGCTCAGTTCGGCAGCGTCAATCCTCGTGCCAGGGGACATCAACGGCCAGGCCTGTACAATGGTAGTGGATACCGGCGCCATGGTCACAGTTGTACGGCGGGGGTTGCTGGCAGTAGGGCCGAGGGAAGCACAAGGTGGCAGGGAGATGGTACTGCACACGGTGACAGGCCAGGAGTTCCCAGTGGAAGGGCGTGTGGTGGCCCAGGTGGGGTTGGGAAGAGGAAAGGCTTGGGAACACACGGTCTGGGTTGCCAACATTAAAGACAACTGCATTCTTGGCATGGATTTTTTGGCTAAAGTGAGGTGCAAAATTGACGCAGCGGCAGCCCAGGTCACAACGGAGGAAGAGGAGGAAGGAAACCTGGTACGAGAACTACGGGGGAAGGAAGAGGGAGAAGAGCAGGAAGCAGGCGAGGAAGTGGAAGAAGAGCAGGAAGCAGGCGAGGAAGAGGAAGAAGAACAGGAAGCTGGCGAGGAGGAGGAGGAAGATCAGGAGACCAGCAGGGAGGAGGAAGGGATGGCAGATTTGGGGAAAAGGGAAGAAACCAGCAGAGGGTCGACGCATGTGCAAGAACTCATCCAACGAGCGAAGGAAGGGTTAGCCGAGGCAGAACAGGATTTGGTGGCCAAACTGATCGAGGAGTTTGCAGACGTTTTTTCGGCACAAGGTGATAAATTAGGACGGATAGAGGGAGTACAACATGAAATTGTGGTAGAACCGGACGTGCCGATTCGGCATGCCCCACGCAGGATCCCAGTCCACCGGCTAGAGGAGGTGGATGTGCTCATTCAGGAGATGGAGGGTGATGGAGTCATAGAACCTTCAAGCAGCCCCTGGGCTAGCCCAGTCGTCCTGGTTGGTAAGAAAGATGGCTCAACACGATTTTGCATCGATTACAGGAAGCTGAATGAAGTGACCCAGAAAGATGCACACCCCCTACCCCACATTGATGATCTCCTGGTGGCGACAAGAGGAAGTTCGTGGTTCTCCTCACTGGACTTGAAGAGTGGGTACTGGCAAGTACCCCTGAAAAAGGAGGACAAGCCGAAGACAGCATTCTGTACGCCCCGTGGGCTGTGGCAATTCAAAGTTATGCCGTTTGGATTAACCAATGCGCCGGCGACTTTCCAGCAGGCCATGAACCGGGTGTTGCATGCTCTTGTGAGGAAAGGGCGCCTTCAGGTGTACCTGGACGTCGTGAGGGTGGATGCGGTGACGTTCTCAGAAATGATGAACTGGTTGCGAGAGGTATTCCTTCTGTGCCGTGCCAATGGCTTGAAACTGAACGAAAAAAAATGTGACCTGTTCAGACGCAGTATCCCCTACTTAGGGTATGTCATCTCGAGCGAAGGTGTACACACGGACCCAGCAAAGGTGGAACGGGTAGCCACATGGCCCACGCCAACATCAGCCAAAGAAGTACATGGTTTCGTTCAATTCTGCTCGTACTATCGACCTTTCGTAGCTGACTTCGCATGACGCGCGGCCCCCTTGTACGAAGTTGTCAACAAGAAGGACGCCTTTGTTTGGACAGCCGAGTCCGAGCAGGCGTTTCAAGATCTAAAAGCAGCGCTCACAACTGCCCCAATACTAGGCCACGCCCAGCCAGACGTCCCATATATCCTGGATGTAGATGCAAGTAGCACGGCAGTGGGAGGTGTGTTGTCACAGCGCCAAGGGGAAGCCGAAGTTGTCCTAGCTTACTACAGCCGCTGCTTAAGCCGGGCAGAACGTAACTACTGCGTTACCCGGAAGGAGTTATTAGCCCTGAAACTCGCGTTGGAACATTTTCGGCACTATGGGTTAGATGGAGGGATACCATTGACAGTCCGCACTGACCACGCGTCTTTGCAGTGGCTCCGAAATTTTAAGCAACCGGATGGACAGATGGCAAGGTGGTTAGAGGCGTTGGCGCCATTCAGCCTAACAGTACAGTACAGGAAGGGTGCCTCTCATGGAAACGCCGATGGTTTGTCAAGACGACCCTGTCAGGAGTGTAAGTACTGCAGCCGACAGGAGGAAAAAGATGCCCAGGAAGAAGAAGTGCGGCGGGTGCAGGTGCATGGGGGGATTGCATGGCAGGAAGAGCAGAGTAAGGATGAGGAGGTAGCACAGGTACGAGGGTGGGTGCAGGAGGGAAGGCGGCCGGATTGGCAGTCGGTAACCGCATACGGGACTACTACGAAAGCCCTGTGGGCCATGTGGGAGAGGCTGATCGTGGAAGAGGGAATATTGAAGAGGTTGTGGGAAACTGAGGCAGGTGCTGGAAGCGTGAAGCAGATCATCGTTCCTAGGCAGTGTCGGCATGAAGTACTCCGCACCGTGCACGAGGTCGGTCACTTTGGGTCCCGGAAGACCATCACGGAGTTGCGCCGTAATTTCAGCTGGGAGGGTCTACAGTGGGACGCACGGGAGTTTGGCAGAGCGTGCCAGGCCTTTAGGGAGGCGGGTCGACAGGGAGGAAAGCGAGCGCCGCTACAAGAATATCGGGTGGGAGCCCCCTTTGAAAGGGTGGCCGTAGACGTCATGGGGCCATTCCCGCAGTCCAGTTG
Organism: Leptopterna dolabrata; assembly: GCA_954871275.1. NCBI lineage: Eukaryota > Metazoa > Arthropoda > Insecta > Hemiptera > Miridae > Leptopterna > Leptopterna dolabrata. Next base: position 1,251,749 of record OX940981.1, on the reverse strand, counting down.
GGGGAACCGGTACCTGGTGGTGGCTGTAGATCAGTTCACCAAGTGGCCGGAAGCGTTTCCCACGCCAGACCAGCAAGCAGAAACAGTAGCCACGAGATTAGTAGAAAATCTGATGTCGCGGTTTGGAATTCCTAGAGAGATCTATACGGATCAGGGTCGACATTTCGAAGCTGGAGTATTTGCGGATGCGCTGAGGATCCTGGGGGTGAACAAAACGCGCACGACGCCCCTCAGACCCCAAAGCGATGGGTCGGTCGAGCGCTTTAACCGAACACTGCTGGAAATGCTGCGGAAGGTTGTCGCCACGCACCAGAAGGACTGGGATAACCACATAGCCTGGGCGTTACTGGCGTACAGAGCCTCCATCCATCGTTCAACTGGGTTCTCGCCAGCCATGCTGACTTGTGGGAGGACTCCCACCCTCCCGGCAGACCTATTAACGGGAACTGCGCCCACCCCTGAGGAAGCTCCAACCTATGCTGCCAATTTGCGCCGCAGGTTGGACGAGGCAAACCGGGTGGCACGGGAGACACTCGGGAAAGTCGGGGAAGAAGCCAAGAGGAGGTACGATGTGCGTGCCGAGCAGCCGCGGTTTGTGGCTGGGGATCGCGTGTGGCTGTTCGACCCCACGAGGAAGAAGGGACCGCCCACCCCATGGCCGGTGTCGCGTTGTCCATGCAGACCGGCTCCAACGCTGCGAGGAGGAAGAGGATGTGGTGTTGGGAACTGCTAAGTAGGAAACATGAAGACACTTGGAGACCAATAAGTTTCGTGGAAATAGAGACGCTTTTTGTTTCATAAAAATTACTTTTCTGTCGGTTACCGTGTGTGATTTCGAGTTCGGAAATATAATTTGTATTCCTACCTGTTTTTGGTACGTTTCGTACAATATGTATAGAATAGTACATACTATATAGACGGGTAATCTATACAGAGAGCTGTGATCTTTAACAGAAGGGTATTCTGTACAAAATAACGTTGTGCAGGGATTTGTAGCGTTTTTTTTGTGTGTGTTCTAGTAACATGAGCTATTGAGGTATCGTTTTCCATGTTTTTTAGGACGAGAAGACCGGAGATAAAGTTAATTTTGACCGAAGAGTGAAGAATTGGGGTTGTATTAAAGGTTAAGCTCCCGAAATTCATTTATTATGAGTCAAAGACCTGGGAAATTGTCTGAAACCACCATAAATGTGTATAGTAAAACTATTAGTAGTATTATCAGGTGAATGAAGACAATTAAAAGGCACTATCAATGTTCAAAGATAATCTGAAAGAAAAAAAGAAGGAGCCGAGAAGAAAATTAGTGGAAACCATATAAAATAATCAATTCCCTCGCATGAAAGAAACAATAAATGAACAGCAACATTTCTGTACGTATGTACAGTAGAATAATAAACCCATGTGACAAGGACATTGCAGCGTTTTTCAGTAAATACCGCGTAAATTCTGGTTCCGATGTCATCGTATCACTGTGAAACCAAACCTACTACTACTGCCATAAATATAATTATAAAGAATGCATCCAATGGCGCTTGTTAAGCTCATTCATTAGAACAGCGCTAACATTTCTGCTCATATCTCACTAATCAATAAGGTGGGGAGAAATAAACTAAAGATTGTTTTTAAAATGCTACGTCTGCTAACAAATTACTTCTATTACCTTCTTCAAGGAATATAGGCTTTGCAGCTTCCATTCCACAGTATCTGCTCAAACGAAGATCGAGCATACTCGAGAAGTTCGAGGCAGGCTTCAATCCATCTCTATCGCGGAAATTCAGTCTGAGATATCTTTCGAAATCCTCTCGAAGTCATCGATGTCAAACGATTGAATAGAAAAAACCACTGACGACCAATGCAGTTCCCAACCTGTCCCCACTCAGTCAGTATCGATAATATTGAGAGGACAGTCAGTACCACCTCTAGTTATACTCCACCACGTACAACGCCAAGTAACTTTATATACAAAGAGTGGTACAGTGTAAAATATACCTACGTGACGGTTACTAACTGGGCCAACGCAAAGGGAATCAGAGATGTGTAACAGACGCGGTGACTCCCATGATGGGAGTACGTGTACTAGCGAGATGAACTGTGTACATTGCTCCCAAAATCCCTCAACAAACGTCAAAATTTGTCCCCAGTACCGAACTGAAAAATCCATCAAGACCCTGATGGGTGGGTACCCAAAATGTGTCACAGAAGCAAAGGAATTCATATCAGGGTCGTTTGCAAGTCTTTCCAAGACTCTGCCAATTGTGTATATAAAGCAATTCCCACCACTCAATTCAGTTCAAGCCGCGATAGACAATAGTTTTAGTTAGGGTGAATAAACTGTATGCATTGATAATTATAAATGCTGAACCCGGTAGAAAGAGGAATACGCCTAAAACCCTCGAGGCCATTGATACATCCTGACTAAGCAATGCTCTATGTATTATACTGTACCTACACAAAAAAAAGCTGCAAAGTCCTTGTCACATGGGTTGATTATTCTATCGGACATACGTACAGAAATGTTGGTTGTTCATTTATTGTTTCTTTCTTGTGAAATAATTGAAATAGCCCCCATTTTTTGCCCCCAAAGCACGAATTAGGCTCAATTTTCCACTTATCCATCACGTCTCCGTCACAGCCGAATTTGACATTTTTTTCCATGTAATTACCGTCGAAATAAGTCAATCATCAATTTGATCGCAGTGAAGTGAAGCGATCAATTATTATTGCGTTTGAGTTAAATCTTCAAAAACTTATATGCTCTTGTAGATAGGTACATGTTTCGACTGAACATCGCAGTCATCTTCATCTTCAGCTGCCGATTAACATTCATTGGTGCCTACACAGATATCTTACCTACCCACTGTGAGTCAGACAGTCGAAGCAGAAGCTCCCATCAAACTACACTGTCAATCAATTTATATTATTTTCAAGTAACCAAACGGCCCCTAATCAAACCATCCTGATATTCTAATGAATGTTTTGTTTGCTTATTGCTATGTGTCAACAAAGTAGTAACAAATCATTCGCTCCCTTATTGAGATCAGGTAGGTACTTCTTCGTTAATGCATAGAGAATATCCATCTTTGTTATGGACTCACCATCATAATGTTCATAGAATCAAGTCTTCAGAATATAGTGACAGCGCCTGACTGCGAATATGGTAAATTACTTGGCAGCTAACCATTTAAGGCTGAACACGACCATAATGTATTCAACTCGACGACTTTTCCCTCAATTTCAGTCTCAGTGTGAGCTATTCATGGCAGTTCCTGTATGTTATGCCTTCCAAAACTTAACCGTATAAAAGGCATAATACGACTACGGCAGTCTTCTTCAGCGGGACTTCAAGCTATAAAGTTGGATCTTATCAAGAAAGCGTAGGCGTGTTTATTAGGCCATTACGCGGTTTTCTTAGCGACTCCCGAGAGATGAAGGCCGACTAGGCGATAATGCAGTCAGTCCAGCTCCCATTTGAGAACACTCTGACCACAAGTATTATAACTGAACGGGGGTCATCCTCATTCTTGAGGCCTGTCCGTATGTTTCCCTGAGTCACGTTTTACATTGTTCGTCCGGTTTTGGGGCGTTGCATCAGTGGCACTGTAGCAGATGGGGCCTTGATGAGATATGGAAAGATTTGTCGTGAAAAAATACATTTTATTATAACAGTGACAATAGCGGTTGCGCTCTTGCAGTTCCTATCCGAGTTTGTTTTACAGCTTCGGAGTCGGTGTCTCACTTGTGTCTGACTTGGTCGTTCGGAGAAAACACAAATAATATAATAATCAGCCAAAAGCTCACAACAATAACTCTAATTAATAATTACTTACCAAGTTTTTATTATTAAATTTCACAAAGAGTGAAAGTTTGAACACATCGATCAATTTTACTGAACTTTCGTGAGGTTATTTCATAATAGGGGTGAAAAATCCGACCCCCCCCCCCCCCATCCTCGTGGTTCACCCTGGGAGACGCCACTTCGTGGTAGGCTAACGGGGCGGTACACCTTGCTACAGCCTGAATGGGAGGGGACGTCACTCCACCTCAGAGAAGTAGGAGTCTATAACCACCCAGGACTCTGAAGTAGCGAGGGCAACCCCTCTACCAAGCTAGGGCACTGTGGGCCAATCCCTCACATGCCTGAATAACACACTGATTAAAAGAAACCAAAGAGAGAAACCCGGACTGCTAAAACGATCCTGAAACTGGCATGAACACCGGACAACCCCCTTCGGAACATGGAATGTTAGAGGCTTAAATGGAAAGGAGGTGGAGTTGGTGAAGGAAGTATCCACCAGGAATTACAATACCTAGCCATAACCGAAACAAAAAAGAAAGGTCAAGGCTAGGTCAAAGTCGGAGCGAGCTAGAGCAGGTGTGGGCCTCCTGGTCCACAAAGATAGAACCACAAACATCAAGGCATGGAAGTTTGTAAATGAAAGGATTATGGTCGGTGGTATTCTCGATGCTGAAACTGTCTTCTCTGTCGTAGTGGTGTATGGACCAAACGAGGAGGAGAACCAGCAGACCAAAGATGAGTTCTACGAACTCCTGCAAAGAACGATGGACGAGGCAATTGACCACATGATCGTACTAGGAGACCTGAACGGTAGAGTGGGAAATAATCCAGAGCCGTGGCCAAATGTCATTGGGACGTATGGAGATACCATCCTGCACAATAATGGAGAAAGGACCCTGGAGCTCTGTGTCGCTAATAACCTGATCATAACCAATACCAAGTTTCCTCACCGCGAGATACAGATGTACACTCGAGTGGAACCATCAAGAAACAAGAAATCGATAATCGACTATTATAATAGTTAGCCAATCACTCATGCCTTTTGTCTGAGATTGTTGAGTTAAGAGGGGTCCAGAAATTGGATCGAATCACTTCCTCCTCCAAATGGACTTGATTATGGAAACAATCCAAAGACGATCAAAGACTCAGAAAAAGAAGCCCCGAACTAGAAGAATAAAAACCCACAAACTGAAGGATGCCGCAAACCAGAAACTGTTCCAGGAAAATGTCTCAGCAAAAGCAGCTAGCTTTTTGACGAATCAACCGAATAACCTTCAAGTGGCATGGAGCAACTTTAAATCCTAGTCCTCACAGCGGCGGAAGAAATCTGTAGCTCCAGTCTACATGGAGCACCCAAAAAGTGCACTCGCTGGTGGAGTGAGGAGGTTGAAGCCCACATCAAGGAAAAATAAGAGGCTTTGGAAACAGTACTTCCAAACAAAAACTCCAGAAGCTTGGGAAGCCTATAAGAGGAAGCGGAATGAGACAAAGCTCATAGTCCTGGCAGCTAAGGCGGAATCCTGGGAGGAGTTTGGAAGGTTCATGAGGAGGCGTACGAGGGAAACCAGAAACTATTCTACAGAATCTTGAAGAACATGAGAAAGGAAAAAGACTGCCCTCTGAAATTCATTAAAGATAAACTCGGTAACCTGCCAACAGGAGAAAACGAGATTATGGGCAGATGGAGGGAATATTTCCAACAATTGCTGGACAGTGGTCAAGTGGATCAACACTCGTAAGATGACAACCTGCAGGATGAGGAGGACGTCGCACCAACCATTTCAATGGAAGAGCTTCAGAGAGCCATAGGAAAGATGAAGCTTGGTAAAGCAGCGGGTGAGGATCAAATTACCCCTGAAATGCTGAAGTACATGGGAAGGGAAGGCCGGCGAGCACCATCTGAATGGAGGGGGGTAGTGCCCGCAGCCAGAAGCTCCTGCAGCTGATGGCAGAGGTGATGGAAGAGGTGGGAGGGCTTCATGTCCCCAAGGTGGTGGGGTTGCGACAGTGCGGCGATTCGTGCCATCTTGGATGGCTGGTAGAGGGAGACGAGGCGGCTGCGGAGGGCATCGTATGCGTCGGCTGCTTCGGGCGAGAGATCGGACGTCTGGAGTAGAATTTCGTAGGGAAGCAAAGAGATAACCCGTGAGTAATGGGTTGTTTGGCTGCCGACGCCGGCGGCAGAGAAGGCTGCGTCAATCTGGAAAAACCAGTGGGTGGGGTCGTGTGAATAGAAGGGGGGAAGCGTGAGGGGGAGGGAATAGGCGGTTGGCATGATGTCGGCGGGTGCAGTGGCAACAGCGGTGGTCGTGGCAGCGGTGGACGTGGAGGGGTCGTCGGAGAAGGGTGTCAGGAGGGGGGGCGACTGCAGTGGGGGTGACTCCATGGTGAAGGAAGCGGGACCGTCACTGTAGTGAATTGGTATAGCGATAATTCACTACAGGCGGTATGAGGTTGTGCCCAGCCTGGTTCCAACACTAAACGCTGTCACCAATTCGACGGGATCTTTTTGGATGAGTGTGCCCGGCTGGTTCCAACACTAAAGGCTGTCACCAATTCAACGGGATCTTTTAGGGAGCATTTGCCTGGCAGGTTCCAACACTCAAGGCTGTCACCTATTCCAGGATCTTTTAGGTTAAGGAGAGAGAGAGAGAGGAACGAGGAGAGAGAGAGTAGTCTTCGACTAGAGGAGAGCGTAGAATGGTTAGAAAGGCGAAGGAGGCGAGTTTTTATAGCCCTTGAGGGCTGTCTCCCTCCATCCTCCAGGTAGTGGAGGATGGTGGGGAACTCCACTGGGTTCCTCGGTGCTCCTGCGTCTTTCGTCCCCACTTCTATGAGTTTATTTGCGAGATCTAATATTTGCAGGTTTACAAGAAGTGGTTCTGGTCCATGACAGTAACATTTAGTGAGCTTCTCAGTTAATTGTAGGAGAATGGATTGTTCGTTAAATACGTTTGTTGGCGTATACTCTTATTCGGATTTTCATTGTTAGTGTTCACATCCCATGCTTATGATTTAGATGGATTTAAGCTTTGGCGTAGATATTTTTGTTTATACTTATGTGCACTTCCTATTTTGTTTATTAGCTATATTTATTTTCATTTTTCCTTTTCAGGTAAGTTCAATACGCTATGGGCAGTAAGTTCCTATCCTTTCTTTTAGTACAAAACAAATTAATCGAAACAAAACAAAATAGTTCAACAGAGCAACGCTGTATTGTAATGGTGTCCTTTAGTGTGTACATAGTATGACAGTAGGGTGAGAATGTAACTTCTGGGACATTCCTGTTTGAACATGCTCGCGACCAGCTCCCTCAGGCCCTAGGGGGTGGCCCCTTCCCCCTCACCAACCCCCCACCCACCCCTCAATCACTCCTTACCACCCCCACCCCCCTCGGACCGCCCCTATGGTCTCCAGATCCATCCCCCTCTCCTTCAAAGGTTCCTCACCCCGCCCCCTGCCGCCTCCGGACCTCAGACCGCCCCACCCTCCTCCACAGCCCTCAGACTAAGGATGTCCCAAAAGTCCCATAACGAGAAAACAAAAATAAAGACGAACGAAACCGGATGTAAGAAAGAAAAAGGTGATGGGGTAAATTAAATGTAATCTTCTTGAATGTTGGATCTCAGCGAGTGGGAAAAACTATTGCGAGATATGGGTGAAAACGAAAAAAAAAAATGAAAAATTAACTGGTTAAGAAAATAAATTGATAGCAAGGAAGGGGGAAAGGGCGTAAAAAATGTTGTAGGGGCAAACTAAATGAATACTTCTTCAAAGTTTGGGTCTCAGCTAGTGAGATAAAAACTATTGCGGGATATGGGGGAAAAAAATAGGGGGAAAATAAATTGAATAATAATAACTGAGATGGGAGAAGAAAAAAACGAGGTAATTTAACCTAAAAGAACGATGAAGAAAGAAAGGAAAAAAAACGCAAAGGGTTTGGGATGCTACTAGAACCAATGATCCTAACAATGAATATTAATTAGGGATTACCTATTTAATCTTCCTTAGTTGAGGAGATGGGAGCAGTCGCAGTGGCAGGCAGGAGGACATTCTGTGTTGAGAACTCAGAACGAACTGTGGCTGCTGAGGGACTCGGGCTCCTTATATAGGGGTGAAGGGGATGCCTGTTCAGACTGGAGCGCAAGAACTGTTCAGACAGGAGCTGGAGCGGAGCACGACCTGTCCAGACCTCCAGAAATCTGATCAGACATGCGCGCCCCTATAGGTTCTTAGGGCCAGATCAACCCCTATGATAGAATACGTTCTGAAAGGGTGTAGAATAATGTCTCTCCATTATGTTGGTTGAGAATCAACATTTCAAACATTCAGTAAGTCCACTGTTTCGAGTGTCAAGTAGCTATTCATGGTCAAACAGGATTTTCAGAAATTCCGAGGGACTTTATTATGATTACCTGATACAATTAAGTAGGTAGGTATTCATAATCGAAACAGGAATGTCCCAGAAGGTTCTAGGGGAGGGGATAATTGAGGAGGGGGGGAATGTTCCAGAAGGTTGTGACGAGCTGATGGGGTGGGGGGGAGGAGAAATGGTGAATAACGGGGGGGGGGGGGGGATAGAATGGTTCAGAAGGTTGGATGTGATGGGTGAGGGGGTGGGATGGGTGGTGAGGGGTGTGACAGGCTGTGATGGTGGTGTGATCGAGGGGGGTGAGGTGGTGGTGGAGGTGAAAGGTGGTGAGGGTGGGAGGAGGTTGGGCGATGAGGGGTGATGGTGGTGGAGGAGTTTTTGTGGGTGGAGTGGTAGGACTACACTGTCGGGGGTGTCGGGTACGTTATTATGATTTTCTAATACTATTAAGTAGGTGGTTATTCATGATCAAACCGGATTTTCAGAAATTCCGAGATGCGGGAGGGGGGTGACGTCATTATGATTATCTGATAGGATTAAGTAGGTAAGTATTCATAATCAAAACGGAATTCCAGAAATTACAAGATGGTGGGAGCGATAGGGAAGGGGGGGGGGGATGACTACATCATGATTGTCTGATACAGTTAAGAAGGTAGGTATTCATGTCCAAACAGGAATGTTCCGAGGTGAGTGGCGAGGGGTGGGGTCGAATGGGGTTAATGATGGGCGAGAAAGGGTGGAAGGGTTAAGGGGTAATAAGGGCGTGAGGGGGGTCGATTGCGCTCTACATTTGGAAGAAAAGATGCTCAGTAGAAATTTTTCGAAAAGATCTTCGTTTTAAAGATATCCAACAATTTGTATTTTTCCCACTTTTCATTACCTTATCACATAAAAACGCTAATAAATTCGAAAATACTGAGACTACGACAAATCCAATTACACCGTTTGAAAGAACGTTAAGTTTCCTGTAAGATTCTTCTGTTTTCAATGGTCAGAGTTGCTTAAAATGCTGGCCAATATCAGTTGGAACATTTGAAAATTTAAAAATTTAAAATTGTGAAAAAGATTTACGTTCTACCGAGGTTACAAAAAAGTACTACAACTTTTCAAATGTCACAAAAACTTCTTCATTTAATAGGCTTTACATTGATACACTTACATGTAAAAATAACGTTGTAGCAAAGTTGAAAAATGATAACTGAACGTTCGAAAACATGAGCAGAGGTGAATATGTGGTGGTGGGGGGGGGGGGGAATTAATTAGTCCTAGGGATGGATCACTGGTGTATCCATCGACTAGCCTTCTCATTATTGATTTTGAATCAAATTTATGCGCACGCCCACCTATCTAGCTGTATTCAAGACAGGCCATCCACCTCAACACGACATGTGCCAGGAGGATCCTCAATCAGAAACAAAAAGAGGTTACATGGGACTTCGGAATTGACACTCGAGGGCAAAAATGAATAAGAGGGAGCAATCAGTGGGCGATGAGAGAAGGTTGATAGTCCGCTGGCACGTGCATGAGTCTTGAAAACTCCTTGGACACGCGAGGCAGGCTGAGGTTGGAAATGTGGTGGCTTTGATTGAATGTGATGGTAAGGCTGGCAGGTGGTGCTCACTCCTTCTGGTGCCAACTCCTTGTCGCACTTCGGTATCCGGACGCCACAAACGGCCAACACACATGCAACCCTTCAAACGTGATGCCGTTCCCTCAATGGACCCAATTTCAAGGGCCCAGGGGTTCGAGGGATCATTACGACGAAAATTTCCTCGTTTTAGCTGAATTGAGAGTCTTCAAACACATAAATTTTCACCCACCAAACAATGGAGTGGCTGTAGGGGTCGCCACCAATTTGCTTCCACAGTACTGTAAGCTGGAAAGCATGTTCCTTGCGAGAGTAAAATAAATAAATAAAAAACACTGCGAAGTGCTTGTCACATGGATTTATTATTCTATTGGACACATGTACAGAAATGTTGCTGTTTGTCACAGAGGGAAAAAAATAGGTATTTTTTGTGTTTTCGTGACATGTTAGTAACATGAGCTTTTGAGGTATCGTTTTCCATGTTTTTGGGACAAGAAGACCGAATATGAAGTCGATTTTGACCAAAGAGTGGAAAATTGAGGGTCTAACGAAGTTTCAGCCTTAAATTTACGTTAAATTTTGGTCTCGGTGCGTGTCTTATGCATAGAATGCCTAGTGGGGAGTTGAAACCTATCAGCATCGCTTCTAGGATATTGTCGAAAGCGGAACGTAGATATGCAACCATCCAGAAAGAAGCTTTAGCCATCTTTTTTGGCTGTAAAAAGTTTTTCGAATATTTAATGGGTAACAAATTGATAATTCGCAGCGATCACGAACCGTTGTTAGGGCTGTTTGGTGAACATCAAGGTTTGCCCCAAATGGCTGCCGGACGAGTTCAAAGATGGGCATTATTTTTATCGAATTTTGATTACAAGTTGGAATACGTGAAGGGTTCCAATAATTCAGCGGATGGGTTATCCCGTTTGCCTTTGGATTCAACAGCTTTGGAGGATGATAGTTATAATGAAAGTATCGAAAGGCATGAAATAGGTGGATACTTGAATTTTGTGGAAGAATTTATCCCTGTGAGTTATGCTCAAATCAAGCTTGAAACTCGCAAAGACCCTATTCTAGGTAAGCTTTACCGGTATACTAGGGATGGATGGCCACAAACTTTTCAAGATGAATTGAAACCATATGAACTTCGAAAATCTGAAATTTTTGTTGAAAACGATATTTTGATGTGGGGGTATAGAGTGATTATACCATTCAAACTACGGCAGCTATTGTTAACAGAACTGCACAGTTCATATATGGGTACTACTAAAATGAAGGCGCTGGCACGTTCGTACTTTTGGTGGCCCTATTTGGACAAAAACATTTCAGAAATAACAAAAAATTGCCATGTTTGTTTATCACATCGCTCAGATCCTCCAAAGGTGATTTCTGGGGGATGGCCTGAAGCTTCAGAACCAATGCATCGAATCCATATGGATTTTGCAGCTCCCATTTTTAACAATAAAATGTTTCTGATAATTATTGACGCTTGCAGTAAATGGCCAGAAGTCTATGAAGTTAGGAAAGCGGGTACTTACCATACTTTGGAAATGTTCCGTGAGTTTTGTGCTCGTTTTGGGATTCCCAAATGTGTTGTTACCGACAACGGCACTTGTTTCAGTACAAGCGAGTTCTTGACATTCTGTACTAGAAATGGTATAGTTCATCTCACTTCTCCTAGCTATCATCCATCTAGCAATGGGTTAGCAGAGAATTTTGTCAAGTCATTCAAGGCTGCTCTCTATAAGTTGTTGCGTGATAAAACCGATGAAGCATTGAATACCAAACTGCAGAAATTTTTATACCATTATCGCAATACACCTCATTCTACAACCAGTAAAGTACCATCTTCTATCATGTTGGGAAGGAAGGTGAATACTAGGTTTGACCAGTTAGTGCAAAGCGGAGGTGATAAAAAGGTTAATAAAACATGGAACAAAAGACATATTGTATATTCAGAAAATAAGGCATTTGCTGTAAATGATTCTGTTTATATAAGGGACTATTCAAGACCTAATAAAAGAGGTTGGATTCATGCTATAATTCAAGAACCGCTAGGAACCTACCTGTTTTTGTGTCAAACTGATGATGGACGTGTATTTAAGCGGCATATCGATTAGATTATCAAAGGTGGTGAATTTTATGAAACACCTATACTGAATCCTAAAGAAACTCACGATGTATCCACTACCAACTGTAGTTTTTCCGAAAACACCTGTGCAACCGAAGGTATCACATGTTCCGATTGACGGCCCTCCGCCGCAATCGACCACGCCTGAACCAGTTGACTCAAGTAATACCTCTGTAAATGTAGGAAGTAAGATACAAATACCAACTACACCCAAGTCATCTAAATCTGCAATACCTCATGTTTGTGATCCTAATCTGACAACGGGAAGGCCGGTGAGAACCAGGAAGGCACCCGACAGATTGAATGTATGAGTTTATTTAAAATAATAGAGTTATACATTACCCTTGGCTGCGGGTTACGATATTTTCTTTGGTTGGTTACCAAGAAGCCTAATTGAATTATTTTGTCGAACGAGAGGAGTTTCCATATAATTATGTTCATCTAATTATTTTCTATACGGCCGATCTTTTATTTTGTACTTTGGAGGGAAATGTGCGTTCCCGGTGTTTGATTTATTTTTGTATTTGATTTATTTTTGACGTACTTATTGTAATCTTTTGTAGAGGGGGAGATGCCACAGAGGGATATTTCAATTATTGTATTGGCATTACTGCCGCTACCCCTACCTACCCACTTATGATTGAATAAATCATTCTTCTGACTGGCTCAACTCGACGTGTACGCTGTCTCTGCCTTATCCCTAATTTTTATTACACTGTTCATTTTTGTTTCTTTCGTGCGTAGTAATCGAAATAGTTATTTTACATGGTTTCCACAAATTTTGGTCCCCAAAAAAACAACCTCCTTTCTTTTCCAGATTATCTTTGAACATTGATAGTGCGTTTTGATTGTCTTGATTTATGGTGATTTCAGACAATTTCCCAGGATTCTAATCATTAAAAAATGAATTTTGGGAGCTTAACCTTTGATACAACCTCAATTCTTCACTCATTGGTCAAAATCAACTTCACATTCGGTCTTCTCGCTCTAAAACACCATAGAAAACGATAAATCACAAGCTCGTGTTCACTAAAACCTCAAAAAACCCTCGAAAACCCCTATTTGTACACCCCTTTTTACCCCATTACCTCCCTGGGTGTATTCCAATAGGGCTGTCGAGATTTGGAGCACAACTAGGACCCAAACTGTGTGCGGAAGAACGACGATGTTAGACCAAAATTTAACGTAAATTTAAGGCTGATACTTCGCTAGAACCTCAATTTTCCATTCATTGGTCAAAATCGACTTCATAATCGGTCTTCTCGTCCTAAAAAACGAGGAGAACGATACCTCAAAACCTCATTTTACAAGAACACAAAAACGTACCTACTAGTACACATACGTAGGTACAGAAATGTTCATGTATTGTTTCTTTCATGTGAAATAATTAACATAGCTATTTCTGGTGGTTTCTACCAATTTTGGCCTCCCAAGCACGAATTAGGTACGCTCCTTTTGGTTTATTATTCGGTGAATAATACACCTATGTATTCGCTCGGCAAAAAATTTTTATAAAACCCCCTCAAAATTTTTTCTTTTCCATTTCATGGTGCGTAGATTCCAAAAACGCTGCAAAGTCCTTGTCCCATGGCTATTCTACTGGACATACCTACAGAAATGTTGGCTGTTCATTTATTGTTTATTTCATGTGAAATAATTGAAATAGCTATTTCTGATGGTTTTCACCATTTTTGGCCCCTAAAAATCGAATTAGGTACCTACGCTCCTTTTTTTTTTAAATTTTTCTCAGATTTATCTTTGATCATTGGTAGTGCCATTTAATCGTCTTGATTCACGTGTTGATACTACTTCCAGTGTTATTATACAAAGTGATGGTGATTTCAGACGATTTCCCAGGATTTTGACTCATAAAAAATCAATTTTGGGAGCTGAACATTTGGTAGAACCTCGATTTTTCACTCTTTGATCAAACTCGACTTCATATTCGGTCTTCTCGTCCCCAAAAACATGGAAAACGATATCTCAGAAGCTCATGTTACCAACATGTTGCTAAAACGCAAAAAGTACATATTTTTACACTCATTTTCACTCATAACACCCCTGGGTATATTCCGATCGGGTTGAAAAGTTTCGGGACACAACTAGGGCCCAAATGGAGCATGTGTGCGAAAGAACGAATTTTTTAGACCGAAAATGAAGCCGGTACGCGTGATACGGCGTACGGCGGACGGGCATTGCATTTTTGGAATCTATGCAACTTGAAACGGAAAAGAAAAAAGTTTGAGGGGGTGCTATAAAAATTGTTTGTTGAGCGGATACATAGGTGTATTATTCACAGAATAATAAACCAAAATAATATGTCCGTCCGCCATACGCCGTATCACGTGTACCGGCTTCATTTTCGGTCTAAAAAATTCGTTCTTTCGCACACATGCTCCATTTGGGCCCTAGTTGTGTCCCGAAACTTTTCAGCCCGATCGGAATAAACCCAGAAGTGTTATGAGTGAAAAAGTGTATAAAAATAGGTAGGTACTTTTTGTGTTTTAGTAACATGTTAGTAACATGAGCTTTTGAGGTATCGTTTTCCATGTTTTTGGGGACGAGAAGACCGGATATGAAGTAAATTTTGACCAAAGAGTGGAAAATTGAGGTTCTACCAGATGTTCACCCCCAAAATTGTTTTTTTATTAGTCAAAAACCTGGGAAATCGTCTGAAATCACCATCAATTTGTAGGATAACACTAGAAAAAGTGTTAACACGTGGATCAAGACTATTAAATGGTACTATCAATGATCAAAGCTAATTTAAAAAAAAACGCTGCAAAGTCCTTGTCACATGGGGTTTATTATTCTACAGAAATGTTGGCTGTACATTTATTGTTTGTTTCATGTGAAATAATTGAAATAGCTATTTCTGATGGTTTCCACCAATTTTGGCCCCCAAAACACAAATTAGGTAGGTACGATTTTTTTTTTTTTTCAAATTATCTTTGATCATTGGTAGTGCCATCATTTAATCGTCTTGATCCACGTGTTGACACTTTTTCTAGTGTTATTCTACAAATTGATGGTGATTTCGCAGGTATTTGACTCATAAAAAATCAATTTTGGGAGCTGAACATCTGGTACAACCTCAATTTTCTACTCCTTGGCCAAAATCGACTTCATATTCGATCTTCTCGTCCCCAAAAACATGGAAAACGATACCTCAAAAGCTCATGTTACCAAAATGTTGCTAAAACGCAAAAAGTACCTATTTTCACACACATTTTCACTCATAACACCCCTGGTGTCGTGAGTCCCTCCCGGGAACACTCCTATCATATTAAGTTCTCACCAATATCCAAACGCCAAACTAAAGCTCCGTAAATAAAGATATGAGTGGGGACAGGCGACAGAACCCAGGGTTACTCAACCTGGGGCCCCACTACCAGCTCCCAGCAGGGAGCTGGAGGGAGAGGCCCCCAAGTACTATAAAACCCCGGATCCTGGCGCTCAAGCTTCATTCGACACTTCCTCTAACCAGCTCTCTCTTCTCTCTCTTACCTTACCTTCCAGATGATCGGTTGAATACAGCCGCCTGGGAATTTCACCTCCTCTCTCCTCTCTCCTCCTCCTCCTTGTCTAGATGATCGGTTGAATACAGCCGCCTAGACAAGGGACCTCTCCTTTCCTCTCCTTCACCTAGATGAACGGTTGACTACAGCCGCCTAGGTGAAATTCCCTCATCCACCTCTCTCTCCTCCAAAGTCGTAGATGCTCGGTTGATTACAGCCGCCTGCGACTTTTCCTCACCTTCCTTCCACACCACCTCTCTCTCCTCCAAAAGTCGTAGATGTTCGGTTGACTACAGCCGCCTGCGACTTTTCCTCCTTTTCTCTCCTTCACCTAAATTCACTCACCTTCCTTCCACGCCACCGTGATGAGAATTTTAAATTCATCACAGTGGTGAACCCGACGTTCACTCAACCTTCTTCCTTCCCACCTTCCCACCTCATGTGTCGCCCCAGTCAAGTAGTTCGGTGTCCCAAATTTTAAATTCAAAATTTTAACCAGTCAGTCTAAATTCGCAATTCTTGGCCCCACCCTCAACACTCACCTCTCAACTCAACGCACCACCGCTCCCGCCGATTGCGAATTTCAAAATTCAAAACCACGTCAAATTTTTGAATTTTAGTTACAGAAATGGACCCGAACTCACCGACGCCGCCGCTCCTGCGACCAGCTACACTGCAGCCGCCCGCCGCTGCGACATCCGACGCATTGGCCGACAACCCTTTCTCCACGCTCTCCCCGCCGACCTCTGCGACGTCGGACACCGCCGCCGCCGCCGCCGCTACGGCCGCAGCCGCCGCCAACGTCATGACGGCGTCCGCTGCGTTCCCTCTGTCGCTGCCCCCCTTCTACACGCACGACCCGGCGCTTTGGTTTTTCCAAGTGGACGCAGCGTTTTCGGCCGCCAACATCCGCAGCCAGAAAACCCGATATTCCCGGATCATTTCACTACTGCCCTACGAGATCCTGCTGCAGACCTCTGATATCTCCCCCGACGCCGCCGCTGCGTACGACGACCTCCGCGGCCGCCTCATCACCACCTACCAGCCGTCGAAAATCGCCCGAGTCGCCGCCCTCTCCCAACCTCAACACCTCGGCGACCAGAAGCCCTCCCACCTCTACCGACGGCTGCGACACCAGCTGCAGGGGATCATGACCGCCGACATCGCACGCACGTTCTGGTTACGTGCCCTTCCCCACCCCATCCAGATGGCCCTGGCCAGCCATCTCGACGGTCCCGACGAGCCCCTCCTGCGCCTCGCGGACACCGTGCACGACTTGGCCGCTGCGGCCGCCGTCAGTGAGGTGCGTACGCCGCGCCACCCCCCGCCTTTCCGGGACCGCACAAAATCCCGGGACCGCGGCCGGGCACCCTCCCTCGACGGCCGTCGACCACTTTCGGCGGATCGCCGACGCGACTCGTCCGCCGACCGCCGCCGCCAGCGCTCACCCGAGCGCCGCAACGCATCCCCTCCCCGCCAGCGCAGAGGTCGTTCCCCAGCAGCTGCGCGCGCATCAAACTCAGCCCGCCCCACCAACTCCGCCTACCTACCTGCGGACCACCCCAACCGTTGTTTCTATCACGTAAACTTCGGTGGGGAGGCCCGCAAGTGCCAACCCCCCTGCTCCTTCGCCCCTAAGCAGGGAAACGCAGACGCCCGCCGGTAAATCCGGCGGGCCCCCCTCCTCGCCAACACGGGGGGGACCATGCGCATACCCCCCCCGCCCGAATTCACACAGCCACCACCACCAAGCCACGCTACCCCTCCTACGCCGCCGCCACGGCTGCCAACCTCCCGGCCGCGCCTGCAGCGCCGCCATAGCCTTCACCCCACCACAAACGGAACAAACCCTCCCCGCCCGCCACCAGGGCAACCAACCTTCCGGCCGCCACTCACGCCGCCGCTACCGTTCCCCCACCCCGGAACGGCCCCTCCACGCCCGCCAACAGGGCAGCCAACCTTCCGGCCGCCACTCACGCCGCCGCTCCCGTTCCCCCACCCCGGAACGGCCCCTCCATGCCCGTCAACAGGGCAAACACCCTCCCGGCCGCCACTCACGCCGCCGCGTCCGTTCCCCCACCACGGAACGGAACCTCCACGCCCGCCTCCAGGGCACAACCCCCTCCAGCCACCACACAGCCCGCCACTACCGTTCCCCCTCCCCGGAACAAGGCGAAACCCCCTCCTCCCAAACTGGCCTGCCCCCCTGCAGACTCCGCCGCTTCCCCCCTCCGGAACGACAAGAAACCGCCTCGCGTCTCCTTCGCGGCGGACCAGCCAACACCGACCAACGTACCTACCTCCGCAATTGTGCCCAACGCCCTCCCGACCCACCAGCGACTTTTCCTGCGCTGCAGGAAAACCAATGTGCCTTTCTTGGTGGACACAGGGGCGGCGCTATCAATATTTCCTAACAACATCCTCCGTCGTCAGGCGCGCTGCTACCGGCAGCTTCTCTACGCCGCCAACGGTACCACCATCCCCTCGTACGGGACGTACCGCTCCTCTGTTCATATGAGCGGGCTCGCGTACGAGTGGGAGTTCACCGTGGCGGACGTGGAGAAGGCGATCCTGGGGGCCGATTTTCTCGCATATTTCGGTCTCCAGGTCGACGTCCGGAACGCGCGCCTGATTGACCCCGCCACAAAAACACCCATACCCGGATTCATACATGCCATCAACCACCCCCCTACGCAATTTGAACGCCTCCTCCTCAACTACCGCCCCCAGCGCCGCCCCTCTGCCCACATCTCCACCATTCAACACCACATCGAGACTTCCGGCCCCCCCATCACGGCGAAAGCCCGACGACTCCACCCCCTGCAACTATCTAAAGCCCGGCAACATTTTAATAAACTTATAGCCGACGGCATCGTCCGCCCCTCAAAATCCCCTTGGGCTTCTCCTCTCCACATCGTGCAGAAGCCCAATGGGGATATCCGCCCCTGCGGGGACTACCGGCGGCTAAATTCGAAAACCACGCCGGACCTTTATAATGTTCCCCACCTACGGGACTTCTCGTCGCACCTCCATGGCGCTAATATCTTCTCTACCCTCGACATTTCACGGGCGTTCCACCACATCAACATTCACCCCCCCGATGTCCTGAAAACCGCCATCATCACCCCGTTCGGACTTTTCGAGTATGTTAAGATGGGCTTCGGGTTGAGGAACGCTGCACAAACTTGGCAGCGCTATATGGACAGCATCCTGCGAGGCCTACCGTTCGTCTTTTGCTTCCTCGACGACGTCCTGGTAGCCTCCAGGACGCCGGAAGAACACCTCAGCCATCTCCAACAGATCCTTGACATCTTCTCCTCCGAAGGCCTCTTGGTTAACACAGACAAGTGCGTTCTCGGCCAACCCTCCGTCCGCTGCCTCGGCCACCACGTTTCATCCGAGGGCATCAAACCCCTCGCTGACAAAGTCCACGCCATTAGTGACTTCCCGCAACCCCGCACCGTGACGGAACTCCGCCGCTTCCTGGGTATGTTAAACTTTTACCGCAGACACATCAAACACGCAGCACAACATCAACAACCACTCATACACGCCATTCCCCAACCCTCCAAAAAAAATGACAACCGCCCCATTACCTGGACCCCCCAACTCATCTCCTCCTTCAAAATTTGCAAACAGGACCTAGTAGACGCCGCTCTATTGGCCCATCCCGATCCTCACGCCCACTATCCATCACCACCGATGCGTCCGACTGGGCCATCGGGGCAGTGCTCCATCAGCACACCGGCGCCACCCCCCAACCCCTAGGCTTCTTTTCCAAAACGCTATCCCCCACCCAAAAAAATTACTCCACGTTCGACAGAGAACTCCTCGCCATCCACGAAGCCATCAAGCACTTTCGTGACTTCGTGGA
This sequence comes from Leptopterna dolabrata, assembly GCA_954871275.1. NCBI lineage: Eukaryota > Metazoa > Arthropoda > Insecta > Hemiptera > Miridae > Leptopterna > Leptopterna dolabrata. The sequence continues at coordinate 1,232,473 of OX940981.1, read as the reverse complement.
GGGCAGGCAGTTCTCTGTCGTCACTGATCATAAGCCCCTGACCCACGCCCTCCTACAGAATCGCAAATCCGCCTCCCTGCGTCGCCTCCGGCAACTCGAGTTTATCGGGCAATTTACGTCCGATATCCGATACTTGCCGGGGGCCGACAACTGCGTGGCGGACGCGCTATCCCGACCCACCCCTACCCCCGCGCCGGTGGCGGAGTTACTGCCTTTCCCTTCACCACAAATCCTAAAATCAAAGCAAACTCCACATTCCGACCCCGCCCTCTCCAATCTCATTTCCGCCTCCAAATTGGAACAGCTGCCGCCCCTCGACCTCTGGTGTGACGTAACGGCCGATACGCCGCGCCCTTACGTCCCACCGGAACTGAGGCGGCAGTTGTTCCTCCACTATCACTCCCTTCACCATCCTGGCATTCGGGCTAGCCGGGACCTTATCAAGACGCGGTACTTCTGGCCCCACATGAACACAGATATTCGTAACTGGGTTCTGGGGTGCCAGAAGTGCCAGCGGTTTAAGGTCTCGGCCCACCCCCATGTCCCGCCTCAAACCATTCCCGACTCCCTGCCGTGGGAACACGTTCATCTGGATTTAGTGGGCCCCCTTCCCCCATCCGAGGGAAAAAAATACTGCCTCACGATGATCGACCGTGCCACCAACTGGGTGGAATGCATTCCACTCTCAAACATCACCGCGGACACCGTCGCGACGGCTTTCCTCTCTCAATGGGTTAGCCGTTACGGTTGTCCGCGAACAGTCACGGTCGATCAAGGGAGGCAGTTTGAGTCCGCCCACTTTTCCGATTTACTACGTTCCCTCGGCATCCACAAAATCCATACTACCCCATACCATCCCCAATCCAACGGGAAAATAGAGCGGTGGCACTCGGTCCTGAAACAGGCCATTTCTACTTCAACAAATTCCCCTTCCTGGACCAAATCCCTCCCCTACATTTTACTCAGCCTACGCACTTCAGCCCGTCCTTCAGACCAAACCAGCCCCGCACAAAACGCATTTAAAGACCCGTTACGTCTACCAGCCGACATTTTCACCCCAAATCACACACCGTCAATTAACAGGGAACCACTACACTCCACAACACCCACAAACGACACCTCTTACCCCAAACGCTTCTTCACCGCCACACACATGTACCTGAAAGAGCCCGGCATGCATAAAACTTTTCAACCCCTGTATGCCGGGCCCTTTCAGGTCATCCGCTCGACACCATCCACCGCTACCCTGTTGATTGACGGAAAGCCCCACACCGTGCCATTGGCACGGTGCAAACCAGCCCCAGTCCTCCCCGACCAATCACACAACACCAATCCCCCGCCCACCCCCACACCACACACAACACACATCACCTCCGTCTCAACCGACGGACCCCGACGTCGTCGCCTCGCTCCGCGACGTCCCGGGTACCGGCTCCCAACAGCTATCCCCCTTCACCGCCACCCTGGCAGTGAAGGGACCCCTCTATCAGTCTTCACGAACGTAAAGACTGTTAGAGGGTGGCACCCATCTTCCCCATCACCCACCTCCCCTCACACTGCACACACACCTCACTCACACACTCACTGTCACACACCACACCCTACACGCACCCAGGAATCGGCGGATTCCCGTCACCCCGTTCCGCTTTGTTCCCCGAATTTGCACGAAGGTTGTAAATATTGTACATATTGTAAATATCATGTTTGTAAATATTGTTCATCCTCCTCATCTCGCCCTTGCCGCTCGCTTTCACATTGTAAATATCGTTCACCCTCCTCATCTCGCCCTTGCCCCTCACTTTCACCTTGTAAATATTGTTCATCCTCCTCATCTCGCCCTTGCCGATCACTTCCCTAAATGCCACATGTTTAGGGATCCTGACCACTGCTGTATATACTCTCACCATCTCATCCTATTTCTTCTACCTTATATTCTACCTTATATTACCTACCTTATGTTACCTACTTATGTTCTACTTCCTATGTTACCTACTTATGTTATGTTACTTACCTTATGTTCTACCTACTTATCATCTACCTACTTATAATCTACCATGTTACTACTAGTTTTTAAGGACCGCCTTCAGCTCAACCTCTGTTTGCATCGGCCCTCAGCCCCTGTCACTTTGCGCCTTCAGCTCCTCCTCTTGTTTGCCGTAGCCCTCAGCTCCTGTCATTTTGCGCCTTCAGCGACCACCTCTTGTTTGCCGTAGCCCTCAGCTCCTGTCATCTTGCGCCTTCAGCACCAATATTGGTTCAAACTGGGGGGACCTCTGTCGTGAGTCCCTCCCGGGAACACTCCTATCATATTAAGTTCTCACCAATATCCAAACGCCAAACTAAAGCTCCGTAAATAAAGATATGAGTGGGGACAGGCGACAGAACCCAGGGTTACTCAACCTGGGGCCCCACTACCAGCTCCCAGCAGGGAGCTGGAGGGAGAGGCCCCCAAGTACTATAAAACCCCGGATCCTGGCGCTCAAGCTTCATTCGACACTTCCTCTAACCAGCTCTCTCTTCTCTCTCTTACCTTACCTTCCAGATGATCGGTTGAATACAGCCGCCTGGGAATTTCACCTCCTCTCTCCTCTCTCCTCCTCCTCCTTGTCTAGATGATCGGTTGAATACAGCCGCCTAGACAAGGGACCTCTCCTTTCCTCTCCTTCACCTAGATGAACGGTTGACTACAGCCGCCTAGGTGAAATTCCCTCATCCACCTCTCTCTCCTCCAAAGTCGTAGATGCTCGGTTGATTACAGCCGCCTGCGACTTTTCCTCACCTTCCTTCCACACCACCTCTCTCTCCTCCAAAAGTCGTAGATGTTCGGTTGACTACAGCCGCCTGCGACTTTTCCTCCTTTTCTCTCCTTCACCTAAATTCACTCACCTTCCTTCCACGCCACCGTGATGAGAATTTTAAATTCATCACACCTGGGTATATTCCGATCGGGCTGAAAAGTTTCGGGACACAACTAGGGCCCAAATGGAGCATTTGTGCGAAAGAACGACTTTTTTAGATAGAAAATGAAGCCTGTACACGTGTTACGGCGGACGGCGTACGCCGGACGGCGGACGGACATTGCATTTTTTGAATCTACACACGTTGAAACGGAAAAGAAAAAAGTTTGAGGGGGTGTTATAAAAATTTTTTGCTGAGCGATTACATAGGTGTATTATTCACAGAATAATAAACCAAAAGAAGGAGCGTAACTAGGGGTAATTCGTGTTTTGGGGGTCAAAATTGGTGGAAACCAACTGAAATAGCAATTTTAATTATTTTACATGGAAGAAACAATAAATAAACAGCCAACATTTCTGTAGGTATGTCCAATAGAATAATAAACCCATGTGACAAGGACTTTGCAGCGTTTTCTTTTTATAATTTTTTTTCCGAAATTATCTTTGGTCATTGGTAGTGCCGTTTAATCATATTGATACATGTGTTGACACTTTTACTAGTGTTATAGGAACATTTAACGATGGTTTCAGACGATTTCCCAGGTTTTTGACTCATAAAAAATCAATTTCGGGAGCTGAACGTTTGGTACAACCTCAATTTTCCACTCCTTGGTCAAATCGACTTCATTTTCGGTCTTCTCGTCCCAAAAACATGGAAAACGATACCTCAAAAATGGGATTCAGCCCATTTCGAGTTTCAAATAATATTGACTGGTGACCACATTCTTCCTGGCATCGATTGGCAGCGTGAATCAGGCCAGTTTCAGTGGTCGCCGAAATAATATGAAAGGTGGAATTGTCTGTAAAACCATGATGTTGCACACTATTCTCAACCATTTAATACATCGGGTAACACATTTGTTAACATACTATACCTGCTATTATCTGAGACTGCCTACCTCACCAATAGACAAACCAAAATTTCAACCCCCCCCCCCCTCCTTAAGGGATATTCGCTTTGCAACTCTCGTGGCAGGATACGTCGAGAAGTCCTGACGAAGATGTAGCTCGAGCGACAGCGGCAGAGGACCGAGAGCGTGAATCGACAGAGGGAAGAATGAAGATTAATGTGGGAAAAGGTAGGTGAGGTTTTAGTGCGTTTGAGTCCCACATAGGTAACTTGGTGGTGCGGTCCCTTCCAGGTATCTTACGAGATGCAGATTCCACCTGTGGATCTTAATGATTACCTCCTTAAAGATACCTAAGGAATAAAACGAGTCTACCCTCAAAATGTCAAGTATGAATACCAAAAATTGCGGCTTTTAGCGCGGTACAGATGTACCCACCCGCAAATGTCGCCCGAGTGTAAGTAGGAAGCTGACGTTCGGAAATAATATTATTCTACACAAATGAAACCCACGCAGGCTCGGGAGGATTCACCACAGGTAGTAGTGGGCTCGTTCAAAACCGATTCAAGGTTATCACGAACGCAATCAAGAATACTGACAATTTTCAATTATTATTCCACCACTGATGATTCCTTGTTTATTCCTTGAGTGAGGGCACTAATAAACTGAGTCCCGCAGAGTTTATGACAGAGTGTAACTGTGGGGGTGGACCCTCGAGTCCCCCTCCTAGACCAGTGAGATTATCACCGGTTAAGAAGGAATGCCGATTAGGCTTCTGCTCACCGATCCCGTCTCCACCGGAAGAAACAATGTATAGAGTACAGCCACACTGTTACACTCCTCCCCACATGACATACTTCTGGGTAGCAGAAGTATGAGAGAGAAAAGGGGGAATGAAAAGTAGTATGAAGTTCTGAACAACTTCAAGGTGAAGTAGTGTTTACTGGTGGAGAACAAAGCTCCTACAAACGAGTATTGGCGGATAATGTTGTCAGAGGTTGTTGTCCAGTGAATTGTGCTCACCTGGGCAACCTCTAGGTGATCAACCTCCATCGTTCGTATGGAACAACTATTGGCCAACTCTCATTTAGAAGTTAGTGAATGACTCTGTCATGGATACTATAAAAGTCTATTTTAGCATGAATATGCTTTAGCCGTGACCTAACTAGCCAAAAAAGCAATTTCGTAACGAAATTTCGTAACGAAATCTGGGACGACAACATTTGTAATGATTTTCACGTACAACCGATTCGTTGCTACGGAACTTTAACTTCGCCAGTTATCATCGTACAAGAATCGTTCACCACTCGTTGGATAGCTCTCGATTTACCTAACCATATTACGTTAACCACTGCGGAGTGCGTGGCCGACAAGCTGCGGTATGAGCGTGATTGTTTAAATAATTGGTTACACACAGGTGATCATTCTCACTAACGAGGTACGTGGTGTGGGTGCGGGAGGGGGCGCAAAGACATAAAATGTGGGACGACAACATGGATACCGGTGATATGTTGAATAATTACTGGATGAAGTATTGAAAACAAATGTGCAGCCTCACATAATGATACCCACATTTTGGGTCAGAGAAACAGCGAGGAGCACATCATGAGGCTAAAGCATATTCATGTTTTGTAATTTTAGCCAAGGGCTCTAAGTAGTACTCAGGCGAGGCGCGCAGCGCCGAGTTTCCAAAAGAGAGAGTCGGACCTGGGGGCCTATTCACTAAAATAGATAGTGGAAAGAGATTATCTATTTTGAAAATCTCCCGGGAGAGATGGTCTCCCCCGGGAGACAGTCTCTTCCAATGTCTCCGGGGTTCGTCTATTTTACAGAATAGCTCCAGTGACCTCGAGAAAGAGATATGGATCCTAATGCACGAAAATCCCATAGTATCCATGAAGTGCGAGATGTTTGTGCCCCCGGGAGTTCAATTCCTTAATTATGAACGCATTTCTTAGTAATACCTATTAAATGGGTACCTACCTACCTCAATCCATACTTGAACGTTTTTACTCATGAATCGGATAAAAGTTTAAATGAAATTGAAAAGAAGTCTCAATTATAAACAGAAAAAGTCAAATTAGGGGGCTTAATGCTTGTATATTATATCTACACCTAATGAAAGGCCACTCTTAGGTAGGTAGGTACCTACCTCAACCCATACTTGGAAGTTTTTACTCATGAATCAGTAATATGTATATATTTTTAATGAAAATTGACTTACCTTTATGAAACGAAAAAAACACACGATCAAAATTACCGATGTGGTTGCGGATGAACGAGGATATTAGACGATTTATCACTGTCAAACAAACGAGAAATAGACCGTCTCTTTCGAGGAAATACATCAAGAGATCAAAAATTCCAAGATGGCTGCCAACTCTCTCTTTTAGAAGTTACTGAATAACCCTGTCATGGATACTATACAAATCTCTTCTGCCAAAAGAGAGAGTCGGACCGAAAAGAGATTGATGTCTCTTTCGCTTAGTGAATAGGCCCCCTGAAAGAGGTGTCTCTTCGGTTTAGTGAATAGGCCCCCTGATATGAAGCTAGTGCCTAGTTTTGTGACAGTGTCGCGAGACGTCAAAGAGTTCATGTGATGAGAAACTGGGTGAGAGGGTACCAGCCGGAGAGGAAGCGGGTCTTTGGGGTCCGGCTAGTCACAATTAACAACTAACTACCCGTTCACATTAGACTAATCAAAGTGCGGGAGACCGGACACGGGGACCCTCGCGATCCCAGGATCATTGCCACCCATTAGCGTCGCTCTGGGCGCCAGGTCACACCGGGTGTAGCCGCTTTTTTCTCCCATCCGCCCTCGCCCGATCGATGTACTTGGTCACTTGATGAAACAACACCAATTATTTGCTTCAAATTCGACTTCCTCACTACCGAAGTTATGCAGCAGGGCTCATAGGTAAAGCCAGAACCTGACATCCGGCGGAATCAAAGTTACCGCTCTCATTAAATGCGTTTCTTTTTTATTTTTTAAAATTTAATTGCCTTTATTTATTTATGTACATCATTAATAATACAGAATGGTGTTTAGTACAGATACCACTCCCCACTGTAAGTCCAGGACTTGTGCTGTGGGGGAGGAGTTGCCTTACAAACTAACCTGTCCAACACCTGAAACGTACATTGGAAAAATATATTTATAATAAATAAATAATTGCTACATTAAAAAAACTTGAACATTTATTCTAAGGGATGAGGTATTGCTGCTCATAATTTAACTTATGTTTCTTTTGGTTTATTATTTTCAATAATGAAACTTTGGAATCGAGCATGAAAACAAAAGTTTAACCCCCCCCCCCCCCCCCCCTCAAAATTTGATGGTTTCCGTTTCAAGGTAGGTATGTAGAATCCGAAAATGCAATAAAAAAATTTCTGTCCGTCCGCCGTAGGCCGTACTGAGCACTATTCTTAGTTACCATGAACCGAAATTGACGAAATTCGGTTTATAGGTCCCATTTGGGGTCTAGTTGGTCCTCGAAGCTCAGCGTTAATGTCATTCATCCATTGAAAAATAGGTGTTGAAGTCTCCAGGTCGCCGTTTTCTCGAATTTTTTTACGGTTTTAAATAGTTCTCGAACTTGAGAGTTTTTTAAGGCCACCCGGAGCATTGTACGTCCAGCCGTTCGTTCACAGTAAGGCCCAGAAGTTTGCCCCGACAGGCATTTTCAACAGGATGGTGAATGAAATTGTATACATTTAGCCCAAATATCATTACTAGGGAGGCGGTAACAATCGGGAATTGGCCCGATATCATCATTGCTAGGGACCACATGATTATAATCACGGAGTATGAAGTCGAGTTGGTTGTTCTGTGATATTATTTCATTTGAAAAATTATGGCTCTTTTGGAGTTTGCTGATAGGTAGTGAAACTTGAACAAACGTTGAAGTATTATTGATAGGTAAATTATTAAACAATGGTAAATTATTACACAACGGTAAATTATTACACAACGGTAAATTATTACACAACAGTTCATTATACCATCTACGTAGAAGGGGCTGGAGTTTGTTGGTAGATACTTTTGCTACTCATCCCCAGATTTTAACAAAAACGTGTACTTACATTTTATACATATTGGCCTATAAAAAAAGTCCCGGGGTTATCACCACAGCAGACCCGTAAGGAGAAGGAGGCTAGCACCCCGCGGTTATTACCACAGCAGGTGTAAGATGAGGGAGCATCCCGCGGTTACCACCACAGCAGATGCGAATGTAGGCGAAAGGGTAGGAGTGAGAGTGAGAGGGCGTAAGGTGAGCGAGAGAGGTCGTAGGTACGAGTTAGTTGAATGAAGAGCTGTGGAGCCGGGCGGTATATAAAGGTGCCTCCACCTTGTACCTCGTCTGCCTACTGCCGTTACGACCGTTGAGAGTGTGAAGGGGACCTTTCTGGTTCTTTTCGCGAGGCGTTGCACAGCTCGTCTTTCTCCATACTTATTGGTTAAATCTGTATTACAAGTATATGTGCGTGGAATCGCAGCTGAACGTACCTTGAAACGCGAACCACCAAATTTTGGGGGATGCTAATATTTTTACTGCATGCTTGATTCCAAAACTTCGTCATTCAGAATAAATAAATAACCAAAATCGATGTGAAATGTTTCGGGTAAAGAATATCCCTCCCCTCTCCTCATTAAAACTCAGTTAATATACACGCCGGATGAGAACAGTGAATGAAACCACCCAACGGTAAAAGTCGGAGCCCCAATTACAGCTGTGATTGTGTGCTCGTACGTTCAGCGCAGGAGGCTATTACTGCTGACGCTCTAGCCGGATTAAATGCCTGCAAGCTCGTTCCCACAACCGATTCTGATCTACGACACGAGACGGAAAATTGAGCGAGATAAAAAGTCCACGAAACAAAAGGGCGATTCACGGGAAGAATTTACATGCTAATTCGGTCATTTGATTCCCTGTCAACATGTTTTTAGAAAATGGTGCGGTGTTTTATGGCGCTGTAAGAAACGAATCCGTTTACCGACCCCACAGTTTTTTCAATATTTTTCCTCTACTGTTGGAAGATTCTCGTCTATTGTTCTACGCTGCGTTGGTTTTTTTAGGATCATTATAAAAGCACACATTGCCCGCGTATACGGATTACATGGATCACAATGAAAACAGTGGAAAAAATACACCATTCATCGGGTGCCCAAACTTGCTCTTAATAGAGGGACCGGGAAGAAAAAAAATTCTAGAAAAAAAAAGTCCGTAGGGTGGGGCTGTTGAACGCTAATTCATGTCATATCAGCCGAGCGGTGCGTTTTATCCGTAGCGATACGACGGTTTAATCCGGTGATGGGACAACAATAAAGGTTATTGCTTTAATCCGAACGGCTTTTCAGTACAAAAGTCAAGCGATGATCGCTCAATTAACTGATTATGAAGGGGCTACGTCGGCATTTCAATAATATTGTTGTAAATAAGACCCGAAATATTGGGTGGTTAGGGAGTGTGGGATCAAAAACGAAGTTACTTCCGTTAGGTGCTACGTGACGGGATCATTAGAATATCGTGATGTCTCAATATTTTATGGATCATGAACTGCTCAAAGTTTGGATTTAAAATCATTAACGTCATTGTCGCCATTGAAGTCATGACAAATTATGACTAAAATAATATACCTACCCTAACATTATGCACTTCTTTTAATGGACTAGAAAATAGCTGCCTACGAGTAGATGGGATGAATAAACAAACTAAAATCATCTGAAATCTGCTGAAATGGATCGATGCTAGCTTTCGGTATGGCAATAATTTCAGTTGCCAACACAGATAACCGGTAAACAACACAACGCACCGACTGATGCACACCTGGTGTGTTTCTTACTGCCATACGACACCAAACTCGGTTACAAAGATTTTTTTCACGGTCGGGAAAAAAACTACCAATCATTTCCAGGGGTCTTCCAGCCTCAAGCCCTCTAACGAGATTGTTTTTATGTCGACTAAACAGTTTTTTAATTGAGCTCAGTGAATGTGTGACTTTGCGGCTGACCCCTTGTGAGATAGCGCTGTCAGCGCACAAACCCCGTGTGAACGCACGTAAGGATGAATGGCACAAAAAACTTTAGGCGTTCTAACTGATCTTGTTAGAAAAAAGTTTGGAACCTCGGCTATTACAGTAATACGAGTTGTGAGTGAAGTTTTTGGTTTATTATTCTGTGAATAATACACCTATGTATTCGCTCAGCAAAAAATTTGTAGGTATAACACCCCCTCAAAATTTTTTCTTTTACGTTTCAAGGTGCGTAGATTCGGAAAATTCAATGTCCGTCCGCCGTATGCCGTAAGCCGTATCATGCAGACAGGCTTCATTTTCGGTCTAAAAAAATTCGTTCTTTCGCAAACATGCTCCATTTGGGCCCTAGTTGTGTCCCGAAACTGTGCAGCCCGATCGGAATATACCCAGGGGTATTATGAATGAAAGTGTACAAAAATATGTACTTTTATGTGTTTTACTAACATGAGCTTGTGACGTATCGTTTTCCATGTTTTTGGGACGAGAAGACCGAATATGAACTCGATTTTGACCAAAGAGTGGAAAATTGAAGTTTCAGCCTTAAATTGACGTTAAATTTTGGTCTAACATCGTCGTTCTTCCTCACACGGTTTGGGTCCTCTTTTGGGAACAGATTTGGGTCCTAGTTGTGCTTCCTGAACACGGCAGCCCGATCGGCATAATACCCAGGGGTGTTATGGTAGAAAAATGGGTGTAATAATAGGGGTTTTCGAGGGATTTTTGAAGTTTTGGTGAACATGAGCTTGTGAGGTACCGTTTCCCAGGTTTTTTGGGGCGAGAAGACCAAATATTAGGTTGATTTTGACCGAAGAGTGAAGAATTGTAAGGGGTTGTAATGAAGGTTAAGCTCTCGAAATTCATTTTTTATTAATCAAGAACATGGGAAATTGTCTGAAATCACCATAAATTTGTATAATAACACTAGAAGTACCTAGTATCAACAGGTTAATCAGGACAATTAAAAAATGGTACTACCAGTGATCAAAAATAATCTGTTTAAAAAAGAAGCCGAGCCTAATTCGTGTTTTGGGGTCCAAATTTTGGCGGAAACCATCAAAAATAGCCATTTCAATAATTGCGCATGAAAGAAACACATCAACAGCCAAAATTTCTGTACGTATGTCCGGTGGAATAATAAACCCATGCGATAAGGACTTGGCAGCGTTTCAAATCCGGCATAATCTCGCATTGAGCGAGGAGGGAGAGACGGTTTTTAGATGGGAGACGCGATCTGTGATTTCTGTGTTGGATGACAATCTATCACCTTCTAAATGTTTAGCCTACCTCCGGTCCAGTGAAAAGAAGTGATAATATTCCCATTGCCAAACTATAAATGGGGAATGCAGTTTCTCGAGATTGCTTTGACAAAATGGTGATGAAAAATGAGAGCTATGAATTTAGTGTTTGTAATTCCATTAACCATTCATCTTCGCAGCCAATCCCAATCGACTACCTTTCACTTTTGGGACTATTTATAAGGTCGCCTCTCCAATGTGCCTTCATTTATTATTTGTTACTGACGATGGTTTGATCACAGAAACCGGTACAACAGCGTATTTTTATGAAATAGGAAATAGGCTCTTTGAAATGGGTTTCCACGATTTCTTTGCGAGTGATTTAGTTCGTAACGCTAGAGATCGTTATAATATTCCACTGTGTCCATGAAGTGTAGGTATAATATTAGTGTCGTATCCATGTGCGCGGTTAGTAGGCAGGTAACCACCGCAAAACAAAACTACCTTAGAAAATAATTCAGGGTTTTACGCTGATATAGGAATTCTGTGATCCATGCGGAAGTGGTAGTTGTACGTGAAAATAATAAACCGTTGTGCTGTAATTTGCAGCATTTTAGTTGTTTTTGTTGTGTTGTAGCATAAGAAGGAAATTATTAGTGTAGGAATACAAACGTTCAGGGAAATATTTGGAATACCTACATATTCCATTTTCCATGTTTTAATTGCCATTCGACTCAAAACCAGACAAATTTCGTTATCCACCGAGGAATCACTCCTTGTATGCCCTCGCGACTGCTTCCAGTCCAACGCCACAGAGCTTTATAATAGTAAGTAGTACTATACTGCCATGTGAAGGAAGAACGACTTAACTCAAAATTGTTGAGTTTTCAGAAATCAGCTTCGAAGTTTTCTAACGAAAACTCGCTATAGGTTCACTACAGGGCATTCCCGCAACCCCCTTTTTTTCCAAATGTCCAATCATGTTCAACTTGATCGATAGCTGTCAAAAAATACTCCAAACACGTTTTTTCAATCGATTTATTGCAGTTGAGTCGAATATCGATTATTCATGGTTGATTTTTGAAATGTTTGTGGAGTAAAAACAACTCAAATCCCCTTTGAGTCCAACGGTTTAGACCCCGATCCTGAAGCCAACGGTTTGGAGGAAAAACGACTCAACGGCGTTTTCAGCTAGTTGAGTCGTTTTTCCTCAACAAATAAAGAACAAAACTCGCAAGTTAGGGTGTTTCGATCGAGGCGTTGAGATGTTTTTACTAAAAATACACGGAGTTGAGACGTTTTTCCTCAAAATTAAGCAATTTCCAGATTTCATCCCTAACAATTTCAACCCCTTCTGGGTCAAATTTTGGAATTTCGATTTGACCATCAAAAAGGTGGGGTTGAAATTAGGGGGGTTACGTGAAAATCTCAATTTCGACAATTTTTGAGTTGCGTCGTTCTTTTTTCACACGGCAGTATAGTGCTGTATTCCTGCGCCACTCTATTATCATCGAGTTACCTACATAATGTAATAGATACACAAAAATAAAAATGATATCATAAATAAAAGAGTCGTTAGTTCCCTGGTCGCTAATTGAATTACGCACTATAGACGGTGGGCGAAGAAAAAAGTTCTCTCTCACCCTTAAAAATGTCTCAGCCCCAGGGGTAAGGGTCCACCCCTCTGTTTGCTAATTTATAAAAGTGTCCATTAGTATGCAGTGTTTTTTCCTACCTTTTACCTGCAGCACAAAGACGACCGGTGGGGACACCTAAAAAAACCATTTGTCCTTCACCCCTCAGCCAAAAGGGTTATTCATTGTAGATTTCCCCTTATATACTTTTTTCTTTTACAATGGGGACATGACCATGTGAAAAAAAACAACAGTTTTTGTGGAGTAACGTTTTTTGGGGTACACAGGTGTTTGCATGTGAATAGTTTTTTTTATGTTTAGTTTCAGTTTTCCTTCCTTCCGAACGGGTGCCTATAAGGTGATTTATGGCAGAGCGGAAGGGAGAGGTTGCAGTTGAGCTCCGGTGTACCATTGGCCGATAGAGTAACGGATTTGGCGGCTCAACAACGACATGCTGCGTTTATATTTCACGTCAAACGGTTTGAGACAAATTCCTTCACCTACATCTACTGCTACCCGATTCTGATATTTGAATTTTTCTTCAAATATTTAAAACATCAGTTAAGTAAGTATATAGAAATAAATTTACTTACACAGTAAAAAACGCTGCAAAGTCCTTTTCACATGGGTTTATTATTCTATTGGAGTTCTAGAGATTCTTGTTGGCAGTTAAATTTATTGTTTCTTTCATGTGGAATGAGTGAATTAGCTTCCATCCAGCAGGAACCACAATCCAAATCTCTCGTCGTTAGGTTTTACCTTCCTTCCATAAAGTTGGGACACGCTAAAAACTTTAGAGATATCCATGTTCCAACGATCACCGAAACTAACTGCGATAGGACTCTGGCGGCTCATACTTATAGTATCGTGGAAAGGTATGGATACTCTAAAGTACCTAAAAGTTGCTAAAAAACGAGGGGAGGGGGGTTATAAAGGCGTACAAAAGGGTAGTTCGCCCTGGGAGAAATTCAAAAATTGGTGGTTAAAAAAGGCTGGAGATCCAGCTGGTCTAACGTACTATGCATGGCTTGGAAGGGGGGTGGAGGGAAAGATAAGTTTAAAAATTGGCGGGAAAACGTACTGGTTCTCATGTTTGAAAACTGGAGGGATAGAGCCGATTCCTGGGTTGGGGAGTGGAGGGAGAAATTCTAAAATTGACAGTTAAAAAAGGCGGGAGATCTAGCTGGTCTAACCTATTATGCATGGCTTGGAAGAGGGATGGAGGGAAAGTATTTGAAAAACGCTGCAAATCCCTGCACAACGGTTTATTATTTTGTATAGAATACCCTTCTGTTACAGATCACAGCTCTATGTATAGATAACCCGTCTATATAATATGATATGTACTATTCTATTATATGCATATTATGTAGATCGCAGACACTCCGTAGGTTAGTACCTAACCCCGTACTCGTTACTAGGTACCTACCTAAATCACGAGTTAAATGTTGCTAAAATAATTCTGCCGATGACAAACAGTACCTAACAAAAAGAAACACACATAATGAAGTTCTGAAAAGAAATTGTTGATGAGGAGTGAAAAAAGTTGCAAAAGTACCTACCAACAAACTCCAGCCCCTTCTACGTAGATGGTATAATTTACCATTCTGTAATAATTTACCGTTGAGTAATGATTTACCGTAGTAATAATTTACCCATCAATAATACTTCAACGTTTGTTCAAGTTTCACTACCTACCAACAAACTCCAATAGAGCCATCATTTTTCAAATTAAATAATATCACAGAACAACCAACTCGACTTCATACTCCGCCAATATAATCAGGTGATCCCTACCAATGATTGGCCGTATTCACAAATTCCTATTGTGGGCGCGTCTCTGGTTACGAGATTTGGTTTGGATTGTATACAATTTCATTCACACTGGAGTCGAAAATGCCTGTCGGTGCAAACTTCGGGGCCTTACTGTGAACGAACGGCTGGACGTACGATGCTCCGGATGGTCTTAAAAAACTCGCAAGTTCAAGAACTATTTAAAACCGTAAAAATATTTACGTAAAAAAATGGTATAGGCGTTTTGAAAATTTCAACCCCTATTTTGAACCCCTTAGAGATGACTCACAGTAACGTCGAGCTTCGAGGACCAACTAGACGCCGAACGGAACCTATAACCCGAATTTCATCAATTTTTTTTCATGGTAACTAAGAAAAGTGGCCCGTACGGCGTACGGCGTACGGCGGACAGACAGAAATATTTTTATTGCAGTTTTGGATTCTACATATCTTGAAACGTAAACCATCAAATTTTGAGGGGGGGTAAGAATTTTTTTTTTCATGCTCGATTCCAATGGTTCATTATTGAAAATAATAAACCAAAAAAACTGGCGGTAAAACATACAGGTTGTCATGTTTGAAAACTGGAGGGAAAGAGCTGATGCCTGAGTGGGGAGTGGCGGGAGAAATTTAAAAATTGGCAGTTAAAAAAGGTGGGAGATCCAGCTGGTCTAACCTGTTATGCATGGCTTGGAAGAGGGATGGAGGAAAAGTATTTGAAAAAAAAAAACTGGCCGGAAAACATACAGGTTGTCGTGTTTGAAAACTGGTGGGAAAGCGCTGATTCCTGATTGGGGAGTGGTCGCCCTGGGATAAATTCAAAAATTGGTGGTTAAAAAAGGCTGGAGATCCAGCTGGTCTAACGTACTATGCATGGCTTGGAAGGGGGGTGGAGGGAAAAAGAAGTTTAAAAATTGGCGGGAAAACGTACAGGTTCTCATGTTTGAAAACTGGAGGGATAGAGCCGATTCCTGGGTGGGGAGTGGAGGGAGAAATTCTAAAATTGGCAGTTAAAAAAGGCGGGAGATCTAGCTGGTCTAACCTATTATGCATGGCTTGGAAGAGGGATGGAGGGAAAGTATTTGAAAAAAAAACTGGCCGGAAAACATACAGGTTGTCGTGTTTGAAAACTGGAGGGAAAGAGCTGATTCCTGAGTGGGGAGTGCCGGGAGAAATTTAAAAA
Source organism: Leptopterna dolabrata (assembly GCA_954871275.1). Taxonomy (NCBI): domain Eukaryota; kingdom Metazoa; phylum Arthropoda; class Insecta; order Hemiptera; family Miridae; genus Leptopterna; species Leptopterna dolabrata. Next base: position 1,216,786 of record OX940981.1, on the reverse strand, counting down.
TTGACGGTTAAAAAACGCGGGAGATCCAGCTGTTCTAACATGGCTTGGAAGAGGGGTGGAGGGGAAGTATTTGAAAAAAGAGGCGGGAAAACGTACAGATTGCCGTGTTTGAAAACTGGTGGGAAAGAGCTGATTCCTGAGTGGGGAGTGGAGGGAGAAATGCAAAAATTGGCGGTTAAAAAGGTGGGAGATTGATTACCAGCTGGTCTAACGTCCTATGCATGGCTTGGAAGGGGGGGGGGGGGAGGAGGGAAAGAGAATTTTAAAAATTGGCGGGGAAATCTTACAGGTTCTCATGTTTGAAAACTGGTGGGAAAGAGCTGATTCCTGAGTGGGGAGTGGAGGGAGAAATTCAAAAATTGGCGGTTAAAAGATCCACATATCTCCTTTTTAATAAGTTTGGAATTTCCTTCGCAGTCGACTAAGCTGCATACCTTTACAAGCATTATGTTGTCGCAAAATGGCTCCGTGATTGGTCTAAGTCCATCTCCCAGAAGCGATTCGCCTTCCGTATAATTAATATTTCCGATATCCGTAACCAGATTGCTTACCTGGCCTGGCCGGGGCAGGGGGTCCCGCACCTGCCAAGCTTGAGCCAGGTCACTGTTAACCCATTAACCCCCTGCCCTTTAACCAAAACATGGAAAACGATACCTCAAAACCGTACGGCGGACGGACATTAAATTCTCTGTATCTACGCACCTTGAAACGTAAGAGAAAAAATTTTGAGGGATGTTATACAAATCTTTTCCTGAGCGAATACATTAGGTGTATTTTTCACCGAATAATAAACCAAAACAGTTAAATACCATAGTAAATATACATCGAGTGCGCACCATAACTTCATTCCAACGATAATAGGCCCCACAAGTCTATAAAGCGATTGGGATCAAATTTTTTCCCCTAAACGGCGTGCAATGAATTTTACAGCTTGTGCTCCGTCATTGCCGTTGTGTGAGGTTTATTATTGAGGATTTTAGTTTCAGAAATACGATTGGTTATATTGCTACATAATAAGCGTAGCAAACGGACAGAATGAAGTATCAAGAATAAGATGAAGGTTCACTGTATGGCCGTCATAGCTAAACGGGTCAGAATAAATGGTTACGAAATAAATATGTCGGTAGTTTATCAAAAGAAACCATTGCTCAATTTGAGATAAAAGTCAAATCAAATATTACATTAGTGGTCAAGCTTTTGGTCTATTATTCTGTGAATAATACACCTATGTAATCGCTCAGCAAAAAATTTTTATAGCGCCCCCTCAAAATTTTTTCTTTTACGTTCCAAGGTGCGTAGAAACTGTAATGTGCAACGTCCGTCCGCCGTATCATGCATACCGGCTTCATTTTCGATTTAAAAAATTCTTTCTTTCGCACACGTGCTCCATCTGGGCCCTAGTGTTGTCCCGAAACTTTGCAGCCCGATCGGAATATACCCGGGGATGTTATGAGTGAAAATGGGTATAAAATAGGGGCTTTTTGGGTTTTAGAAGCATGTTAGGAACATGAGCTTTTGAGGTATCGTTTTCCATGTTTTTGGGACGAGAAAACCGAATATGAAGTCGATTTTGACCTAAGTGTGGAAAATTGAGGTCCTAACGAAGTTTCAGCCTTATGTTTACGTTAAATTTTAGTCGAAAATCGTCGTTTTTCCACAGGCAGATTGGGTCCCCGTTCGGGACATTTGGGTTCTAGTTGTGCTCCGCAACTCTGCAGCCCGATCGGCATACACCCAGGGGTTATGGGAGAAAAATGGGTGTAAAAATAGGGGTTTTCGAGGGATGGTCGTGGTTTTAGTTATCATGAGCTTGTGAGGTATCGTTTTCCATGTTTTGTAGGGCAAGAATACCGAATATTAAGTTCATTTTGACCGAAGAGTGAATAATTGAGGTTGTAACAAAGTTTAAGCTCCCGAAATTCATTTTTTATGAGTTATAAACACAGGAAATTGTCTGAAATCAGCATACATTTGAATAATAATGCTAGAAGTAGTATCAACAGGTGAATCAAGACAATTAAATGGTACCATCAATGATCAAAGATAATATTTTTAAAAAACCGAGCCTAATTCGTGTTTTTGGGGGAAAATTGGTGGAAACCATCAAAAATAGCCATTTCAATAATTGCACGTGAAAGAAACAGTGAATGAACCGCCAAAATTTATCTACTGTGTCCATTAGAATAATAAACTCATGTGACAAGGACTTCGCAGCGTTTTTCTTAGAAGTATCAAGTGAATCGATATTACCTAGTCAGTAATGACATAATTCACTATTTCATGTAATGTAAGCTTCTAGAAAGTAATGATATGATTTATTATTTAGATAGTAATGACATAATTTATTATTTAACTATCATTTTAGATAGTAATTTAGTAGCATATTAATTTATATAGTAATTTAGATAGTTGATATATAATATATTATTTAACTACATACAACCATGCAACGGGCCGCTAGCGGCGGAGCCCACTCAGTTAATCAGGAAGGGGCATGGATTGTGTTTGTGAGTGTCGGCATCAGGGCCAAATGGCTGAACGGATTTTCATGAGTATGGTCTCATTGCGATCAGCGAGTTCCGGTTCTGTTTATCGGCTTCCTGTCGATCCTCCAGACCTTCTCTTCGATCGCATTAATCGCCGTCCCTAACGACAGAGTCCGAGCTCGTGCTTTTGGATCTGCGGCCGAGCTCACGTCGCGGATCATTTTCCACTCCAACCAGAATAAGGTGGGTGCTGTCGGGAAGAAGTTTCCACGGTTGTTTCAGTCGTACTAACACGATTTTTGTGCGACATGCCGTTCAGGATTTGTTCGTCGATCGACTGATCGAACCTACCCAACTACTCTTAACGTTCATGTGATTCAAGTGAGGAAGCTGTACCTACTGCCTACGCGAATTGGCAGACGTTTTTTCCTTTCTTTCCGAAGGACGAAATGACTATTCCGGCCGAATATGGGGTCTACTATTCGGTATTCGGCCAAATACTCAAAACATTGCCGAATAGGCAGAATATCGAATAGTAACCGAATATTCGGCGCATCCCTCGTATGTACCCTGGTGAATGTTTCACATAGCGCACTGGCTTCATCCTAGTTGGTTGGAGGAGTGGTCAAAGCGAGGGTGAAGAGATGAAAGGGGTGCGTATTTGCGGTCGGCCCGTCCAATGGTCAGCTGGAGGGGGTGCGTTTGTGTGGTGAGGCTGACCAATGGTCAGTGGGAGGGTGAGTACTTACACGCATGCGACGTTTCGTATCGCTCCATACGAGATCCTTCGTTCAGTACAATCGTACAAGGCTGACATGAATTATACTACAGTGAAACTCCTCTTAGTGGTCGCCCCTGTATAGTGGACACCCCTCCTAATGGACGGTTTGGCCATGGCCCCGGTGTAGAGATAGGAGATTCAATGTATTTGAACCCCTGTATAGTGGAAACCCCTCCTAATGGACGGTTTGGCCATGGCCCCGCCGTAGAGATAGGAGATTCAATGTATTTGAACCCCTGTATAGTGGAAACCCCTCCTAATGGACGGTTTGGCCATGGCCCCAGCGTAGAGATAGATAGGAGATTCAATGTATTTGAACCCCTGTATAGTGGAAACCCCTCCTAATGGACGGTTTGGCCATGGCCCTGGCGTAGAGATAGGAGATTCAATGTATTTGAACCCCTGTATAGTGGACACCCCTCTTAATGGACGGTTTGGCCATGGCCCCGGAGTAGAGATAGGAGATTCATTGTATTTGAACCCCTGTTCAAATAGTGGACCCCCCTCTATAGTGCACGCGGATACTCATTTTGTCATCCTGAGTCCCTTGCAGTAGGCAGTATACCCGTTTAGAAGTGTAGAAAAGTTTAAATTTTGGTTTATTATTCTGTGAATAATACACCTATGTAATCGCCCAGCAAAAAATTTTTGAACGCCCCCTCAAAATTTTTCTTTTACGTTTTAAGGTGCGTAGATTCCAAAAATGCAGTTTCCGTCCGCAGTCCGCCCTATCACGCATAACTACTTCATTTTCGGTCCAAAAAGTTCGTTCTTTCGCACATATGCTCCATTTGGGCCCTAGTTGTAGCCTGAAACTTTGCAGCCCGAGCAAAATATACCCAGGGGGTGTTATGAGTGAAAAATGGGTATAAAAATAGGAGTTGTTCGTGTTTGAGTAACATGAGCTTTTGAGGTATCGTTTTCCATGTTTTTTAGGAATAGGATACCGAATATGAAGTCGATTTGGACCAAAGAGTGGAAATCACCATCAGTTTGTATAACAACACTAGAACAAGTGTCAACACGTGAATCAAGACGATTAAATGACACTACCATTCATATTCGCATGAGGTAGGTACTGCTTGTTGAGTTGGGGCCATTCACCATATTATGCTTCTGATGTATTTGCTTGCCAGCGCAGGGCCATACGTGCAGTCGTTAAAACTCACCTTAGAGCAGATTGTAGAAGGTATTTTAAAGAATTGGGGGTTTTGACGTTGCCGAGTCAGTATATTATGCTGTGCCTGAGTTATGTGGGGAAGCACCCTCAGTATTTAAAAAAATCGAATCATGCACACAATACTCGTAGTGCACGACTCCTTGCCCAGCC